>CM056727.1:121898858-122251358 GCA_029844215.1 Przewalskia tangutica
GGGCTGCTAGGGTCTGACGACTATATCGTCACCGGGCAATTATTATATACCCGGTCATCTACTACCCAATCACCCAATGATGTAGCTACCTCGAAAGGTCCTTATGGATTCAGGCTCTAATCCTCTACATTTGGTTGCTCTCTTTCTTACTGGTCGCACTCTTCCCGTATTTCCCAACTTATTCTAGCATACGTACATAACCTCCATACTGATTATGGCCTCAAATCTTTGGAGTTACAATTCTAAACAATATAAGGCCATTTATGGCTCTCACGACCCGGTTCCGGTGGAACGCGTCCACGAACCCGTAAAACAATTAACTAGACTTGGGCCTTGCACCCTCGTGACCCTGTCACGTAGCGGGACTACTACCAATTGATCCCACTCCATTTCAGGCTATGGGGCGACCCGTAATAGGTCATCAAACCGATCCACCGTCACACTTAACTCTTACCCTTAGTCTGAATTAAATCTTATTGCCCGAGAAGGCCTTATATACCTAAGGTCTCGGCGGTTATCAATATTCTTAGGATCGCAATTTTCATGCTCAAAGTCTACCTTATCAGTCCCCCCGTAAACGGGTACAAAAACTTCTCATAATACCATAATCGTTCTGTCTTGATCACAACAACTATTACTTACTCCATACAGATCTCATCCATACAATCCTCTCAAGCATACCACATAACTTAATTTACTAACATAGTCTTCCGTTAAGTCCCTTAACATGATTTCTTAAGGGTTCATTACCTTCTTAGACAACTCATCATCTCCTAATTATCTCAAATTAGCACGTAAACCTTGATGAGAATTCATTAAGCTGTTTCATACCTTCCCGGTATCTAGTTAGTCCTTACCAACTCTTGGTAATCTAAAATCATTCTAGGCAACACGCGTCTGACTCTCATACAAAAATTCGTATAGTTGTATGTCATAATACCAACAATACAACAATTACTACCAACCTGGATACGCAATCCACATAATCCTTCCTGGGTCACTGCTGCTTTTCTTATAGCTGTAATCAACATAACTCGTTAGGGAGAGACAACCTTAACAACACAGCTCTATCTCACGATCTCAGAGTGAGAAGAATGGAAACCAATCCTAAATGTCCTGCAGCCTCCTGGTTATAGATGTGGTGCACAACACACCGATAACCAAGACTCTACTAGACACGGTCTGTAGACACTTTCCGAGGACTAACTGCTCTGATACCACTTTTGTCACGACATGACCCGGGCCCGCGACTGGTGCCCAACCTGGTCACCCTTACAGGTATACATCAGAGATAATCAGCGGAACATACATAAACTCAACAAGAAATAAATAACAGGTTAGCCGATGAGGCTACCTCCCTGGATATATATATATATATATACGTAAATACAAAAGTAGTTACCTCTTTTTTTTTTTACAAACCGACCCACAAGATATGACTACAGACCTCTAAGAGTTTTGACATAACAACTTGATGGCGGACGGGCCCGCCATACCACGAATGTACATAAATCTACAACATCGTGAACTGCAAAAGACAAAGCCTCGGAGAAATGGAGCTTCCCAAGCGAGCAGTGATCCTAAGAATGAGGATCGTGAGCTATGTACCTCAACTGCGGCATGAACGCGGCCCAGGAGGTCATTACAAAATATGTACCAAGTATGTAAAATCGAAATCTTGTAATTTAAATCATAAAGTCTAGATATAAAATTTGGAGACAAGTATGATAATCAAATTGTGACAAGATAACCGCGTTTAGAAACGAAAGTAATGAAAGTCAGTTTTACCTTTTTAAAGACTATTTCAACACATGAACAATAGTCACACCAAGGCTAGGGACACAAGCCCTCAAAATCATCACACAATCCAGTAAGGGTCTCAAGCCCGCAAATATCCAAGTGTTCCCGTGGAATCCTCCATCACTACCGACAGCCGTAAGTGTAAAATATATACATGTAACACGCCCGTGGCATCGTACATCACTGTCGGCGTGCACATATGCAATATATATATATATCTCATGCCCGTGGAATCCCTCATCTCGGGTACATGACTTCATGGAGAGCTAATCCATGGGGTAATAATCGTATTTAACATGCCCGTGGAATCCCTAATCTCGGGTACATGTCTTCATGCGGAGCTAGAACATGGAGTAATAGTACATAACATGGTCGCATGCCCCGGAATCCTTCATCGTATAAGTATGTCCATGGAGTAATAATAGTATATAACATGCCCGTGGAATCCCTCATCTCGGGTACATATATTCATGGGGAGCTAATCCATGAAGTAATAATAGCATCCGGGAATTTAACCCGCATCATGGTCGCATGCCCCGGAATCCCTCATCGTATAAGAATGTCCATGGATCAATCACAATGGAAGCATACCCGTGGAATCCTCCATCACCGTCGGTACGTCCAAGTAAATTCACAATAAGACAGCCGACCCTCCAACTGAGAGTCACGACAGCGTAAAAATATAATACTTGCACTCAAAGGCTATCACAAGCAAGCATAGGCAAGTTCATAAAATCTTTAGACTTTCATTATCATACAAAAGTGAATTTCATTTATAAACTCAAGACACTTTCGTGTCACATAAAAATCTGGGAATTTAACCCAAAGTACTACGTACTTCCATTCTTTTCAAAAGACTCATTTTTATATAAAATCCCAAGATACTAACTGTCACGACCGACCGGAATGATCGTGCCCTACACAGGCACCACTTACAGTAAACATCGAGATAATCAATGGAACATACATGAACCTTAAAAAATAAAACAATGCAGTAAAACAAAGTTAGCGATAGGGCTACCTTCGCGACATAAATATACCTGGCCAAAGCGGTTGCCTCATTTTCTTTACAAAGCGACCCACAAAATGTGACTCTGAGACCTCTAAGATTTTTAACATAACAAGCGTGGCGGGACGGGGCCGCCATACCCTGAATATACATGAATCTACTACTTGGAAAACCATACCAAGATAAGCCTCGGAGCAAATGAAGCTTTCTCCGAGCAACTGAAACGAGATCCTAAGAGCAAGGATCGCCAACTGGTACCTAAAACTGCGGGCATGAGCGGCCCAGAAGGGGTCGATTACAACAAGTACCGAATATGGAGCGAAATAACGTCTGATGCGGATCATAAGCGTACAAAAGAATGACAAGGACAAGTATAAAGATACATACGGATCTGCCGTGTAATTACCACTTATGAACTTAATCGCACTTATTATCATTTTCATTCTCTATAAAAACTATAGCCACATTCTTACGTGCACGATTAGGAAAAATCATTAAGTTCATTACTATATAACTTACCTATCTTTCATAAGTATAATCCGGCCTGTAAGGATGGGCACTATCTTACTACCCGATCTGGGGCGCGATCAAGGTCACATAGTGCGCGTAAAGGTATCTTTGCGACCCGATCTGAGTCGATAACGTCATCTAGTGCGCCCGTAAGGTATCGCCGGCCCGTTCACGGGTCGATAATGTCATCTGATGCGCGTAAAGGTATCTTGCCGGCCCGTTCTGGGTCGATAATGTCATGTAGATGCGCGTAAGGTATCTTGCGGCCCGTCTGCGGGTCGATAATGTCATATAGTGCGCGTAAGGTATCTTGCGGCCCGTCTTTGGGTCGATAATGTCATATAGTGCGCGTAAAGGTATCTTGCCGACCCGTCTGCGGGTCGATAATGTCATATAGTGCGCGTAAAGGTATCTTGCGGCCCGTCTGCGGGTCGATAATGTCATATAGTGCGCGTAAAGGTATCTTTGCGGCCCGTCTGGGTCGATAATGTCATATAGTCTGCCCGTAAAGGTATACTGCCCGGCCCATCTCTGGGTCGATAATGTCATAAAAAAACCCGGGAATTTAACCCAACGTACTACGCACCACTACTCCTTTAGAAAAACTCTTATTCAAACAAAACTTCCCAGATACTAACAACCGTAGTATCAAGTCATCTCTACCTTTCAGGACAAGTCACACTACCTTTTTAGAAATACAATTACCAGAACACTAAATCAAGTGACTTCTTACTTAAAACCTTAAGCAATTGGTACCTTTAAAACAATTTGCCCTTCTTTATTTCAAAACAGTCTTTGCTTACATTCGAGAAACCCAGTCTCTTAACCTTCCATAAAGTTATTATAACCAACTTCCCATAAAGCCGTCATACTAACTTTATGCCTTAAACTAATTCATTCTTTTTATAACCAAGAGACTTATACCTTCAAATCAAATCACATAGCTTTCAAAATACTTCAAGTCTCTTACTTTTAAGAAAACAAGTTTCAAGTCTTAAAAACTCCATACGTAAACTCTTTTAAATTAAGTAACATATACTTTGGTGCGTTGTGAATAAGTTATACTTATTTATAACGATCTTATTCAAGTAGCCATGATCTAGAAAATGTAATACAATTTTGTCTTATCTTAGCTTCTATGCAGATGGAGAATTCTACTTGTTTTAACATAATTAATTGTCATTACATTTTCCTTTATTAACGCTGCAATGGCTTGTTCGATACTTATTCTCATTCGTGTAGTAAATTTGCCGAGTCAACTCGACTCGAATACTTCCTAAAGACTCTTACCAACGTCCCCATAAGACTTGGTAAGGACTTAGGATTTCTTAGACGTAGCTTTTACATAGAGTAATTCAACATAACTACCTCTTAACTTCTAAGAGTAACAGAAACATGAAATGATACCACGGGTATATTCCATACATAGAATCATGCCAAAGGAAGGAAGAGGTTCACATACCGCGACGATTGTCGACAAATAGCAAAAAGCTCCAAAGTACTTCCACCTTGGCTATTCCATTCTTCAAGTAGGATACGCTATACCTAGTCGTCAACCTATAATGGTCACCATCGTCCATTAACTTCTTACTTCATCGTAGAATATTTTAGGTGCTAAGTCGCTAAATTGCGGAAAATCGGACAAAGCCTCCTTTGTTTCTACTTACTTTGCCACCTTTTTCAAGGCGAATACAATAACCAAACAACCCCAATTGGCTCACAATTTCTATAAGGTACTCAATACAAATGAAAAACAAACTAAAAAGTCCAAATTCGGCCACCTTGAGTTCAACCTTACCAATTCTTATCAAATTTCCATTTCAATCCAAATTGGTAGCATAACATGATATCAAGTCGTATTTGATTAAACAATCCATAATCTCTAAGTAGGCAACATGCGACGATTTCTAATAACGACTAAAATTGTATTACAATTTCAAAGGGCTAAACATGCCATTTCGGTTTTGAGCTCTTAAAATTCCATAACACTTATCAAACTTCATAACACAAATCACATGATCATTTCTAACTTATAATAACATTGAATCTTCAATTACAAAAGTAAGACGAAGATTATACCTCATATTAGCCCAAATATGATCCAAGACTACAAGTCGATCCTTAGCAACTTTAGCTCCTCCTTTCGACGTTCCAATCCACTCCAAGCAACCCTTAGAAGCTTAAGAATAACTCATCTTCAAATTCCAACTTCAAAGTTGAATAACCCTTAGGTTCGCCTTGCGACTAACCCAAAACTATCTTTTCGAGATTTTCTATTGAGATATGCTTACTATACCCTTAGGTACCTTGGTTTAAAATGGGGAGATTATTGGACAACAATTGAAAATTCTTCTCTTGAAACCCTCCTAAAAGCCGAGAGCCCTCTTAATGCTCTTCAAGATTTGTTTGAAAATTTAGCTAAGTGTTAAAAGCCTTGTCTTGCTACTTGTACACATATATAATACTATGGAGGGTCAAGATCTACACAAATGGTTGGCCTAGATAAGTTTCACATGGATCCTAGCCAAGTGGACTTGACTAAGTCAACAATATCAAGCTATTAGTCTTTGCAAGACTTGGCCATCCTAAAATTTGTCAAATGACCATTCCATCCAAGACAATTTCGTCCAAGACCACTAAGGGGGGGTGACACGTGTCGCCCTCCCGTTCGTCGCAATATTTCGTTTTCCGACAATTCCATAATTCCGATAAATTTACTCGTCTCAAATCTTAACATTTTTGAGTTCTTACGTACGTCCTTACAAACATATCCTGGAATTTCCGGGGTGTAACATTCTTCCCCCCTTAGAAACATTCGTCCTCGAATGTTCTTTCGGAGTCGAACTTATAATTAGCGACATAGTTTCCTTTCACAACCCCGACATACCAACAATGCCACACATGGCCCTAATACCTCGCAGCGCATATCATCATCATAAGCCCAAAAGAGACTATCTTTTCGTACTTCTAACTCCTTCTAACATACATACATAACTTCCATACCGACTCTGGCCTCAAATCTTTGGAGTCACTCTATAAAACAACATAAGGCCATTTCCGGCTTTCATGACCTGGTTCCGGTGGAACGCGTCCACGAACCCGTAAAACAATTAACTAGACTTGGGCCTTGCACTCGTGACCGCCACGTGGCGGAACTACTACCAACTGATCTACTCCATTCCGGGCCATGGGAGACGTATGAGTCCTCACCCGTCGCACTTAACTCTTATTCTTGATCTATAATAACTCTTTCTGCAGAAGACCTTGGCGAAAATTCATTAACTATTTCATACCTTCCGGTATCTAGTTAGTCTTTACCAACTCTTGGTAATCTAAAATCGATCTAGGCAACAGCGTCGACCCTCATACATAACTCTGTATAGATGTATGTCACAATACCAACTATACTATAATCATTACCAACACGGATACGCAATCCACATAGTCCTTCCCGGGTCATCTGCCTTTCTCGTAGGCTGCGATCAACATGACTTCGTTAGGGAGGGGCGACCACTAACAACACTCTATCGTCGCACGATCTCGTGAGAAGAATGGAAACCAATCCTAAATGTCCTGCGACCTCACGATTATAGATGTGGTGCGCAACACACCGATAATCAAGACTACCTGACACGGTGCGTAGACACTTTCAGAGGACTAAGCGCTCGATACCACTTTTGTCACGACCCGACCGGGACGCGGCGGTGCCCTACAGGCACCGCTACGAGTAAACATCGAGAGATAATCAGCGGAACATACATGAACCTTAAAAATAAAACAACGAGTAAAACAACGAGTTAGCCGATGTGGCTACCTTCGGACATAAATATACCTGGCCAAGCGGTTGCCTCATTTTCTTTACAAGCGACCCACAAATGTGACTCTGAGACCTCTAAGATTTTTAACATAACAAGCGTGGCGGGGACGGGGCCCCGCCATACCCTGAATATACATGAATCTACTACTTGGGAAAACCATACCAGAGATAAGCCTCGGAGCAAATGAAGCTTTCTCAAACAACTGAACCGAGATCTAAGAGCAAGGATCGCCAACCTGGTACCTAAAACTGCGGGCATGAGCGCGGCCCGAAGGGTCGATGCAACAGTGCGAATATGGAGCAGAAATAACGTCTGATGCGGATCATAAGCGTACAAAAGAATGACAAGGACAAGTATAAAGATACATACGGATCTGCCGTGTCATTACCACTTATGAACTTAATCGCACCTTATTATCATTTTCATTCTCTATAAAAACTATAGCCACGTTCTTACGTGCACGATTAGGAAAAATCATTAAGTTCATTACTATATAACTTACCTATCTTTCATAAGTATAATCCGGCCTGTAAGGATGGACACTATACTACCCGCCCGATCTGGGGCGATCAAGGTCGCGTAGTGCGCGTAAGGTATCTTGCCCGCCCGATCTGAGTCGATAACGTCATCTAGTGCGCCCGTAAAGGTATCTTGCGGCCCGTTCTGGGTCGATAATGTCATCTAGTGCGCGTAAGGTATCTTGCCGGCCCGTTCTGGGTCGATAATGTCATGTAGTGCGCGTAAGGTATCTTGCCCGCCCGTCTGCGGGTCGATAATGTCATATAGTGCGCGTAAGGTATCTTGCCGGCCCGTCTGCGGGTCGATAATGTCATATAGTGCGCGTAAAGGTATCTTGCCGGCCCGTCTGCGGGTCGATAATGTCATATAGTGCGCGTAAGGTATCTTGCCGGCCCGTCTGCGGGTCGATAATGTCATATAGTGCGCGTGAAGGTATCTTTGCGGCCCGTCTGGGTCGATAATGTCATAAAAAACCGGGAATTTAACCCAACGTACTACGCGCACTACTCCTTTAGAAAAACTCTTATTCAAACAAAACTTCCCGGATACTAACAACCGTAGTATCAGTCATCTCTACCTTTCGGACAAGTCACACTACCTTTTTAGAAATACAATTACGAACACTAAATCAAGTGACTTACTTAAAACCTTAAGCAATTGGTACCTTTAAAACAATTTGCCTTCTTTATTTCAAAACATTCTTTGCTTACATTAGAAAACCATTCTCTTAACCTTCCATAAAGTTATTATAACCAACTTCCCATAAAGCGTCATACTAACTTTATGCCTTAAACTAATTCATTCTTTTTATAACCAAGAGACTTATACCTTCAAATCAAATCACATAGCTTTCAAAATACTTCAAGTCTCTTACTTTTAAGAAAACAAGTTTCAAGTCTTAAAACTCCATCGTAAACTCTTTTAAATTAAGTAACATATACTTTGGTGCGTTGTGAATAAGTTATACTTATTTATAACGATCTTATTCAAGTAGCCATGATCTAGAAAATGTAATACAATTTTGTCTTATCTTGGCTTCATGCAGATGGAGAATTCTACTTGTTTTAACATAATTAATTGTCATTACATTTTCCTTTATTAACGCTGATGGCTTGTTCGATACTTATTCTCATTCGTGCAGTAAATTTGCCGAGTCAACTCGACTCGAATACTTCCAAAGACTCTTACCAACATCCCCATAAGACTTGGTAAGGACTTAGGATTTCTTAGGCGTAGCTTTTACATAGAGTAATTCAACATAACTACCTCTTAACTTCTAAGAGTAACAGGAAACATGAAATGATACCACAGGTATATTCCATACATAGAATCATGCCAAAGGAAGGAAGAGGTTCACATACCTCGCGACGATTGTCGACAAATAGCAAAAAGCTCCAAAGTACTTCCACCTTGAGCTATTCCATTCTTCAAGTAGGATACGCTATACCTAGTACGTCAACCTATAATGGTCACCATACGTCCATTAACTTCTTACTTCATAGAATATTTTAGGTGCTAAGTCGCTAAATTCTGCGGAAAATCGGACAGCACCTCCTTTGTTTCTACTTACTTTGCCACCTTTTTCAAGGCCGAATACAATAACCAAACAGCCCCAATTGGCTCACAATTTCTATAAGGTACTCCAATACAAATGAAAAACAAACTAAAAAGTCCAAATTCGGCCACCTTGAGTTCAACCTTACCAATTCTTATCAAATTTCCATTTCAATCCAAATTGGTAGCATAACATGATATCAAGTCGTATTTGATTAAACAATCCATAATCTCTAAGTAGGCAACATGCGACGATTTCTAATAACGACTAAAATTGTATTACAATTTCAAAGGGCTAAACATGCCATTTCGGTTTTGAGCTCTTAAAATTCCATAACACTTATCAAACTTCATAACACAAATCACATGATCATTTCTAACTTATAATAACATTGAATCTTCAATTACAAAAGTAAGACGAAGATTATACCTCATATTAGCCCAAATATGATCCAAGACTACAAGTCGATCCTTAGCAACTTTAGCTCCTCCTTTCGACGTTCCAATCCACTCCAAGCAACCCCAGAAGCTTAAGAATAACTCATCTTCAAATTCCAACTTCAAAGTTGAATAACCCCTGAGGTTCTCGCCTTGCGACTAACCCGAAAACTATCTTTTTCCGAGATTTTTCTATTGAGATATGCTTACTATACCCTTAGGTACCTTGGTTTAAAATGGGGAGATTATTGGACAACAATTGAAAATTCTTCTCTTGAAACCCTCCTAAAAGCGAGAGCCCTCTTAATGCTCTTCAAGATTTGTTTGAAAATTTAGCTAAGTGTTAAAAGCCTTGTCTTGCTACTTGTACACATATATAATACTATGGAGGGTCAAGATCTACACAAATGGTTGGCCTAGATAAGTTTCACATGGATCTAGCCAAGTGGACTTGACTAAGTCAACAATATCAAGCTATTAGTCTTTGCAAGACTTGGCCATCCTAAAATTTGTCAAATGACCATTCCATCCAAGACAATTTCGTCCAAGACCACTAAGGGGGGGGGGGGGTGACACGTGTCGCCCTCCCGTTAAATCGTAATATTTCATTTTCCGACAATTCCATAATTAGATAAATTTACTCGTCTCAAATCTTAACATTTTGAGTTCTTACGTGCGTCGCCTACAAACATATCACGGAATTTCAGGGGTGTAACATTCTCCCCTTAGAAACATTCGTCTCGAATGTTCTTTCGAGTCGAACTTATAATTAGCGACATAGTTTCCTTTCACAACCCGACATACCAACAATGCCACACATGGCCCTAATACCTGCACGCGCATATCATCATCATAAGCCCAAAAGAGACTATCTTTTCGTACTTCTAACTCCTTCTAACATACATACATAACTTCCATACCGACTGCGGCCTCAAATCTTTGAGTCACTCTATAAAACAACATAAGGCCATTTCGGCTTTCATGACTGGTTCGGTGGAACGCGTCCCACGAACAGTAAAACAATTAACTAGACTTGGGCGCTTGCACGCCGTGACCCGTCGCGTGGCGAACTACTACCCGATCCTACTCCATTCCGGGCCATGGGAGACGTAACAGTCCTCACCCGCCGTCGCACTTAACTCTTATTCTTGATCTATAATAACTCTTTCTACCGAGAAGACCTTGGCGAAAATTCATTAACTATTTCATACCTTCCGGTATCTAGTTAGTCTTTACCAACTCTTGGTAATCTAAAATCGATCTAGGCAACACGCGTCGACCTCATACATAACTCTGTATAGATGTATGTCACAATACCAACTATACTATAATCATTACCAACGGATACGCAATCCACATAGTCGCTTCAGGTCACTGCGCTTTCTCGTAGGCTGCGATCAACATGACTCGTTAGGGAGGGCGACCACTAACAACACGGCTCTATCGCACGATCTCGGTGAGAAGAATGAAACCAATCCTAAATGTCCTGCGACCTCACGATTATAGATGTGGTGCACAACACGCGATAATCAAGACTCTACTAGACACGATGCGTAGACACTTTCAGAGGACTAAGCGCTCTGATACCACTTTTGTCACGACCGACCGGGACGCGGTAGTGCCCTACACAGGCACCCTTACGAGTAAACATCGAGAGATAATCGTGGAACATACATGAACCTTAAAAATAAAACAACAGTAAAACAACGGGTTAGCCGAAGTAGGCTACCTTCGCAGACATAAATATACCTGGCCAAGCGGTTGCCTCATTTTCTTTACAAAGTGACCACAAAATGTGACTACAGGACCTCTAAGATTTTTAACATAACAAGCGTGGCGGGACGGGGCCCCGCCATACCTGAATATACATGAATCTACTACTTGGAAAACCATACCAAGAGATAAGCCTCGGAGCAAATGAAGCTTTCTCAAACATCTGAACCGAGATCCTAAGAGCAAGGATCGCCAACTGGTACCTAAAACTGCGGGCATGAGCGGCCCGAAGAAGTCGATCTAACAGTGCGAATATGGAGCGAAATAACGTCTGATAAGCGGATCATAAGCGTACAAAAGAATGACAAGGACAAGTATAAAGATACATGCGGATCTGCCGTGTCATTACCACATGAACTTAATCGCACCTTATTATCATTTTCATTCTCTATAAAAACTATAGCCACATTCTTACGTGCACGATTAGGAAAAATCATTAAGTTCATTACTATATAACTTACCTATCTTTCATAAGTATAATCCGCCTGTAAGGATGGACACCTATACTACCGGCCCGATCTAGGGGCGATCAAGGTCACGTAGTGCGCGTAAAGGTATCTTGCCGGCCCGATCACGAGTCGATAACGTCATCTAGTGCGCCCGTAAGGTATCTTGCCGGCCCGTTCACGGGTCGATAATGTCATCTAGATGCGCGTAAAGGTATCTTTGCGGCCCGTTCTGGGTCGATAATGTCATATGTGCGCGTAAAGGTATCTTGCCGGCCCGTCTGCGGGTCGATAATGTCATATAGTGCGCGTAAAGGTATCTTGCCGCCCGTCTGCGGGTCGATAATGTCATATAGTGCGCGTAAAGGTATCTTGCCCGGCCCGTCTGCGGGTCGATAATGTCATATAGTCGCGTAAAGGTATCTTGCGCCCGTCTGCGGGTCGATAATGTCATATAGTCTGCCCGTAAAGGTATACTGCCCGGCCCATCTCTGGGTCGATAATGTCATAAAAAAACCCGGGAATTTAACCCAACGTACTACGCACCACTACTCCTTTAGAAAAACTCTTATTCAAACAAAACTTCCCAGATACTAACAACCGTAGTATCAAGTCATCTCTACCTTTCAGGACAAGTCACACTACCTTTTTAGAAATACAATTACCGGCTTCTAAATCAAGTGACTTCTTACTTAAAAACCTTAAGCAATTGGTACCTTTAAAACAATTTGCCCTTCTTTATTTCAAAACATTCTTTGCTTACATTAGAGAAAACCATTCTCTTAACCTTCCATAAAGTTATTATAACCAACTTCCCATAAAGCCGTCATACTAACTTTATGCCTTAAACTAATTCATTCTTTTTATAACCAAGAGACTTATACCTTCAAATCAAATCACATAGCTTTCAAAATACTTCAAGTCTCTTACTTTTAAGAAAACAAGTTTCAAGTCTTAAAAACTCCATCGTAAACTCTTTTAAATTAAGTAACATATACTTTGGTGCGTTGTGAATAAGTTATACTTATTTATAACGATCTTATTCAAGTAGCCATGATCTAGAAAATGTAATACAATTTTGTCTTATCTTAGCTTCTATGCAGATGGAGAATTCTACTTGTTTTAACATAATTAATTGTCATTACATTTTCCTTTATTAACGCTGCAATGGCTTGTTCGATACTTATTCTCATTCGTGCAGTAAATTTGCCGAGTCAACTCGACTCGAATACTTCCTAAAGACTCTTACCAACATCCCCCATAAGACTTGGTAAGGACTTAGGATTTCTTAGACGTAGCTTTTACATAGAGTAATTCAACATAACTACCTCTTAACTTCTAAGAGTAACAGGAAACATGAAATGATACCACAGGTATATTCCATACATAGAATCATGCCAAAGGAAGGAAGAGGTTCACATACCTCGCGACGATTGTCGACAAAAAGCAAAAAGCTCCAAAGTACTTCCACCTTGAGCTATTCCATTCTTCAAGTAGGATACGCTATACCTAGTACGTCAACCTATAATGGTCACCATACGTCCATTAACTTCTTACTTCATACGTAGAATATTTTAGGTGCTAAGTCGCTAAATTCTGCGGAAAATCGGACAGCACCTCCTTTGTTTCTACTTACTTTGCCACCTTTTTCAAGGCCGAATACAATAACCAAACAGCCCCAATTGGCTCACAATTTCTATAAGGTACTCCAATACAAATGAAAAACAAACTAAAAAGTCCAAATTCGGCCACCTTGAGTTCAACCTTACCAATTCTTATCAAATTTCCATTTCAATCCAAATTGGTAGCATAACATGATATCAAGTCGTATTTGATTAAACAATCCATAATCTCTAAGTAGGCAACATGCGACGATTTCTAATAACGACTAAAATTGTATTACAATTTCAAAGGGCTAAACATGCCATTTCGGTTTTGAGCTCTTAAAATTCCATAACACTTATCAAACTTCATAACACAAATCACATGATCATTTCTAACTTATAATAACATTGAATCTTCAATTACAAAAGTAAGACGAAGATTATACCTCATATTAGCCCAAATATGATCCAAGACTACAAGTCGATCCTTAGCAACTTTAGCTCCTCCTTTCGACGTTCAATCCACTCCAAGCAACCCTTAGAAGCTTAAGAATAACTCATCTTCAAATTCCAACTTCAAAGTTGAATAACCCCTTATGTTCTCGGCTTGCGACTAACCCGAAAACTATCATTTTCAGAGATTTTTCTATTTAGTTATGATTACTATTCCCTTATGTACCTTGGTTTAAAGTGGGGAGATTATTGGACAAAAATTGAAAATTCTTCTCTTGAAACCCTCCAAAAGCGAGAGCCCTCTTAATGCTCTTCAAGATTTGTTTGAAAATTTAGCTAAGTGTTAAAAGCCTTGTCTTGCTACTTGTACACATATATAATACTATGGAGGGTCAAGATCTACACAAATGGTTGGCCTAGATAAGTTTCACATGGATCCTAGCCAAGTGGACTTGACTAAGTCAACAATATCAAGCTATTAGTCTTTGCAAGACTTGGCCATCCTAAAATTTGTCAAATGACCATTCCATCCAAGACAATTTCGTCCAAGACCACTAAGGGGGGGGGGGGGGTGACACGTGTCGCCCTCCCGTTCGTCGCAATATTTCATTTTCCGACAATTCCATAATTCCGATAAATTTACTCGTCTCAAATCTTAACATTTTTGAGTTCTTACGTACGTCCTTACAAACATATCCTGGAATTTCCGGGGTGTAACATTCTCCCCCCCTTAGAAACATTCGTCCTCGAATGTTCTTTCGGAGTCGAACTTATAATTAGCGACATAGTTTCCTTTCACAACCCCGACATACCAACAATGCCACACATGGCCCTAATACCTCGCACACGCATATCTGTCCATCATAAGCCCAAAAGAGACTATCTTTTCGTACTTCTAACTCCTTCTAACATACATACATAACTTCCATACCGACTCTGGCCTCAAATCTTTGGAGTCACTCTATAAAACAACATAAGGCCATTTAAACTTTCATGACTGGATTCGGTGGGCAGCGTCCACGAACCCGTAAAACAATTAACTAGACTTGGGCCTTGCACCTCGTGACCGTCACGTGGCGAACTACTACCAACTGATCCTACTCCATTCCGGGCCATGGGAGACCGTGAGTCCTCACTGAGCCGTCGCACTTAACTCTTATTCTTGATCTATAATAACTCTTTCTGCAGAAGACCTTGGCGAAAATTCATTAACTATTTCATACCTTCCGGTATCTAGTTAGTCTTTACCAACTCTTGGTAATCTAAAATCGATCTAGGCAACACGCGTCGACCCTCATACATAACTCGTATAGATGTATGTCACAATACCAACTATACTATAATCATTACCAACGGATACGCAATCCACATAGTCCTTCCGGTCACCGCTTTTCTTCGTAGCTGCAATCAACATGACTTCGTTAGGGAGGGCGACCCTAACAACACTCTATCGCACGATCTCGAGTGAGAAGAATGGAAACCAATCCTAAATGTCCTGCGACCTCACGATTATAGATGTGGTGCACAACACACCGATAATCAAGACTCTACTAGACACGGTGCGTAGACACTTTCCAGAGGACTAAGCGCTCACGATACCACTTTTGTCACGACCCGACCGGGGCCGGCCCGGTGCCCTACACAGGCACCGCTACGAATAAACATCGAGAGATAATCAATGGAACATACATGAACCTTAAAAATAAAACAACGAAGTAAAACAACGAGTTAGCCGATAGGGCTACCTTCGCGGACATAAATATACCTGGCCGACGGTTGCCTCATTTTCTTTACAAGCGACCCACAAAATGTGACTACAGACCTCTAAGATTTTTAACATAACAACTGTGGCGGGACAGGGCCCCGCCATACCCCTGAATATACATGAATCTACTACTTCAGGGAAAACCATACCAAGAGATAAGCCTCCGGAGCAAATGAAGCTTTCTCTCAAACACTGAAACGAGATCCTAAGAGCAAGGATCGCCAACCTGGGTACCTAAAACCTGCGGGCATGACGCGGCCCAGAAGAAGTCGATTACAACAGTCGAATATGGAGCGAAATAACGTCTGATGCGGATCATAACTGTACAAAAGAATGACAAGGACAAGTATAAAGATACATACCAGATCCTGCCGTGTCATTACCACTTATGAACTTAATCGCACCTTATTATCATTTTCATTCTCTATAAAAACTATAGCCACATTCTTACGTACCTGATTAGGAAAAATCATTAAGTTCATTACTATATAACTTACCTATCTTTCATAAGTATAATCCGGCCCTGTAAGGATGGACACCTATACTACCCGGCCCAATCTAGGACGCGATCAAGGTCACATAGTCTGCCCGTAAAGGTATACTGCCCGGCCCAATCCTGAGTCGATAACGTCATCTAGTCTGCCCATAAAGGTATACTGCCCGGCCCATTCCTGGGTCGATAATGTCATCTAGTCTGCCCGTAAAGGTATACTGCCCGGCCCATTCCTGGGTCGATAATGTCATGTAGTGCGCGTAAGGTATCTTGCCGGCCCGTCTCTCGGTCGATAATGTCATATAGTGCGCGTAAAGGTATCTTTGCGGCCCGTCTGCGGGTCGATAATGTCATATAGTGCGCGTAAGGTATCTTGCCCGGCCCGTCTCGGGTCGATAATGTCATATAGTGCGCGTAAAGGTATCTTGCCGGCCCGTCTGCGGGTCGATAATGTCATAAAAAACCGGGAATTTAACCCAACGTACTCTGCACTACTCGCTTTAGAAAAACTCTTATTCAAACAAAACTTCGGATACTAACAAGTAGTATCAAGTCATCTCTACCTTTCGGGACAAGTCACACTACCTTTTAGAAATACAATTACAGAACTTCTAAATCAAGTGACTTCTTACTTAAAACCTTAAGCAATTGGTACCTTTAAAACAATTTGCCTTCTTTATTTCAAAACATTCTTTGCTTACATTAGAAAACCATTCTCTTAACCTTCCATAAAGTTATTATAACCAACTTCCCATAAAGCCATACTAACTTTATGCCTTAAACTAATTCATTCTTTTTATAACCAAGAGACTTATACCTTCAAATCAAATCACATAGCTTTCAAAATACTTCAAGTCTCTTACTTTTAAGAAAACAAGTTTCAAGTCTTAAAAACTCCATACGTAAACTCTTTTAAATTAAGTAACATATACTTTGGTGCGTTGTGAATAAGTTATACTTATTTATAACGATCTTATTCAAGTAGCCATGATCTAGAAAATGTAATACAATTTTGTCTTATCTTAGCTTCTATGCAGATGGAGAATTCTACTTGTTTTAACATAATTAATTGTCATTACATTTTCCTTTATTAACGCCGCAATGGCTTGTTCGATACTTATTCTCATTCGTGCCGTAAATTTGCCGAGTCAACTCGACTCCAAATACTTCCTAAAGACTCTTACCAACATCCCCCATAAGACTTGGTAAGGACTTAGGATTTCTTAGACGTAGCTTTTACATAGAGTAATTCAACATAACTACCTCTTAACTTCTAAGAGTAACAGGAAACATGAAATGATACCACAGGTATATTCCATACATAGAATCATGCCAAAGGAAGGAAGAGGTTCACATACCTCGCGACGATTGTCGACAAATAGCAAAAAGCTCCAAAGTACTTCCACCTTGAGCTATTCCATTCTTCAAGTAGGATACGCTATACCTAGTACGTCAACCTATAATGGTCACCATCGTCCATTAACTTCTTACTTCATCGTAGAATATTTTAGGTGCTAAGTCGCTAAATTCTGCGGAAAATCGGACAAAGACCTCCTTTGTTTCTACTTACTTTGCCACCTTTTTCAAGGCGAATACAATAACCAAACAGCCCCAATTGGCTCACAATTTCTATAAGGTACTCCAATACAAATGAAAAACAAACTAAAAAGTCCAAATTCGGCCACCTTGAGTTCAACCTTACCAATTCTTATCAAATTTCCATTTCAATCCAAATTGGTAGCATAACATGATATCAAGTCGTATTTGATTAAACAATCCATAATCTCTAAGTAGGCAACATGCGACGATTTCTAATAACGACTAAAATTGTATTACAATTTCAAAGGGCTAAACATGCCATTTCGGTTTTGAGCTCTTAAAATTCCATAACACTTATCAAACTTCATAACACAAATCACATGATCATTTCTAACTTATAATAACATTGAATCTTCAATTACAAAAGTAAGACGAAGATTATACCTCATATTAGCCCAAATATGATCCAAGACTACAAGTCGATCCTTAGCAACTTTAGCTC
Organism: Przewalskia tangutica; assembly: GCA_029844215.1. Taxonomy (NCBI): domain Eukaryota; kingdom Viridiplantae; phylum Streptophyta; class Magnoliopsida; order Solanales; family Solanaceae; genus Przewalskia; species Przewalskia tangutica. The sequence continues at coordinate 121,917,082 of CM056727.1, forward strand.
CTCCTTTCGACGTTCCAATCCACTCCAAGCAACCCTTAGAAGCTTAAGAATAACTCATCTTCAAATTCCAACTTCAAAGTTGAATAACCCCTTAGGTTCTCGCCTTGCGACTAACCCGAAAACTATCTTTTTCCGAGATTTTTCTATTGAGATATGCTTACTATACCCTTAGGTACCTTGGTTTAAAATGGGGAGATTATTGGACAACAATTGAAAATTCTTCTCTTGAAACCCTCCTAAAAGCCGAGAGCCCTCTTAATGCTCTTCAAGATTTGTTTGAAAATTTAGCTAAGTGTTAAAAGCCTTGTCTTGCTACTTGTACACATATATAATACTATGGAGGGTCAAGATCTACACAAATGGTTGGCCTAGATAAGTTTCACATGGATCTAGCAAGTGGACTTGACTAAGTCAACAATATCAAGCTATTAGTCTTTGCAAGACTTGGCCATCCTAAAATTGGTCAAATGACCATTCCATCCAAGACAATTTCGTCCAAGACCACTAAGGGGGGGGTGACACGTGTCGCCCTCCCGTTCGTCGTAATATTTCGTTTTCCGACAATTCCATAATTAGATAAATTTACTCGTCTCAAATCTTAACATTTTTGAGTTCTTACGTGCGCCCTACAAACATATCACGGAATTTCGGTGTAACATTCTCCCTTAGAAACATTCGTCCTCGAATGTTCTTTCAGTCGAACTTATAATTAGCGACATAGTTTCCTTTCACAACCCCGACATACCAACAATGCCACACATGGCCCTAATACTCGCACACGCATAAATCCCATCATAAGCCCAAAAGAGACTATCTTTTCGTACTTCTAACTCCTTCTATCATACATACATAACTTCCATACTGACTCTGGCCTCAAATCTTTGGAGTCACACTATAAAACAACATAATGCCATTTCCGTCTTTCATTACCTGGTTCCGGTGGAACGCTTCCACGAACACGTAAAACAAAAAACTAAACTTGCGCCTTGCACGCCGTGACCGTCACGTGGCGAACTACTACCAACTGATCCTACTCCATTCCGGGCCATGGGAGACCTGCAGTCCTCACCCGACCGCCAGACTTAACTCTTATTCTTGATCTATAATAACTCTTTCTACCCGAGAAGACCTTGGCGAAAATTCATTAACTATTTCATACCTTCCCGGTATCTAGTTAGTCTTTACCAACTCTTGGTAATCTAAAATCAGTCTAGGCAACACGCGCGTCGACCTCATACATAACTCTGTATAGATGTATGTCACAATACCAACTATACTATAATCATTACCAACCTGGATACGCAATCCACATAGTCCTTCCTGGGTCACTGCTGCCTTTCTCGTAGCTGCAATCAACATGACTCGTTAGGGAGGGACGACCCTAACAACACGGCTCTATCGCACGATCTCAGAGTGAGAAGAATGGAAACCAATCCTAAATGTCCTGCAGCCTCCTGATTATAGATGTGGTGCACAACACACCGATAATCAAGACTCTACTAGACACGGTCTGTAGACACTTTCCGAGGACTAACTGCTCTGATACCACTTTTGTCACGACCCGACCCCGGGACCGCGACTGGTGCCCTACCTGGGCACCCTTACAGGTAAACATCAGAGATAATCAGCGGAACATACATGAACCTTAAAAAAATAAAACAACAGAAGTAAAACAACAGGTTAGCCGATAGGGCTACCTTCCTGGACATAAATATACACAACCGAAGCAGTTGCCTCATTTTCTTTACAAACTGACCCACAAAATGTGACTACAGACCTCTAAGATTTTTAACATAACAACTGTGGCGGGACAGGGCCCCGCCATACCCCTGAATATACATGAATCTACTACTTCAGGGAAAACCATACCAAGAGATAAGCCTCCGGAGCAAATGAAGCTTTCTCTCAAACACTGAACCGAGATCCTAAGAGCAAGGATCGCCAACCTGGGTACCTAAAACCTGCGGGCATGAACGCAGCCCCGAAGTCGATTACAACAGTGCGAATATGGAGCGAAATAACGTCTGATAAGCAGATCATAACTGTACAAAAGAATGACAAGGACAAGTATAAAGATACATACCAGATCCTGCCGTGTCATTACCACTTATGAACTTAATCGCACCTTATTATCATTTTCATTCTCTATAAAAACTATAGCCACATTCTTACGTACCTGATTAGGAAAAATCATTAAGTTCATTACTATATAACTTACCTATCTTTCATAAGTATAATCCGGCCCTGTAAGGATGGACACCTATACTACCCGGCCCAATCTAGGACGCGATCAAGGTCACATAGTCTGCCCGTAAAGGTATACTGCCCGGCCCAATCCTGAGTCGATAACGTCATCTAGTCTGCCCATAAAGGTATCTTTGCGGCCCATTCTCGGGTCGATAATGTCATCTAGTGCGCGTGGGTATCTTGCCGGCCCATTCACGGGTCGATAATGTCATGTAGTGCGCGTGAAGGTATCTTGCGGCCCGTCTGCGGGTCGATAATGTCATATAGTGCGCGTAAAGGTATCTTGCCCGGCCCATCTCGGGTCGATAATGTCATATAGTCGCGTAAAGGTATCTTGCCGGCCCATCTGCGGGTCGATAATGTCATATAGTGCGCGTAAAGGTATCTTGCCGGCCCGTCTGCGGGTCGATAATGTCATAAAAACCCGAATTTAACCCAACGTACTACGCACCACTACTCCTTTAGAAAACTCTTATTCAAACAAAACTTCCTGGATACTAACAACCGTAGTATCAAGTCATCTCTACCTTTCAGACAAGTCACACTACCTTTTAGAAATACAATTAGAACTTCTAAATCAAGTGACTTCTTACTTAAAAACCTTAAGCAATTGGTACCTTTAAAACAATTTGCCCTTCTTTATTTCAAAACATTCTTTGCTTACATTAGAGAAAACCATTCTCTTAACCTTCCATAAAGTTATTATAACCAACTTCCCATAAAGCCGTCATACTAACTTTATGCCTTAAACTAATTCATTCTTTTTATAACCAAGAGACTTATACCTTCAAATCAAATCACATAGCTTTCAAAATACTTCAAGTCTCTTACTTTTAAGAAAACAAGTTTCAAGTCTTAAAAACTCCATACGTAAACTCTTTTAAATTAAGTAACATATACTTTGGTGCGTTGTGAATAAGTTATACTTATTTATAACGATCTTATTCAAGTAGCCATGATCTAGAAAATGTAATACAATTTTGTCTTATCTTAGCTTCTATGCAGATGGAGAATTCTACTTGTTTTAACATAATTAATTGTCATTACATTTTCCTTTATTAACGCTGCAATGGCTTGTTCGATACTTATTCTCATTCGTGCCGTAAATTTGCCGAGTCAACTCGACTCCAAATACTTCCTAAAGACTCTTACCAACATCCCCCATAAGACTTGGTAAGGACTTAGGATTTCTTAGACGTAGCTTTTACATAGAGTAATTCAACATAACTACCTCTTAACTTCTAAGAGTAACAGGAAACATGAAATGATACCACAGGTATATTCCATACATAGAATCATGCCAAAGGAAGGAAGAGGTTCACATACCTCGCGACGATTGTCGACAAATAGCAAAAAGCTCCAAAGTACTTCCACCTTGAGCTATTCCATTCTTCAAGTAGGATACGCTATACCTAGTACGTCAACCTATAATGGTCACCATACGTCCATTAACTTCTTACTTCATACGTAGAATATTTTAGGTGCTAAGTCGCTAAATTCTACGGAAAATCGGACAACACCTCCTTTGTTTCTACTTACTTTGCCACCTTTTTCAAGGCCGAATACAATAACCAAACAGCCCCAATTGGCTCACAATTTCTATAAGGTACTCCAATACAAATGAAAAACAAACTAAAAAGTCCAAATTCGGCCACCTGAGTTCAACCTTACCAATTCTTATCAAATTTCCATTTCAATCCAAATTGGTAGCATAACATGATATCAAGTATTTGATTAAACAATCCATAATCTCTAAGTAGGCAACATGCGGCGATTTCTAATAACGACTAAAATTGTATTACAATTTCAAAGGGCTAAACATGCCATTTCGGTTTGAGCTCTTAAAATTCCATAACACTTATCAAACTTCATAACACATATCACATGATCATTTCTAACTTAAAATAACCTTGAATCTTCAATTACAAAAGTAAGACGAAGATTATACCTCATATTAGCCCAAATATGATCCAAGACTACAAGTCGATCCTTAGCAACTTTAGCTCCTCCTTTCGACGTTCCAATCCACTCCAAGCAACCCTTAGAAGCTTAAGAATAACTCATCTTCAAATTCCAACTTCAAAGTTGAATAACCCTTAGGTTCTCGCCTTGCGACTAACGAAAACTATCTTTTCCGAGATTTTTCTATTGAGATATGCTTACTATACCCTTAGGTACCTTGGTTTAAAGTGGGGAGATTATTGGACAACAATTGAAAATTCTTCTCTTGAAACCCTCCTAAAAGCCGAGAGCCCTCTTAATGCTCTTCAAGATTTGTTTGAAAATTTAGCTAAGTGTTAAAAGCCTTGTCTTGCTACTTGTACACATATATAATACTATGGAGGGTCAAGATCTACACAAATGGTTGGCCTAGATAAGTTTCACATGGATCCTAGCCAAGTGGACTTGACTAAGTCAACAATATCAAGCTATTAGTCTTTGCAAGACTTGGCCATCCTAAAATTTGTCAAATGACCATTCCATCCAAGACAATTTCGTCCAAGACCACTAAGGGGGGGGGGTGACACGTGTCGCCCTCCCGTTCGTCGCAATATTTCATTTTCCGACAATTCCATAATTCCGATATATTTACTCGTCTCAAATCTTAACATTTTTGAGTTCTTACGTACGTCCTTACAAACATATCCTGGAATTTCCGGGGTGTAACACTAACACCCGTAGTATTAAGGCTTGTCTACATTTCAAACAAGTCACTACACTTTTAGAAATACATTTTTAGGCTTCTAAATCAAGTGACTCTTACTTTAAAACTTTAAGCAATTGATGCCTTTAAATCAAATTGCCCTTCTTTATTTCAAGTCATTTATCCTTGTTTACATTACTAGAGAAAACCATTCATTTAACTTTCCATAAAGTTGTTATAACCAACTTCCCATAAAGCCGTTATACTAACTTTATGCTTTAGAAACTAAGACATCTTTAACCTTTCATAAAGTCATTGTAACTAACTTCCCATAAAGTCGTTATAACTCTTTATGTTTTAGACAAATTCATTCTTTCTTTATAACCAAGAGACTTATACTTTTAAAACCAAGTATCATATACTTTCAAATCAAGTCATATAACTTTCAGAATACTTCAAGTTTCTTAACTTTAGAAATCAAGTTTCTTAACTTTAGAAATCAAGTTTCTTCACTTTAGAATATCAAGTTTCTTAACTTTAGAATATCAAGTTTCTTAACTTTAGAATATCAAGTTTCTTAACCTTAGAATATCAAGTTTCTTAACTTTAGAATATCAAGTTTCTTAACTTTAGAATAGTTCAAGTAATCAATACTTTCCATTTAACATCTAGTCACATATACTTTTCGAAAACAAGGCAAGGATACCAAATTAAACCGAATTCATTTTTAACCATGTACGTCCACCGTATTATACATTTATAAAACTCATGCTCAAGAAGATAGGGAAAGTTCCACATACCTCTTCGACTCAATCCACTTGCCAAGTTGAATACACCGCGCGTAAAATGTCAACCTATAATGACCACAATACGCCTATCAACTTCTAGCTTTCAACGTAGAATATTTCTACGTATAAGGACTCTTATTCTACGGAAAATCGGGCAGCACTTCCTTTGTTTCTACGTACTTTTCCACCTTTTCAAGGCCCGTAAATCAATAACCAAATGCCACATTTAAGGATCAACAATTCAAAAATTCAAAGGGGATTACACGCCTAACGGGACGTGTAAAATTCTGTCCCACAATTAATATAAATCTGTCCAACAACTTAAGCCATTCTTGGCTACCATGTATCAATACAATATCAATCCCTTTTCAATTCCCTTTTCAATCCAAGTTGTTATTCTAATGTGTTATATACCCTATAACAATTATAACAACTATAAATCCTTTCTTTCTTAACATGCGACGATTGTAACTATCGACCAAATTGATTACAACATAAATGGCTAACTTGCCCATTTTCGGTTTTTAACATGTCGACATGATCCAAATCTTTTCAAACTTCAATCTTTATACCACATGCTCACTTATCAACTACTATAACATGTAATCTTCAATCACAATAAGAAGACGAAGATTTTACCTCAATAAGCCCTAATAATATCCAAGTGTAAAAGTCGATCGTTAGCAACTTTTAGACCCTATTCTTACGTTCCAATCCGCTCCAAGCACTCCTTAGAAGCTCATGAAGAACTCCTCTTCAAGTTACAACTTCAAAGTTGAAGAGCACCTTAGGGTTTCACGTTGCGACTAACGTAGAAACGTAGTTTTTCTGGGGTTTTTGTATTGAGATATCCTTAGATACCTTAAGGGATCTTGGGTTTGAATATTGGGATTTATCATCAACAAACGAAATTTTTTCTTGTCCATTCTTGCTCAATGCCGAGAGCCCTCTATCTTGAACAATAAGTTCTTGATTTATTTTCTAAGTATGGAAGAAGTCTTGCACTAGTATAGGATATATACTACAACCAAGGGCCTAGATTAAAACACTTGTGTGGATGAGATGTGGTTAACAAAATCAAGCCAAGTGGCTTCTTGACTTTGCTCAATTTTCCGCCCCACATGGGCATGTGGAGGTTGACACGTGTCGCCCTCCGGTTGGTCTAAAATATTTCATCTCCAGAAATTCTGATAAATTCTATAAGTCTCAAATATCAAATTCGGGAACCCAATTCTCATTAACGAACAATTTCCCTTCCCGAGGTTCGGAAGATTTTTTCTTTGGAAAACAATTCTTTCTTTCGTTCAAACTTAATATCGTATCTTCTCACGTACATTTCTTACACGTGTCCTGGAACTACGGGGTGTAACATCGTACAAGGCAGATTCAGTTGCAAAAAGTTCTGAGGTATTTTCAGAACTTGATTAAGAATCTTTGACAGCATCCCATAATTCCTTTACTGTGGCATATAAGAGAAATTTTTCTCCTATATCATTGTTCATATAACTGATCAGCTATGATTTAATCATATGATTATCAGATTTCCAAATTTTGAATGTAGGATCATCTTGTTTTGGAACAGAGATTTCACCCGTGAGATACTCCTTCTTGCCTTTTCCACCAATATACATCACCACAGATTGGGACCATTGAAGATAATTGTGTCCATTGAATTTGTGGCTGGTAACCAGAGAGATAGCTTCATTGCCATGAGAGAGAGTTGGAGTAGAGGAGGTTACCTCTGAGATGAAGTTGTCTTTTTCGGCAGCCATGTCAGTCAGAAAAGGACAGAAAATGGACACACGGAGAAGAGAAGAAAAAAAATTGGAGGGCTAGGCAGCAGATTCTGGCTTTGATACCATATGAGATTTTGAATATTATTGTGTTTTTATTATCTCAAAGAGAGGAAATATATATATATATATATATATATACAACCTAGAATCTGAACCAATAAATACAAATAGCTAATTCTAGAAACTACAATATTAAAATCCCCTAATTTTAGGAAGAATAAATGTACAGAATATTTGGTATCAATACCAAATTGATTCCTATATACAGTTGTGGTCAATCTTCCTAATTTAGGATTCCTAATTTAGGAAATAAATCCTCAGATGAGAGTCATGATGAGTCTTGTAATAAGACTCTTCATTTGCTCCGATGCATTTCATGTAAAAAAAATATAAGAAAAGATAAGTATTAGTTTATGTCCAACCAAATAAATAGATAAGTTAATCACATAGTCAAACATGCTTGCGATTTAATTATTACAGCCAACAAGATAACAGATCCAAAGGAAAGCCTAAAAATGTTGTTCGACCCATAACACTAAAACAAATTAATTAACGGGTTGAGTTTTAGGGAAATCAATTCAGGCCCAAGCAACTACCATTCAATTCCTTTCTCTCGTTATAAAGGAGAGAACAAATGGAAATAACCAACACATAGAGTATGAAACAAACTCGGATAAGAAAGGCAACTAGCCCAACATGAAGTTTTTATATTTTTAAAACAGGAGGGCAGATTAATTATGTAGTGAACCATATGACAATACAAAGACAGAAACAAGAACAGAACATGCCAAAGACATATAATATGATATACGTGATAATATACTAAACATATGGGTCTGATATGCTGAGTGTATTGTCTATACCTCCCTGCATATACTCACTGCATTTTAACTCAAGAAAATAGACAAACAGGGCAGGAACCTGACTGTAACTTAGGGACCTCAAGATGGATAGGTTCATCAGAACTAACATTTCTAGATTCAATATGGACATCACAGGAGATTAAACTCAATATAGCATATCAGACGGGGCATATGGATTACAGAGACCTTGACACAGTGCTAAAACAGTCTTAGGAGAACTGATTATATCATCTTCGAGCTAGCAGGATGACAACAAAACTAACACAATATTTAAGACAACTTCATATTAGGCTTATCATAGGAATACGTGTATATCCCTTACAACAAAATGCAGATCTAACTACTCCCTTAGTATGCAACCGACATCTTGAACTAACATGGGGATCTAGAGCAGTAATGATATATTCGAGCCTAGACGAGTCAATTATCTTCAATGATCATCAATAAACTATTGTTTTGAATCATTTTAACCACGTGTAAGCTTTTAAACAAACCTTAGCTAATTTTTAGGCATCCAAACATGTATATCATGGCATCTTCCAGACTATTTAACCAGTTAGCATCTCGTTACCTGCTTTTAGGATCCATTTGGGATAGATTTCAGTGATATTAAAACCAAACATAGAAATACAACTTACAGAGCACAAATATTCCTAGCTCTAGTTACATAGGTTCTTATTGAGTTTACTAATCATCACATATTGCAATAAATAAAAATCTAATCAAACAACTTAAAGCAAGAATATACCCAGATTAATCAAAGCAAACCATTCAACATCATATTAGTGCATTAACGAACATAGCAACATGAATGAGCTAACACATGTTTAACACCCAAACACACAGAAAATACAAAATGAACTGAGAGGAATTTAAGTTTACCTTCTCCGGGCAACGAACTGAGACAACGTATCAAGTCGTCGAAGCCAGTCAGATATTTGTGCTTATGCGATAAAAAGGGACAAAATTTCTGCTTTGGAAACAAAACTTAGGTTATAAACTGATTTCTAGAGAGTGGAAGTTGTGGTGGGTTCTTACTTTTGTTCTCTACTGGTATTCTAAGGCTTTTCAGATTATGAGAGTCGTTCTTCCCTGATAAAAGGTCTAGCAAATTAGGATCTTTAGGAGATTTTTACTATGGAAATCGATCGAGTTTTGGTTTTGAAAACAGAAGAAAAGAGTCGCAGATGTATGGGGGTTTGTTCTCTGAAAATCGATGCCTTTTGCATGTGTGAATTGTTCGATTTATAACCCCGATTTTTGGTAAGTCAAAGACAACTTTTAGGGTTGATATTGAGACTACTTTGGTATGATTTTGGTTATGGTAATTTGTGATTTCGGGACTGATTTGGGGGAATATTTGTAATGATTTTCATCACGATTTTCGGACGATTTGGGGGGAATATTCGGACTGATTTTGGGGGATTTTTGGTAATGTTTTGGATGATTCTTACATAAGGGAACGATTTATGGTACATGCCAGGGGAGACGACCGGATTTTTCGGTCGAAAAATCCGGCGTGAATGGGTACATCGGAGGTTTTTCTAGGACTGCAGCTTTGTTCTTAGTTTAGGTGTTTTGGATATTTGGGGGTTTATTTTGGTTGGTTGGACGAAAGTACGGGAGTTTTGGGTATTTGGGCTTACGATTTTTGGGCCTGGGGTTTTGGGATAGAAGTTTAGGTGGAGTTTAAAGTCTTGTGTAGTGTTTTAAGTATTTTATTTTATTAATGGGTTTTGGGTAGAGTTTTAGTTTTGGTTAGAATTTTAGGTGTTTTATTTTAGTAATAGAAAAATTGTTTTTATTTTGCGGTGTTAAAAAATTAGTTTAATTTGGCAGAAAATTATTGAAAGAGAGGGTCAAAATTGGGTGTCAACACCCGATACACAGAAAATCAAGCCACACATGGCAACCCATCCAATTCGGTAAAATCAATCCAATTTCTATGTATTTAAAGAGACAAGCTCAATCATGGAATTCCACTCGATTCAATAAAATCAATCCAATTTCTAAATATTTATAGAGACAATCCCAGTCATGGCAAAACAACCCGATTACATAGAATCAATCCAATTTCCAAGTGTTTACAGAGACAATCCCAATCATGGCAATCACTTGATTCAATAGAATCAATCCAGTTTCCAATCCATATATAATTAATGCAATGAGACATGTATGATATGAATGTAAATGACATGTACCCCTTTCTCATGTATATAGGCTCTCAAATTTATATTGTTACACCCCGTAGTTCAGGTCATGTGTAGGAGAGCGTACGAAAGGGAGTAAGACTTAAAATTTTAGAAGGACAGGTTGATGGATTGTTTCAGATGGGTTTTAGTCAACTTTGAGGCGGGTTATGACCCGTTACATTGAGAGTTCCTAGGTGTTTCAAAGGCCTAGTGCGTAGTTCGTTGAGTCTAGTTTCCAACGCAACCCACCGTTCGTCGATAGGACATCGGAGTAGAAAGTTATGGAAGTTACAAGTTCAGTGCGCAGTTGGGCAGAAAGGTGTTTCGGTCAGGAGCCACAGGGCCGCGGCGCCGGATATTCTGTGGGAGCGCTGGAGTTGCAGCGCCGCGGCGCCGGGAAGCAGGGCCGCGGCGCCGGAATGTGCTGGGAGTCGGCAGAAGTTTCAGCGCCGCGGCGCCGAGGCGGGTTTTGCGAAGTTGAGTGGAAAATTCTGCACTGTTTTGTTTTAAAAGAGGCCATGGGTGGGTGACAAGTGTCCCCCCCCCCCCATCTGATTTTTGCATGTCTTATATATTGACCAAGTCTTGAAGACTTGGTCATCTTTCAAGTCCCTCTCTCTCTAAAGCTAAAGCTCTCACTTCTCTCTAGAATTCCAAGAGAAATTCTAAGCTTGAGGAAAATCTGAAAAAGGTGTGGCAAGAAGGAAGCTTGTGGCTAGCTTGTAGGAGTTGTTGTGGTAGTGTTCTTGGAAAGGAGGCTAGCAAAGTTGTTGGAATAATTTTGGCTAAAGCTCTAAGGTAACAATTCTTCTCTTGTAGCTAGTTATTGGTGTTGCATATGAAGAAGAAGGAACTTGTAGTAGTAAATAATGCTCTTAGATTCATTGCATGTAAGAAATATGGTTTGGATATGAAAGGATTGGTTAAAAAAGGTTATGTGAGCATGTTGTAGCCTAAAAATTACCTTAAACTTGTTAAGTTAGTTGTTGTACATTATGGGGCAGAATTTTACACATCCAAGTTTAGGTGTGTAATCCCCTTTGAAATGTTTGGATTGTTGGGCCTTAAATGTGGCGTTTGGATGTTGAATTCGGCCTTGTGAAAGGTGGCAAAGTATGTAGAAACAAAGGAAATGCTGCCCAATTTTCCATAGAAAATTAGTAACTTTGAACTTGGAAATGTCTACATTGAAACTAGAAGTTAATAAACGTATTATGGTCATTATAGGTTGACATATTACGTGCGGTATTTTGGACTTAGCCAGTGAATTGACCGGAGAGGTATGTGGAACTTTCCTATCTCTTGAGCATGAATGGTTTTACCTATGTAGTACGATAGACGTACAAGGTTTGATATCCCTTACTTGTTTTAAGGATGTCTTGAGTTTTCAAAGTTAAGGGACTTGATGTGTTCAAGTATATGATTCTTGTTTTCCTTTTTAAAAGTGTAAGTCCCTTGGGTTTTAGGAAAATGTATTTGACTAAGGAATAATGTTAATATAATGACTTTATGGGAAGTTGATTATATTAGCTTTATGAAAGGTTAACAAAGAAAGATTTACTTTAAGTAAAATGAGTACGGATAAATGATTTGAGGTTGTGAAAGGCAAATTGGTTTTAAGGCATCAATTGCCCAAAGGTTTTATGTGAAAAAGAGTCATTTTCAAAAGAGTGGAAGTATGTAGTACTTTGGGTTAAATTCCCGGATTTTCTTTTACTAAGATATGTTAACTTATTTATGTTATGTATGATGGTTGGTTGAGCTAGGGTAAGAGTATAAATGAGGGGTAAATCCCCAAGACGTTATACCACATTCTCTAGGGTAAGAGTATAAATGAGGGGTACATCCCCAAGACGTTATACCACCTTCTCCAGGGTAAGAGTATAAATGAGGGGTAAATCCCCAAGACGTTATACCACCTGCTTCAGGGTAAGAGTATAAATGAGGGGTAAATCCCCAAGACGTTATACCACCTATTCCGTGGATTTGCTACCCACGATGCGAGGAATACCTCATGCGAGTCCGTAGGGCTCATGCGGGTGAAATAGTCCCATGCGGGTGAGTACAGCCTATGCGAGGAATACCTCATGCGGGTCCACTTGACCCATGCGGGTGAAATAGTCCCAGGAGTAGGAGTGCTTAATGATACTGCGGGGCGGATGACCTTGCTTTGACCATGAACTTCCTATTTTTATGCAGTATTGTATATGTTTGATATTCTCATTATTAGTAAGACACAGTGTGCGGTAAACTGATTTTTATACATGTCTCCAGTTATTTTATACTTGAGGTATTTTCAGTATTTTCCAGTTTCAGATACTTAGTACATATTGTGTCGACCACTTCTCGGCTGCGTTCATGCCGCAGTAGAGGTAGCGAGTGGTGGATCCTCGTTCTTAGGATCACTGTTCCGGTGTCAAAAGCTCCATTCCTCCGGAAGCTTGTTTTGTTGGTACAGTTCTTCCCTGATGCTATAGGTATTGTGTACATTCATGGGTATGGCGGGGCCCTGTCCCGCCACAGTTGTTATTTTTAGAGGTCTGTGGTCACGTTTGTGTTTTGGGCTGTAAGAACAAGTTGTACTTTTGATTAAGTATAGTTTTATGGAAGGCAGCCTTATCGGCTTGCCAGTGATGTTTACTTTATATAGATTATGTGTTATGTATGTTCCGCTGCTATTCTCTGATGTATACTGCCGGTGCCGGTAGGGCACGATGCCTGGCCGGGTCGTGACAAAAGTGGTATCAGAGCAGTTAGTCCTCGGAAAGTGTCTACAGACCGTGTCTAGTCGAGTCTTGATTATCGGTGTGTCGTGCACCACATCTATAATCAGGAGGCTGCAGGATATTTAGGATTGGTTTCCATTCTTTCACTCTAAGATCGTGCAATAGAGATGTGTTATAGGTTGAACTTCCTCTGATATTTTCCTTTATGTACCAGTTATGCCTCCACGCAAGGCAACCGCGACCCAGAAGGGCAAGGCAGCTGAGGGAGCTGCTAGTGGGACACGGAGGGTCACGAGGGCACAGGCCCAGTCTTTACCAGAGATGATGTTTCGGGCGGCGAGTTCCATGACGTCGCCCGACCTCGTGAGTTCGAGCGGCGGAATCGGCATCGAGACCGCGATGCGAGCCTCCATCCCAGCTAGGACCGAGTATAGAGTTCTGAGCAGATCCGGTTATTGACCAAAGATAGTGGCGGCGTGGCCGTGAAGCGGCGACCAACCCAAGCCGAGTTTACGATTCGGGATTTCTGGTTGTCATCCACCCGAGTTCTATGGTTCAAGGTCCGGAGGATCCTCGAGTTTGTTCGGCGATTCTGACGGACTATGCAGTGCTTAGGGCCTCGGAGATCGAGTTCATGCTAGCCTCTTACCGGTTACGCGACATTGCGTTGAACTGGTTTGAGTCATGGGAGTTGTCGAGAGGTGAGGATGCTCTTCCAGCTGTTTGAGAGGAGTTGACAGAGGCTTTCCTGGATCACTTCTTACCTCCTGAGATGAGGAGAGCCTGCGTAGATAGATTCTTGACCTTGAGGCAGAACGGGAGGACTATCAGAGAGTACAACCTGGAGTTTGACTCATTGGCCAGGTATGCGCACACCATTGTAGCTGACATAGCAGACAGGGTTCATAGATATGTGATGGGGCTAGACCGTCACATGATTACTGCTTGCTTAGGAGTGGCTCTTCAACCAGGGATGGATATTGCCAGGATGCAGACGTATGCGCAGGGGATTGAGGACAGAGAGAGGGAGGATCAGCTAGACTTAGGCCAGCCCAAGAGGGCGGGGCAGAGGTCTCGTGGCGGCTTTCGAGGCGGACAACCTCGGCAGACTAGGTCCACATTTCGGCCAGACGAGTGCTCCTTCTCGATTTACGGTAGGAGGTCGATCACCGGTCATTCGAGGCGGTCGAGCTCCAGACTTGAGGTTTGAGGAAGCAGCCGCTCATCGATCGAGACCACCCCATCTCGGTGTGCTCGACGCGGTAGGTCTCACCAGCGAGTGTCGCGTTCGCCGGAGCTTGTTACTCTTGTAGCCCAGGCCATTTGAGAGATATTGTCCGTCCGCAGTGGCGGAAGTGTGATGGTTCACCGGCGGTCGATTCTTTGGATCTTCGTCTCGGCGATTATGCGCCTCGGAGGCGGGGTGGTCCGCGGGCGCCAGCATGCCGCGGCAGAGGTCGTGGTAGGGGTCCCAGTTCCAGCGGTCCTCAGAACCGCATTTATGCTATGTCCAGCCGCCAGGACCAGGAGACGTCACCAAATGTCGTCACAGGTACATTATTGGTTTCTTGCTGTGATGTATATGCTTTGATTGATCCAGGTTCTACCTTGTCCTATATATCTCCTCATATTGCTGGTAGAATAGGGATAGAGCCCGAGTCCATAAAACCTTTTGACGTGGCTACGCCAGTGGGTGATTCGGTGGTAGCTGAGCGAGTATATAAGGCTTGCCCGGTGACTATAGGCAGTCGTCAGACTCTAGCCGACTTGATAGAGTTGGATATGACGGACTTTGATGTGATTATGGGTATGGATTGACTAGCGTCTTACTATGCCAATGTGGACTGTAGAGAGAGATTAGTTCGGTTCCAGTTTCTGGTGGCGGTTGCTCGAGTGGAAGGGAATCTTGCATCGTAGGGTAAGTTTATTTATTACATCATGGATAGTAAGATGGTACTGAAAGGGTATATCTACCATATGGTTCGAGTAGTCGTCGAGATCGAGATACGGACCTTGATCGATTCGATCGTTAGAGAGTTTTGAGACGTATTCCGCACGAGCTCGGTATCCCTCCTGAGAGGGAGATTGAGTTTTGCATTGATTTGGCGCCAGACACTCGACTGATATCTATTCCACCATACAGGATGGCACCTGCCGAGTTGAAGGAATTGAAAGACCAGCTGAAGGACCTACTGGAGAAAGACTTTATCAGGCCAAGTGTTTCTCCCTGGGGAGCGCCAGTGTTATTTGTAAAGAAGAAGGATGAGACGCTGCGTATGTGTATTGATTACAGGCAGCTGAACAAGGTAACTATCAAGAACAAATATCCCCTCCCCAGGATTGACGATTTGTTTGACCAGTTGCAGGGTGCAAGGTGTTTTTCCAAGATAGACATGCGGTCTGGTTATCATCAGGTGCGAGTTAGAAAGGCAGATATCTCAAAGACTGCATTCAGGACCCGGTATGGGCACTATGAGTTCAGGGTGATGTCTTTCGTGGTTGACCAACGCTCCAGCAATATTCATGGATTTGATGAATAGGGTGTTCAGGCCATTCTTGGATATGTTCGTTATAGTGTTCATTGATGATATCCTGGTTTATTCGCGCACAGAGAGGGAACATGCGGATCATTTGAGGACGATATTGGGAATCCTCCGAGACCGGCAGTTGTATGCCAAGTTCTCGAAATGCGAGTTTTGGTTGGCCTCAGTGGCTTACTTAGGGCATGTTATCGGGGCCGATGGTATTCGGGTTGATACAGCAAAGATTGAGGCAGTCAAGACTTGGCCCAGACCCACTACACCGACGGAAGTGCGCAGCTTTTTGGGCCTTGCAGGTTATTATCGGAGATTCGTGGAGAAGTTTGCTTCCATTTTAGCACCATTGACTAGGCTGAATCAGAAGGCAACTATATTCCGGTGGACGGATGCTTGTGAGGGAAGTTTCCAGTTGCTAAAGGAGAAATTGACGACCGCCCCAGTTCTTACTCTTCCTGAGGGTTTAGACGGATATGTGGTTTATTGTGATGCGTCGGGTGTCGGGCTTGGGTGCGTGCTAATGCAGCACGACAAGGTTATATCGTACGCATCTCGACAGCTTAGGAAGCATGAGAAGAACTACCCCACACATGACTTAGAGTTGGCAGCAGTGATTCATACCTTGAAGATCTGGAGACATTATCTGTATGGAGTTCATGTGGATATTTACACAGACCACAAAAGCCTCCAGTATATCTTCAGCCAGAGAGAGCTGAACTTGCGGCAGAGACGGTGGTTGGAGTTACTTAAGGATTACGATGTCGTTATTCTATACCACCCAGGGAAGGCCAATGTAGTTGCAGATGCCCTTAGTCGCAGATCGATGGGTAGTGCATGCGATGTACAACGAGAGAAGGGATATGGTCAGAGTTACATCATAGCGAGCCTTGGGGTTCGTTTGGTTGATTACGATAGTGATGGAGTTCGGGTTCGAGAGGTTGCGAGTCTTCCATCGTCGAGGAGTGAAGAGCGACATTATGAGGATCCGATGTAGTGCGGTATCGAGACGACTCTTGGGAAGAGAAAAGTCTATTTGAGGTAGCACGATGGGGTGCTAAGATTTGAGGGCCGATTGTGTGTTCCGATGTAGCGAGACTTCGTCGGCAGATTCAGGGAGGCACGCGGTGCCGTTATTCTATTCATTCGGTCGACTAAGATGTACCATGACCTCGGTGTGTGTATTGGTGGGATGGCACGAAGAGGGCGTGGCGAGGTTTTGTTGCCTGATGCGAATTGTCAGCAGTCAATGTTGAGCACGAAGCCGGTGAACATTGCAGCTATTGATATTCGACTTGGAAGTGGGAGGTGGTAAATATGGATTTTATTACGGGGTTACCTTACACTCGGAGAAGCATGATTCCATTTGGGTCATTGTCGGCGGTGTGAAAATCAGCCCATTTTCTTCCGGATCGGGGCGACTTTTACGAGGATTATGCTAGTGTATATCGAGAGATTGTGAGGCGCACGGAGTTCCTAAATCGATTATTTCGCATGAGGAGCCGGTTCACGGCTAACTCGGAGGTCTTTCGAGAAGGGATTAGGGGCGGTGAGTCTCGATCGCGTTCATCCTCGGACCGACGGACGGTAGCGCGCTATCCGACAACGAGGATATCTGCGGGCTTGTGTTATTGATTTGAGGGTGGGAGGATCATTTACCTCTGGTGGAGTTTGCTTATAACAACAGCTACCATTCTAGTATTCAGATGGCGCCTTATGAGGCCTTATACGGGAGGAAGTGCAGGTCACCGATAGGCTGGTTTGAGGTGGGAGAAGTGCAGTTAGTCAGGCGGACTTGGTTGTGAGCGATGGATAAGGTGAAGCTTATCCGGAGCGGTTATTGTCATTTCGAGTCGGCGAAGTCGTATGCAGATCATCGGCGTCGACACTTGGAGTTTGAGGTAGATGATTGGGTCTTTCTGAAGGTGTCACCCATGAAGGGCGTGATGAGATTTGGGAAGAAAGGGAAACTCAGCCCAAGGTACATTGGGCCTTATTAGATTGTCCATAGAGTGGGCGAGGTTGCCTATGAGTTGGATCTGCCGTCCGATCTGGAGGCAGTGCACCCAGTTTTTCATGTATCTATGTTGCGGAAATGTATTGGAGATCCATCTAGAGTGCACCCGATTCATGATGTCCAGGTGACAGAGGGGTTATCGTATGAGGAGAGTCCCATAGCGATACTCGATTTGTCAGGTTAGGCGACTTCGGACAAAGGATGTGGCTTCCGTCAAGGTCTTATGGCGGAACGAGAACAGGGAGGAGATGACGTGGGAAGCAGAGGATGACATGATGAAGAAGTATCCTCACTTATTCCCTATACCTCCAGGTAACCCACTTTCCTGATTGTTAGTTTTAATTTGGCAATTATGCTTGAGTAATGTTGTGGCTATGTGGAGCGTCTTTAATTGCAAAAAGAATAGTTAAGAGGGTCTATGTCGATATTGTGATTTGAGTAAGCCTAGAAGGAACATTCGGGACGAATGTTTCTAAGGGGGGGAGAATGTTACACCCCGTAGTTCAGGTCATGCGTAGGAGAGCGTACGAAAGGGAGTAAGACTTAAAATTTTAGAAGGACAGGTTGATGGATTGTTTCGGACGGGTTTTAGTCAACTTTGAGGCGGGTTATGACCCGTTACATTGAAAGTTCCTAGGTGTTTCAAAGGCCTAGTGCGTAGTTCGTTGAGTCTAGTGTCCAACACAACCCACCGTTCGTCGATAGGACATCGGAGTAGAAAGTTATGGAAGTTACAAGTTCGGTCTGTGATTGGGCGAAAGGTGTTTGTCGAGAGCCACGCAGCGCGGATATTGCAATGGGAGCGCTGGAGTTGCAGCGCCGCGGCGCCGGAAGCGAGGGCATGGCGCGGAATGTCTGGGAGTCGGCAGTTTCAGCGCCGCGCTTGTGCCGCAGGCTGCGCGCCAGGCGGGTTTGCGAAGTTGAGTGGAAAATTCTGCACTGTTTTGTTTTAAAAGAGGCCATGGGTGGGTGACATGGGTGGGCGGGTTTCTCACTCCTTCTGTTGTTTGGAAGGGGATGAATCTTTCCCAATAGAAGGGTTCATAGAAATGCTTGTAGAATTAAAGGTGATTCCGAAGAGAATAAAGAAGATTGAGAAGGTGAGGATTTTTAAAAAAAAAAGTTGTGGATGCATGCGTGAAGGTTGTTTGTAGAGCTGCCACTGAAGAAATATATAAGGCCAGTCATCAACGATGGTATATATGGCTTACACGTGACCTCACAACTGGTTTTCAATTAATAAATAATACACACAATTAATCCCTTGGTCCCAATTCTTTTAAAACTTGATAACTAAAAGAAAATATCCTCTTATTCACAATGTCATAATTTAATAATATGACACTGGTCTATGACCTCCCTGAGGATATAAAATTATTAATCTCTGTCGTCGCACTTGTTAAACTCAAAATTATTTCGGGATCACATTCTATTATATACTAATTTTCTTATTAGTAATACACAAGTACAACATAAACTTTTCGGGGTCCGGGTGTTTCTTGTCGACGTTTATGGGTTCAACCCATTACCCGGAATTTCGAGGTGTTACATCCTCTCCCCCTTAGAAACATTCGTCCTCAAATGTCGACGATCCAGTTTAGCTATAGTACTATTGTCATGCTAATTCAACCGAACAGGGAATAAGATACTCATGGATTGATTCAGATTATCACTTAGAACAGCGAGAAAATACACCTCAATCTATGACCACTTTCAAAGAATAGAATCAAGCTCAAGCCAATTTCAGGTACAACTTCTCATATAAATAAACACATAGTAACACCTTTCAAATTCTAATGATCTTGCCTCATCTGGTGTAGTGTCCATTTTCTTCCTTAAAAAAATATAACACTTATTAATGCAACAAAGAAGGACTCAAAGGTGTAGTAACTCTCAACTATGCAACAATTCAGGGCACAAAAATAAAGCAACAAACTGAAGCAGTCCACTATACCAAAGTGGACAGACAATTTACCTCAAATGCAGTCATTACTCATTACTTCCCCTTAAATTATAGTAACTAACTCACCAAAGTGATATGCTTTTATAAGGGCATTGTTTAATGAAAACAGATAAACCAACATAGGTTTTTTTTCCAGAAAACCTGCAGTTCAGATGTAATATAGGAAAGGGAAATATGCTGCACTACTCCTTACTTTACTAAAGAATTTGCAAGGCAAAAAGGTTCACTTGGACAGTCTTAGAAACTGGAAACAAGCAAAATACATATCCTAATAGATGGCCTAAATGCATCATTCCAATAAGAGATTGTGTATACTATACCCTGGTCATGCTCCGTCAAACAGATAAACCAGCTCAAAATAAGATAAAAACATGACTCTCAGAAATCAATATATGTTTGGAACATAACAACAATTCTTATTAAGGGGCAGCAATGTCAACAAAGCAATCGTCAATTAATGGTGACATATGATATTAAACATTAGCCATACTACTAGCAAGCACAACCAGTTCAATATAACTAGTGTTCAACTAGCAGGCAACAACTGATGGGGACAGTCCCCACACCCTGCCTCAAATGGACACAATAGAGACAATCAAGATTTATCCACTGTTGGATGGCTGCAACGGGGAATGAGATTTATGCAACATAGAAATGTAGATAGAATTAACAAGCACAATGATGGCACCAACTTACTGATTCAATATATATATGCATATTTAGCTGGTCCTAAACATTAAACTAACTTAGCAACTTCCAGAGAAACTAACCAGATAATTCAAACAAACATAAGATTGGACATTCTTGGAAGAGCTAAAATTAATATGTTTTAACTAAGTCCAGCAGAGGTTGAGCATATGTATAATTATGTCACGACCCGACCCCGGGCCCGCGACTGGTGCCCTACCTGGGCACCCTTACAGGTATACATCAGAGATAATCAGCGAAACATACATAAACTTAACAGGAAATAAATAACAGGCTAGCCGATAAGGCCACCTTCCAAAAATATACACGTAACCCAAAATACTGTAATGAAATCATACCATTATATAATTAAGCTGGAGACATGTATGATAACCAAAATAACAGTACACTGTGCCTTGCCGAAGTGAAAGTAATGAAAGTCAGTTTTACCTTGTACAGACTATTTCAACACATGAATAATAGTCACACCAGGGATATGGACACAAGCCCTCAAATATCATCACATAGTCCAGTAAGGGTCTCAAGCCCACAAATATCAAAGCGTGCCCATGGAATCCCCCATCACTGCCGACAGCTGTAAGTGTAAAATATAACCATGTGACGCGCCCGTGGCATCCTACCTCACGGTCGGCGTACACATACAATACACACACATATATATATATATATCTCCTGCCCGTGGAATCCCCCATCACTGCCGACAGCCGTAAGTGTAAAATATAACCATGTGACGCGCCCGTGGCATCCTACCTCACTGTCGGCGTACACATATACAATACATATATATATATCTCATGCCCGTGGAATCCCTCATCTCGGGTACATGTGTTCATGAGGAGCTAGTCCATGGAGTAATAATCGTATATAACATGGTCGCATGCCCCGGAATCCCTCATCGTATAAGTATGGCCATGGGGTGATAAAACAAATCCGGGAATCTAACCCGCCTCCTGGTTGCATGCCCCGGAATCCCACATCGTATAAGCATGTCCAAGGAGTAATAAAAACAATCCGAGAATCTAACCCGCATCCTGGTCGGATGCCCCAGAATCCCACATCGTTTAAGCATGTCCAAGGATCAATCACAATGGAAGCACACCCGTGGAAGCCTCCGTCACTGTTGGTACGTCCAAGTAAATTCACAACAAGACAGCCGGCCCTCCAACTGAGAGTCACGGCAGCGTAAATATATAATACTTGCACTCAAGGCTATCACAAGCAAGCATAGGCAAGTTCATAAAATCGTTAGACTTTCATTTTATATACTCAAGGCACTTTTCGTTTCACATAAAAATTCGGGAATTTAACCCAAAGTACTACGTACTTCCATTCTTTTCAAAAGACTTCTTTTCATATAAAACCCCAGGATACTAACATCCGTAGTATCAAGACATGTCTATTTTCAAATTAAGTTACTAGAACTTTAGAAATTTATTTCAAGACTTTGAAACCAAGTAACTTCCAATTTCCCAACCTAGGAAACTCATGCCTATTAATCAAAATAGACAACTCTCTTAACCTTCCATAAAGCTGTTATAACTAACTTTCCATAAAGCCGTTATAACTCCTTATGGTTTAGATAAATTCATTCTTTTATAACCAAGAGACTTATATTTTCAAATCAAGTTGCATAACTTTCAAAATACTTCAAGTCTCTTATCTTTAGAAATCAAGTTTCTTAACTTAGAATATCAAGTCTCTTTAACTTATAATTTCAAGTCTCTTAACTTTAAGAAATAAAAGTCTCTTAACTTTAAAAATAAAGTCTCTTAACCTTTTAAGAATTTAAGGTTCATGGTCTTAAAACTTCATAACGTAACTATTTAATATTAAGTAACATATACTTTTGTGCGTTGTGAATAGGTTATACTTGTTTATAATGATCTTATTAAAGCAGCCATGATCTAGAAAATGTAATACAATTTTGTCTTATCTTAGCTTCTATGCAGATGGAGAATTCTACTCATTTTAATTTAATTGATTGTCGATACATTTTATTTTATTAACGCTGCAATGACTTGTTCGATACTTATTCTCATTCGTGCAGTAAATTAGCAAAGTCAACTCGACTCCAAATACTTCCTAACGACTCTTACCAACATCCCCCATAAGACTTGGTAAGAACTTAGGATAACTTAGACATAACCTTTACATAGAGTAAATCAACATACATACCTCTTAACTTCTAAGAGTAGAAAGAATAACGAAATAATACCACATGTATATTCCATACATAGAATCATGCCAAAAGAAGGAAGAGGTTCACATACCTCGCGACGATTATCGACAAGTAGCAAAATGCTCCAAAGTACTTCAACCTTGATATCTATTCCATCCTTTAAGTAGAATACGCTACTCGTAGTACTTCAACCTATATTAATCATAACATGTCTATCAACTCCTCACTTTTTTAACGTAGAATCATACTAAGTGTAAGGTCTCTTATTCTACTGAAAATCGGGCAACACTTCCTTTGTTTCTACATACTTTTCCACCTTTTTCAAGGCCCGAAAATCAATAACCAAATGCCACATTTAAGGCCCAACAATTCAGCAAATACAAAGAGGATTACACGCCTAATAGGACGTGTAAAATTCTGCCCCACAATCAATATAAAACTGTCCATTCCTTAAGGCACATTCTCGGCAATAACACTATCCATAACAATATCAATTCTCTTTCAATTTCCTTTTTCAATCCAAGTTGTTATTCCAACATGTTATATACATAATAACAATTACAACAACTATAATTCCTTTCTTCCTTAACATGCGACGATTGTAACTATCGACCAAATTGATTACAACATTAGCGACTAACTTGTCCATTTTCGGTTTTCAACAAGTCGACATGATCCAAATATTTTCAAACTTAATTCTATATACCACATGCTCATTTCTTAACTACTATAACATGTAATCTTCAATTACATTAAGAAGATGAAGATTTTACCTCAATAAGCCCTAATAATGTTCAAGCGTAAAAGTCGATCCTTAGCAACTTTTAGCTCCTCTTCTTATGTTCCAATCCGCTCCAAGCACTCCTGGAAGCTCATGAAGAACTCCTCTTCATGTTCCATCTTTAAAGTTGAAGAACACCTTAGGTTTTCGCCTTGCGACTAACGTAAAAACGTCATTTTTCCGGGATCTTTCTATTGAGATATCCTTACAATACTCCTAGGAACATTGGGTTAAAGTCTTGTGAATTATGATCCACATTTGCAAAAAAAATCTCTCAAAATTCCTCCTTGGCCGAGAGCACAATAATGAGCACCTAAAGTTTTCTCAATTTTTTTCTAAGTGTTGCAGACATGTCTTGCACTAGTTTAGTATATATAAAACAATGGAGGGTCAATATTATAACACTTGTGGGGTTTGGATGATGAGGATTAAATATCTAGCCAAGTGGGCTCATTGACTTAGTCAATTATCTCAAGCTTGTCATCCACTTTTAGGCTACTTAACCTTGGTCACAAGACCACTTAACCTTGGTCACTTGACCACCTAACCTAGGTCCAATTTCGTCCAGGACCATGTGGGGGGGTGACACGTGTCGCCCTCCCATTCGTCCATAAAATTTCGTAACCCTCGTGGGCCCCACAAAACGTAAAATTTCTCGGGTGGCCCTACGTGACCAAATCCGTAAAATATATTTCCACAATGTTAATAAATCCCATACTCCTCAAATAATGTATTTTGAGAATCTAATTCACATCAACGAACATTTTTCCTTTCCGAAGTTCGGAAGATTTTCCTTCGGAAAAACAATTCTTTCTTTCGTACCAATTTAGAGTCCTGATTCCTTACGTACATTCTCTTAAACATATCCTTGAATTATGTGGTGTAACATTCATCTCCGAATGTTCTTTCGGAGTCCAATCTAATTAGATAGCGACGTAGTCTCCTTTTACTACACCCTTCATACAAAATATGCCACCCACGGCCACATAACAATACTTTTACTAAAACGTCAACCTGAACTCCAAGTGTCGACGTCGTTCATATGCATAAAGTTTCTGCTGACTCTGAGCTTACTAATAATCTTCCCTGGATGAACTTCGCCTTATCCACAACCCGCTGAATCAAGTCTGGACCAATTATCTGAACCTCGACTACGTGGAACCAACCAATCGGCGATTCTACACTTTCTTACTGGTTGTATTCTTTCCGTACCCCCAACTTATACTAGCATACTTACATAACCTCCATACCGATTCTGGCCTCCAATCTTTGGAGTCACTGTATTAAACAATATAAGGCCATTTCCGGCTCTCACGACCTGGTTCCGGTGGAACGCGTCCACGAACCCGTAAAACAATTTACTAGACTTGGGTCTTGCACCCTCGTGACCATGTCACGTAGCGGAACTACTACCAACTGATCCCACTCCATTTCAAGCTATGGGGCGACCCGTAATAGGTCTTCAACCCGACCCACCGTCGCACTTAACTCTTACCCTTAGTCTGAGTAAAATCCTATTGCCCGAGAAGGCCTTATATACCTAAGGTCTCGGCGGTTATCAATATTCTTAGGCTCGCAATTTCCATGCACCAAGCCTACCTTATCAGTCCATAAACGGGTACAATAACTTCTCATAATACCATAACCATGTTGTCTTGATCACAACAACCATTACTTACTCCATACGGATCTCATCCGTACAATTCTCTTAAGCCTACCACGTAGCTTAATCTATTAACATGACATTCCATTAAGTTCCTTAACATGACTTCTTAAGGGTTCACTACCCTATCAGACAGTTCATCCTTTCCCAATTATCTCAAAATAAAACATAAGACCTTGGCGAGAATTCATTAACTGTTTCATACCTTCCCGGTATCTATTTAGTCCTTACCAAATCCTGGTAATCTAAAATCATTCTAAGAAACATGCGTCTGACCCTTATACATAACTCTGTATAGTTGTATGTCATAATACCAACTACACTACAATCATTACCAACCTGGATACGCAATCCACATAGTCCTTCCTGGGTCACTGCTGCCTTTCTCGTAGCTGCAATCAACATAACTCGTTAAGGAGAGACGACCCTAACAACACAGCTCTATCGCACGAACTCAGAGTGAGAAGAATGGAAACCAATCCTAAATGTCCTACAACCTCCTGATTATAGATGTGGTGCACAACACACCGATAATCAAGACTCTACTAGACACGGTCTGTAAACACTTTCCGAGAACTAACTGCTCTGATACCACTTTTGTCACGACCCGACCCCGGGCCCGCGACTGGTGCCCTACCTGAGCACCCTTACAGGTATACATCAGAGATAATCAGCGGAATATACATAAACTTAACAAGAAATAAATAACAGACTAGCCGATAAGGCCACCTTCTAAAAATATACACGTAACCCAAAAAGCAGTTACCTCTTATTTTTTCACAACCCAATCCACAAGATATGACTACAGACCTCTAAGAATTCTTGACATAACAACTGTGACGGAACAGGGCCCCACCATACCCATGAATGTACATAAATCTACAACCTCAGGGAACTGTACCAAAATACAAAGCCTCCGAAATAATGGACCTTTCCAACCAGATGAACAGTGATCCTAAGAATGAGGATCAGCAAGCTATGTACCTCAACCTGCGGCATGAACGCAGCCCCCCGAAGGAGGTCAGTACGAAATATGTATCAAGTATGTGAAACTGAAAATAGTGTAATGAAATCATAACAGTCTATAATAAAGCTGGAGACATGTATGATAACCAAAATAATAGTACACTGTGTCTTGCCGAAGTGAAAGTAATGAAAGTCAGTTTTACCTTGTACAGACTATTTCAACACATGAACAATAGTCACACCAGGGCTATGGACACAAGCCCTCAAATATCATCACATAGTCGATGGGGTCTCAATCCCACAAATATCAAAGCGTGCGTGGAATCCCCATCACGGTAAGCGGTGTAAGTGTAAAATATAACCATGTGTCGCGTCTGTGGCATCCTACCTCTCTCTCGACGTACATACATACAATACATATATATATATATATATATATATCTCTGCCAGTGGAATCCCATCATCGCTGAAGCCGTAGTAAGTGTAAAATATAACCATATGACGCGCCATGGCATCCTACCTCACCGTGGCATACATATAAAATACATATATATATATCTCATGCAGTGGAATCCTCATCTCGGGTACATGACTTCATGGAGAGCTAATCCATGAGGTAATAATCGTATATAACATGCCCGTGGAATCCCTCATCTCGGGTACATGTCTTCATGGGGAGCTAGTCCATGGAGTAATAATCGTATATAACATGGTCGCATGCCCCGAAATCCATCATCGTATAAGCATGGCCATGGGGTAATAAAACAAATCTGGGAATGTTATACCCCGTATTTCCAGAGTATGTACGTGAGGACGTACGTACAAAAGTTTAAGCCTTAAGTAGGCAAAGGGACGAAATTTGTGCACAACTAGCGAAAAGAATTGTTTTCCGACGAAACGTTTTCCAAACCTTGCGAAGGGAAAATTACGGTTGCGACATTTATTATTTTTGCGGATTTTTCCGAGAGATAAAATATTTTGGACCAACGAGAGGGCGACACTTGTCACCCTCAAGTGGACGGAAATTGTGGGCTTTCCTTGGCACGTTTTTGTCATTTATTTTGCCTAAAACATTTGGTCAATGTTTTGTAGATATTTTGTGTAGTAGATGAGCAAGTGGGACCCACACAACACTTGTCCAAATCTTCACCCTCCACTTGCCCTCCACTTGCCTTAATCTAGGCCATTGAAAGTCCTATAAATACCCCCCCTTAGTTGAAGACTTCTTCATCCACAAATAATTTCTAAGTCTTGAAAATCCCTCTCCCCCTTAGTGTAGCTCTCGTCCAAGAGCTCCTCCCTCGAGAAGGCCTTGGCGAAACAAACCCACTCTTGAGTTGTTCTCGTGAAACACCCCCTTGGTAGAAAAGTATCCTCCAAGTATTGTTACTATTCCAAAATACCTTGGCCCCAAATACCTTGTAGTATTCCAAGGTTACCACATACTAAAAGCCCGAAATACTACTATACTTCCCTTGATCACAAAACGAAACCACAGGAAAATCTTCATAATTGGTTGAAGTATTAAGAAGAAGTTGCGTAGAACTTCTAAGGGTTGTTTGGAGCGGGTTGGAGCACCAGTAGGAGCTAAACGTTGCTCGGGATCGACATTTAAACTTGGATAATTTTGGGCTTATCGAGGTAAATACTCTTGTCCTTCTATTGTAATTGGAAATTACATCGTAGTTGTATAGAAATGAGTATAAGATATATAGAAGGATGGTATAAGAGAGAATTGAATTGAAATCACATCGGAAGAATATTAAAGAAGAAGATTGAGCTGTACTTACATGGGTGTATTCTGATGAGACTTGTGTAGTTGTGGGAAGGAAGTCTTGCCCAATGTTAGTAGAATTAAGAACCTCCGCTTAGAATATTCTCTGAGTAGTCTAGGCGTTGATAGGCGTATATGGCCTTTATAGGTTGAAAGTTCTGCGAGTAGCATGTTCTACTTGAAAGGTGGACAAGGCTAGCGGGTTATAAGCGAGTGGGCGTTTTGCTAATTGTCGATAATCGTCGCGAGGTATGTGATTCTTCCTATCCTCTTGAGCATGATATTTTAAAAGAATGTATATAGTGCGGTAGGCGTGCGTGTGTTAGCGAGCGTGGTTTTACTGCGATGTGTTTTGACTTGAGTCTAAATAATAAGAATCTGGAAGTATTTCAAAAGAATTAAGAATCGTTTTTGAAAGAAGAGTAATACTTGGTTTTAAAAGCTTAAGAGTTATACTAGCTTTATGGAAAGTTAGGTATAACGACTTAAGAGAGATAAAAGGAACGGTTTACTTAATTGTTTATGAACGCCTTATATTGATTTCGGAAATGAGAATAAGTATCGAACAAACCACTGCAGCGCTAATAAAGGGAAATGTATTGACTAATTAAGTATTATTAAAACCGATGAAACCTCCATCTGCATAGAAGCTAAGATGAGACAAAATGATATTACATTTCCTAGATCATGGCTGCTTTAATAAGATTGTTATGAACAAGAATAACCTACTCACACATAAGGCATATGTTTCTCAAATTGTTTTAAAAGAGAATTATATTATTAAGTGATTAATACTATGAACTACGAAACCTTTCGAAAATAAGAGACTTGAGTCTTTGAACTTAGGCAAACTTGAACTTTTGGAAAGGAATGTTATTACTTGATATTAATAAGGAAACTGTTTTGGTTTACTTAAAAAGATAGTCACTCTATTTTTGATACTACGGGTATCGTGTGACTTTTGTGAAAGAAACGGATCTTTTTAAAGAATTAATGTACGTAGTACCTTGGGGTTAACACCCGAACTTGTTGACATAAAATAGAAAGTACCTTGTGTGAATAACTTGACTATATTGGTTTGTGATAGCCTTGTAATACTTTCTTGTTGGTTTGATAAGTAAACATGTTAGGATGCTACGTGTGTTAGTGTCTTGCGATGTTTGTGTAAGGGGGTTTCCCTTGTTGTGCTTATGTTGTTTAACGATAAACTGTTATGATAGTATTGTACCACTCACCTCTTGACATGATACCGGGGGTTAAGCTGCCCCCCGATGCGGGGTATACCTCATGCGGTCTGTGTGACTATGATTCGAGAATACCTCATGCGGGTCCAGGGGACCTATGCGGAGCTAAGAGAGTTCCAGGTTAGTGTGCGGTCTATGTGGCCATGCGGTCTATGTGGCCATGCGTACTGCGAGTCGGGGCGATCTTGGAGTAGCTACCTCGATGCGGGAATACCTCATGCGGGCCTATGTGTGGCCTATGCGAGCTGCGGGAAGTTCGAGGATTAGGCGCGCACATTTGATCTGCGGCGAGTGGCGGCCGATCATGTGGCGGTCTAGAAAGACCTTGTGATCTGATTTTATGGCATTGTTGGTACTGTGGGTTTTAGTAGTCGGCTATGCCTTCGTACTTACCCCGTACGGTTTTATTATGACACAGGTGGGACCTGGTGTTCATGTGTATTCCTTGGATGTTTTTATATCATGGACTACCGGCAGTGATGAAGGAATTCCACGGGCATGATTGATATTGTGGGCATGAGACCCATGGTTATATTTGAGTGTTAACTTTAAGGGCGTGAGTCCCTGACTTGACATATCGCTACATTGTGTATCGTAAATTGGTTATCATATATGTCT
The DNA here is from genome assembly GCA_029844215.1 of Przewalskia tangutica. Taxonomy (NCBI): domain Eukaryota; kingdom Viridiplantae; phylum Streptophyta; class Magnoliopsida; order Solanales; family Solanaceae; genus Przewalskia; species Przewalskia tangutica. Next base: position 121,946,785 of record CM056727.1, read on the forward strand.
ACATTTTATATAGACTATTATGATTTCATTTCTGATATTTGATTTCACATACTTGGTACTGTTATCGACCTCCTTGAAGTGCGTTCATCACGCGGTAAGTACACGATTGTTGATCCTCGCTCATAGGGTCACAGTTCGGCGTTTGGGAAGCTCCGTTTCTCCGGAGGCTTATCAGTGGTATAGTCCCCTGTCGTTGTAGGTACTTACATTCAGGGGTATGGCGGGGCCCTGTCCCGTCATTGTTGTTATAACATTCTTAAGTGCAGTAATCTTGTTGTGGCGAGTTTGTAAGAGGGATGTAACTGTTCGGATTCAAGTTATATATATATATATGCCGTAAGGCAACGTTTCTCAGATAAACTGTTTTACACTTCATATTATTTCATGTCTTGTTTTATATTCCGCTGATTACTCTGATGTATGTCTACTTGGGTGCCCGGGGTAAGGCACGATCACGGGCGAGGTTTGGGTCGTGACAAAAGTGGTATCGAGCGATTAATCCTCGGAAAGTGTCTACAGACCGTATCTAGTAAGTCTTGATTATCGGTGTGTTGTGCAACACACCATAATCGTGAGGCTATAGGATATTTAAGATTGGTTTCCATTCTTCTCACTCTGAGATCGTGCCTTAGAGTTGTGTTATAAGTTGGACCCCTCTAACGTAATTCTTTCCCTTACCAGCTATGCCTCCGCGAGCAACCGGGCCCGAAGGGCAAGGCGGAGGAGTGCGAGTAGAAACCAGGGTTACGAGGCACAGGCCCAATCATCACTGAGGTGGTGCTTCATTCGGGAGTTCTGCGGCGTCGCGGCCAACAGAGTTTAGCGGCAGCGGTAGTTCCTCTGCGGCCATGATATGAACCTTGGTTCCCGACCCGATGAGAGTATGGATTGCAAAGAGGCGACCCTGTTACTAGCTATGGATGTAGCAACCAGAGAGTATATTATGTACCGATTTATCACGGGTCTTGATGATTATCTAAGAGAGGGTTGTATAAGAGTAGCTCTTCAGTCAGGCATGAGCATGGCCTGCGTACGGGCTTATGCGCAGCAGGCCGAGAAACGTAAAGATCGACAGGTTAACAAAGATCAGCAAAAGAGGGCCAGATCGGCAGGGTCCTTTGGTAACTTTCAAGGCGAATCGCCTCAGCAGCAGACTGGATATGCATCTCCGCCAGTGCAGAGTGGTCCTCCACAGGGTTCAGGACGTTCGGAGTATGCAGGAGTTGGTCAGAACTCCAGGGCTTCTGGTTCACAGCTATACGTAGGTTCTAGTCAGCCGGGTTCAGATTTTCCTCAGTGTTCACAGTATGGCAGGCGTCATCCCGGGGAATGTCATCTTTTTGTTGGTGCTTGTTTTACCTGCGGCCGTCAGGGCCATGTGTCGAAAGGATGTCCTAGTAGGAGGGATGTAAGTAGGAGGACTCACTGCAGTTAGTTGCGGTCGATGGTCGGAGAGGAATGGGTGTTAGCCAGAGGAGGCCACCCCCACCTCAGTGTGGCCGTTGTGGTAAGTGTCATTGTGGGGAGTGTCGTACTTCTTCGACAGCTTGTTTTGCTTGCGGCCAGCAGGGCCATTTTGCGAGAAATTGTCCAGGCAGGGTGGCGCGGATGTAGAGACCTTCGGCCGGGATCAGTGGCTAGTTCATCACCTTCCCTAGCTATGCGCCCAACAGGGCAGGGTTGATTAGAACGACAAAGGGGAGTGAAGCGGTAGATACAGGTATATCCTTAACCCTCTAGAGATTTGTACGTGTGATAAGATGAGTATATCTTAAGTGTTATGTTCAGATAGTATTGTGTTAATTGTGATTAGAAATCATGGTTAGTTAAAAGGGTAAGATTGGGGATAAGGAAAGTGTGAGCCTTAGAGTTTTATACGTGGAGACCTTAGAGGCAAGGCCATCTTGAGTAAAAGATTATATTTATGTTTGACCCTTATCGGAGTGCATATTATACGTGAGATATGTTGTGAAAGAGGGTAGTTGAGCTAAGAATGACCACTAGGTTTTCGTGACTTGATTAGTGAGATTGTCCCGGATCGGGGAACAAAAGTTTTTGCGCGATAGCGGGTCGGGTTGAGGACCAATCGCGGTTCAACCCGCGGCCTGTAATGTGGTGGGGTCAGCTCGAGGTGGTCGCGGTGGTAAGTCACGAGGTGTTAGGCCCAAGTTTAGTTAACCATCGCGAGTTCGTGGATGCGTTCGACCGATGGTCGGGCAACGAGGTCGGCCCATCTTGTCTTTCGGTCAAGGCCGTTTACTCGGCAGAGGTTATGCGAGATGTTATATCGGGAAGGTTGTAAGGCTGCGAGGTGCCTACTTTCACCTTATGACAGATGGAGCCAGCTACGGCTATTTCTTTTTCGGAAGTTTTACGAGCGGGGTTAGGAACTCGGGTGAGTCTCGATGTCGCATTCGCCTCGGGCGGTGTTTGGATTTCAGGGGTAGCTGTGAGGATTGTTGCCTCCTATTGAGGGAGTGTTTTATAGCTACCATTTCAGTATTCATATATCGCCTTATGACGCCTTGTAGGGGCGGAAGTGTAAGTTGTCGGTCGATTGGTTCGATGTTGGCAAGATTCAGATAGTTGGTTCATACTTATTTCAGCAGGATGTGGATAGGGTGAAGCCTATCCAGGAGAGGTTATTGGCAGCTCAGAGTCAACAAAAGTCATGCGGATAATCAACGTCGACACTTAGAGTTCAGGTTGACGGTGGGTTTTCTTGAAGGTACCACCCCGGAAAGGGTGTGACGAGTTTTGGAAAACAGAGGAAACTTAGCCCGAGTTACTTTGGGCCTTTTCAGATCATGTGAAGAATAGGCCAGGTTGCCTATATGTTAGCATTTGTCGTCCGACTTAGGAGGCAGTACGTCCGGTCTTTCATGTTGTTATGTTCGGAAAAGTATCGGAGATCCATCCAGAGTGTTCCCAGTTAATGATGACCAAGTTGGAGGTAGTAACCCAGAGATTTTGGAAACTGAAGCAGTAACAGAAATGTGGTAAGTTATGAGAAAGAGTTCGAGTGTACGAGAAGGGTACGACGAGTAAGAGAATAGAAGTGATCATTTCGTTTGTAAAGAAAAGGTGCGAAGGGAGTTTTTTTTTAGCCCTTGGGTGGGAGCTTTTGTAATGATGGAGGTGATTCCTCGTGGACTTGGATTAAGTATTGGCGCGTGTGTTGTTTTGGGGCCAGGTGTGGCATTGGCGACTTGTTTAAGTTAAGAGGAACGTTTACGTTATCCGTCTTGAGAAGGAACATTCGGGACGAATGTTTCTAAGGAGGGGAGAATGTTATACCCCGTATTTCCAGAGTATGTACGTGAGGACGTACGTACAAAAGTTTAAGCCTTAAGTAGGCAAAGGGACAAAATTTGTGCACAACTAGCGAAAAGAATTGTTTTCCGACGAAACGTTTTCCAAACCTTGCGAAGGGAAAATTACGGTTGCGACATTTATTATTTTTGCGGATTTTTCCGAGAGATAAAATATTTTGGACCAACGAGAGGGCGACACTTGTCACCCTCAAGTGGACGGAAATTGTGGGCTTTCCTTGGCACGTTTTTGTCATTTTTTTTGCCTAAAACATTTGGTCAATGTTTTGTAGATATTTTGTGTAGTAGATGAACAAGTGGGACCCACACAACACTTGTCCAAATCTTCACCCTCCACTTGCCTTAATCTAGGCCATTGAAAGTCCTATAAATACCCCCCCCCCCCTTAGTTGAAGACTTCTTCATCCACAAATAATTTCTAAGTCTTGAAAATCCCTCTCCCCCTTAGTGTAGCTCTCGTCCAAGAGCTCCCCCTCCCCCTTGAGAAGGCCCTTGGCCGAAACAAACCCACTCTTGAGTTGTTTTCGTGAAACACCCCCTTGGTAGAAAAGTATCCTCCAAGTATTGTTACTATTCCAAAATACCTTGGCCCAAATACCTTGTAGTATTCCAAGGTTACCCACATACTAAAAGCCGGAAATACTACTATACTTCCCTTGATCACAAAACGAAACCACAAGGAAAATCTTCATAATTGGTTGAAGTATTAAGAAGAAGTTGCGTAGAACTTCTAAGGGTTGTTTGGGCGGGTTGGAGCACCCAGTAGGAGCTAAGCGTTGCTCGGGATCGACATTTAAACTTGGATAATTTTGGGCTTATCGAGGTAAATACTCTTGTCCTTCTTGTAATTGGAAATTGCATCTTTGTAGTTGTATAGAAATGAGTATAAGATATATAGAAGGATGGTATAAGAGAAGAGAATTGAATTGAAATCACATCGGAAGAAGATTGAATGTACTTACATAGATTGTATTTCTGATGAACTTGTGTAGTTTGTGGGTAGGAAGTCTTGGATGTTAGTAGAATTAGAGCGTCGCTTATAATATTCTCTGAGTAGTCTAGGCGTTGATAGGCGTATATGGCCTTTATAGGTTGAAAGTTACGTGAGTAGCATGTTCTACTTGAAGGTGGACAAGGCTAGTCGGGTTATAAGCGAGTGGGCGTTTTGCTAATTATCGATAATCGTCGCGGTATGTGATTCTTCCTATCCTCTTGAGCATGATATTTTAAAAGAATGTATATAGTGCGGTGACGTCGTGTGTTAGCGAACGTGGTTTCTTTGCGATGTCTTTTGACTTGAGTCTAAATAATAGGAATCTGGAAGTATTTCAAAAGAATTAAGAATCGTTTTTGAAAGAAGAGTAATACTTGGTTTTAAAAGCTTAAGAGTTATACTAGCTTTATGGGAAGTTAGGTATAACGACTTAAGAGAGATAAAAGGCAGTTTACTTAATTGTTTATGAACGCCTTATATTGATTTCGGAAATGAGAATAAGTATCGAACAAACCACTGCAGCGCTAATAAAGGGAAATGTATTGACTAATTAAGTATTATTAAAACCAGTAGAAACCTCCATCTGCATAGAAGCTAAGATGAGACAAAATGATATTACATTTCCTATATCATGGCTGCTTTAATAAGATTGTTATGAACAAGAATAACCTACTCACACATAAGGCATATGTTTCTCAAATTGTTTTATAAGAGAATTATATTATTAAGTGATTAATACTATGAACTACGAAACCTTTCGAAAATAAGAGACTTGAGTCTTTGAACTTAGGCAAACTTGAACTTTTGGAAAGGAATGTTATTACTTGATATTAATAAGGAAACTGTTTTGGTTTACTTAAAAAGATAGTCACTCTATTTTTGATACTACGGGTATCGTGTGACTTTTGTGAAAGAAACGGATCTTTTTAAAGAATTAATGTACGTAGTACCTTGGGGTTAACACCCGAACTTGTTGACATAAAATAGAAAGTACCTTGTGTGAATAACTTGACTATATTGGTTTGTGATAGCCTTGTAATACTTTCTTGTTGGTTTGATAAGTAAACATGTTAGGATGCTACGTGTGTTAGTGTCTTGCGATGTTTGTGTAAGGGGGTTTCCCTTGTTGTGCTTATGTTGTTTAACGATAAACCGTTATGATAGTATTGTACCACTCACCTCTTGACATGATACCGGGGGTTAAGCTGCCCCCCAATGCGGGGTATACCTCATGCGGTCTGTGTGACTATGATTCGAGAATACCTCATGCGGGTCCAGGGGACCTATGCGGAGCTACGAGAGTTCCAGGTTAGTGTGCGGTCTATGTGGCCATACGGTCTATGTGGCCATGCGGACTGCGAGTCCAGGACGATTGTCACGACCCGTTCCAGGGCCCGTGACTGGTGCCTTACCGGGGCACCCAAGTAGTCATACATCAGAGTAATCAGCGGAAATATAAAGCAAGACATGAAACAGTTTATAAAATAGAACACAGTTTAAGTGAGAAAACATCGCCTTTCGGCATATATATAAAAACATGGTTTAGCAGTTACATCCGATCTTGTACAACGAGACTCTGAGACCTCTGAAATATACAACTATGGCGGGACGGGGCCGCCATACCACCGTACAAAACTATCTACAACGGGGAGATCATACCCAAAGTAGAGCCTCGGAAAGGATGGAGCTCACGACACCAACGTAGAGATCCAGGAATGTGGATCTAGCACCTTTGCCCTTACTGCGGCATGAACGCAGCCCCGAGAGTCGAGACAACAGTACCAAGTATGTGAAACTATAAAGCGGAATAAAATCAAAGTATTTAAAACCTTTTCACAAATACAATCGGTTCAATTGCACATAGTGCCATCACAAACAACAAGTAATAGAAAATCAGCATGCAGTCTATTCTAGGCGCGAATGATCGAAGCAAGGCCAATCGCCCATAGTATCATTCTGCGTGCCTAGTCCCGGACTTCCGCACTCGCATAGGTCACACATGCACCGCGTGAGGTATTCCCGCGTCGGGGCAGCGACCCGGCGTCCGCCTAGGCTCCGCGGCCGCATAGCCTCAAAACCGCGTAGTCTCAGCGGACGCGCATAGAATCCCCGCGTCGGGCTAAACACCGGAATGATCAATCTGGAGCATACCGCTGCTCGCGATAGTCTCACGACGCGTAGGCCGTATAGACCGCGATCGAGGCAAGCCCTCGATATAACGATCGAGGGGGTAGGTGATACAATAACGAGACAACGGACTTACTTAGCAGCAACGTAAGCCGCAATTCAAGACACTAACCGGGTAGCATCATAATATGTCTACTTATCACACAAATCTTACTACACTTAACGTAAATCAATACAAGGCTTTTATAAACAAACAAGTAAGCAGTTCCTTTTTATCTTCTTAAGTTGTTATACCTAACTTCCCATAAAGCTAGTATAACTCTTAAGCTTTTGTTTTAAAACCAAATATTTATCTTCTGTTAAAAATGATCGATATTCTTTTGAAATGTTTTGGTTCTTTGTTATTGAGGCTTAAGCGTGAGGCATTCGTAAGTATTATTCGAGCTTAAGCGTGAGGCATTGCCATAAGTATTATTCGATTAACACGTATGCGTCTGCCGTACTATATATTGTAAAATATCATGCTTTAGGAAGAATCACATACCTTCTCGTGAAAACCACCGCGAGTTGAATATGTCGCAAGAGAGTCGACTATAATAGTCACAGATATCTATCAAAGACTACTCAAGGTCATTCTAAACAGAGGGTTCATAATTCTACGGTAAGTCGGGTGACTTCCACTACAGTGAGCTATATAAGTCTCTTTGTGAAAACAGTCCTATGTAAATCTGGTTTGATTATTCTTCTAAGTATTTATACTTATTCTTATTCTACAACAGTAAGTATTCTCTAATTCAAAAGAGGGTTAGGATTAGTTACCTCGGTAAGCCCAATAATATCCTAGAAAAAGTCGCGCCTGAGCAAGGTTTTGCTCTAAGTTGTATGCTCCAGAAACCTTAGAAGTTCTTCACAACTTCTACTAAGTACTAAGGTATTTGGGCTAGGGTATTTTGGGCATTATAACAAAACAAGAAGGCAACTTTTCTACCAAGGGAGGGGGTAGGTTCGGCAGGCTAGGGGTGGGGTAGCCTCGGCCAAGCTTCTCGAGGGAGGGTGTTGGACATTGCTACAAAGGGAGAGGAAGGATTTTTAGACTTGGAAGGCTTTTGTGGATGAAGAACTCTTCATCTCAAGAGGGTATTTATAGCTCAAGCCTTGGCGACCAATGGCCAAGATGAAGACAAGTGCAAGGCAAGTGTAAGGCCAAGATCAAGCCAAGTGCACCTAACCCTACTCCACAAAACACTCCACAAAACACTCCACAAAACATGGCACAAAACAAGGCCTAAGCAAGGAACCAATCGGCGAGGCAACACCTCTTGGGCCTGATCGTCCAAAGCCACCCCACTTGCTTCGATGTGAGGTGACACGTGTCACCCTCCCGTTGGTCCAAAATGTTTCGTCTCTCGGAAAAATCCGCAAAAATAAGAAATGGCATAGCGGAATTTACTCTGAAAGTCGTGGAAGCGTTTAGTGGAAAGCGATTCTTTTAGTGAGTTGTGTACAAAAGAAAACGTCGAAGGCTAACTAAGGCCAAACTTTTTATGCGTATTCCCACGTACATACTGCGAAATACGGTATTACATTCTCCCCTTAGAAACATTCGTCGAATGTTCCTTCTCAAACGATTAACGATAAGATTCTTCAAAACTTAAGCAGTTTGCAAATGCCACACGCGGCCACAAAACAACACTTAGGCATAAACGATAACGAAAATTTACAAGTAGGAAAGTGAATTACGTGGAGTTGTGGAGAATAGGTGAGGATACTTCTGCCTCGTGTCCTCGCCGGCTTCCGTCATCTCTCTCGAGCTCGTTCGCCGAGACTTTGTGGAAGCCACGTCCTTCGTCGCAGACGCCTAACACGACGATCGACTATCGCTATGGGAATCTCCTCATACGATAACCCCTGGTCACACGGACATCGTCGGGTGTACCACTAGATGGATCCCCGATACATCTCGCCGGCATAGATACGTGAAAAAGCGGATGCGCGCCTCCGGTCGGACGGCAGATCAACTCATAGCAACCTTGCCTACCCTGCGGACAATGCGAAGCGGCCCGATGTACTGGTGAGTTTCCCTTCTTCCCAAATCTCATCACACCGCTTCATGGGTGACACATTTAGAAAACCCAATCATGAACCTCGAACTCAAGATCCGACGGCGATGATCTGCATCGACTTACATCGACTACGGTGTCAATAAGCGCTCTCGGATAAGCTTCACTTATCCGCTCGCTGCACCAAATCTGGTCCCACTAGCCGCACTCGCCCACATCGAACCAACCTATAGGCGATCTGCACTTCCTCAGTACAAGGCCTCATAAGGCGCCATCGAATCGGAGTGGTAGCTATTATTATACGAAACTCAACTAGAGGCAAATGATCCTCCCAACTACCTGAAGTCAATAACACAGGCTCGCGGCATATCCTCGAAGTGCGGATAGTGCGCTGCTGTCCGTCTGCATGCGTGGATGAAATGCGATGCTCGGGCTCACTGCGTCCCTAAACCCCTCGGAAGGACCTCCAAGTTAGCGTGGCGGGCTCCTGCATGCGATATGATCGAAGTAGGGACTCCATGCAGTCTGACGATCTCTCGGATATAAAGTCTGGCATAATCCTCAGCCGAAAAAGTCGTCCGGACGGGAAGAAAGTGGGCTGATTTCGTCGACTGTCGGCGATAACCCATATAGAATCATGTCTCCTCGAGTGCGAGGTAATCTGTGATGAAGTCCATGTTGATTACCTCCCACTTCCGGTCGGGATCTCAATAAATCGTAACAAACCACGGGCCTGCGGTGCTCTACCGCTGCGACAACACGGGCGAGCTACGAACTCGCAACGTCTCTCTTCAGCCATCCCACCAATACGGATCTAAGGTCGTGGTACATCTTGGTCGACCCGGATGGATAAGTAACGCTTGCGTGTGCTTCCCAAGAACTCGCCGAAGTCACGAAACATCTGGAACACTGATGCGCCTCAAACCTTAGCACCCCATGGTGCTACCTCAAAAGGACCGCGCCTCACGAAGGCGTATCACGATATCGAATCAAAGTGGATCCTCGGCTGTTGCCTCTTCACCTCGCCGGCGATGGAAGACTCGGCAACCTCACGAACTCTAACCCCATCGCTATCGAGAATCAATCAAGCGGACACCAAGGCTCGCTAATCGATGCAAATCACGAACCATGTCCTCTCTCTAGTTGCATCGTCGATGGGCTCCCATCGACTACGACTAGAGCATACGCCTGACATTGGCCTTCCGGGTGGTACAGGGATATCAACATCGTAATCCTTAAGCAACTCTAACCACCGTCTGCGTAAGTTCACTCCTCCGGTGAAGATATCTTTGGAGGCTCTTGTGGTGCGTATAAATATCCACGTGAACCCATACAAATAGTGCCTCCGGATCTTCAAAGCGTGAATTACGGTGCGACTCCAAATCATGGGTGGGGTAGTTCCTCTCGTGTTTCTTGGTGTCGGGATCGTATGCTATAACCTGCTATCTTTGCATCAACACCATCCCAACCCGATGCACGGCGGCGTCACAATATACGACATAACCGCGGACCTGCGGAAGAGTAAGAGCGAGGCGGTCGTCAATCTCTCCTTCAAAGCGGAAACCCCGCCACAAGCATCGATCCACTGGAACTTGCCGCTACGAGTCGGCTAGTCAATGGTGCGAGATAGAAGCAAACTTCTCCACGAACGCCGATAATATCTGCGAGGCCCGAGCTGCGAACCTCTGCCGGAGTAGTAGGTCCAGGCCAAGTCTCGATCGCCTCGATCTTGGCGTATCAACTCGAATGCCATCGGCCGAACAATATGCCCAAGAAACGCCATCAAGTCAACCAAAACTCACATTTGGAAAACTTGGCGTCTAGCTGCTGGTCTGGAGAAGCTATCGGCAAGATCGCCAAATGCTCGCGTGCTCCTGCTCTGGCGAGAATAAACCAAGATATCATCAATGAACACTATCACAGCGTGTCCAAAAATGGTTTGAACACTCGGTTCATCAAATCCATGAATCTGGCCGGAGCATTGGTCAACCCAAAAGACATGACCACGAACTCATAATACGTCTGGTCGGAATGCGATCTAGGGACATCCACCTCTCGACTCGCACTGATGATAGCCCGATCGCAGATCAATCTTGGAGAAACATCTCGCACCACCGTTGGTCGAACAAATCATCAATCACGGGAAGGGTATTCGTTCTTAATGGTCACCTTGTTCACCATGAATCAACACACGCGTGCGGCGTCGTCTTCTTCACGAACAATCTGGCGCTCCCGAGGAGAAACACTGGGCCTAATGAAGCCTTCTCTAGCAAATCCCTGCCGATCCTTCAACTCTCTCAACTCGGCGGTGCCATTACGTATGGCGAATGGAAATAGCCGAGTATCGCAACACATCTATACAAAACTCGATCTCCTCTCGGAGGATACCCGGAGGTCATCCGAAACACGCCTGGGAACTTCACGACTCGAATCGATGAAAACTGGTACCGCAGCCTTGATCAAACACCCGAACGAGATGATAGATATACCCTTCGTACCATCTTCCTAGCCTTGAGGTAGAAATAAACCTACCCCGGCGATACCGTGCTCTCCCACTCAACAACCGGCCTCGTGAAACCGGAACTGCACTACTCTCTCTGCGGTCTACATTGGCGTAGCAAGAAGCTAGCCAATCCATCCCCATAATCACGTCGAAGTCAATCATCTCCAACTCTATCAAGTCGGCCAGTGGTCCGACGATCGTAAATAGTCACAGACAAGCTCTATATACCCGCCGAGCTACCACCGAATCACCCATCGCGTAGCTACCTCGAAGGGTCATGGACTCGTGCTCTATCCCTATCCTACTAGCAACAAGGGAGATATATAGGAGTAGAACCGGATCTATCAAAGCATACACATCAAACCTGTGAACCGATAAGGTACTGTGGCGACATCGGTGAGGCCTCACGATCTGTCGGTGGACAAAGCATATACGCGGTTCGAGGACCGCTAGAATCGACCGCGCCACGACCTGCCGCGACCCGATCCATGTGTACCGCCTCCGGCGAGTAATCGCTTGGGATGAAGCGGCAGAATGCACCAGATCGGGCCCTACTACCGCCGCCCCGGTCGGACAAACTCGCGAAATGACCTGCCACACAAGTATAGCAGCTCGAGTCTGCCCCGAATGGTATTCGCCACAACGCACACCGAGCGAACCAACAGTTAGCACCCTGCTACACTCGAAACAGAAGTCACGCCCCGACCGCCCCGATCGCTCTGGTCAGAAAATGAGGTAGGAGCGCTCTGCGGGCCGTGGTGCAAATCTGGACCTGGCGACGCCGCCACCACGAGGACCACCAAAAGAACCGCCTGCCTCGCCTTCTTCGCCGCTGATATCGCTCTACCCGCGGTCTCTACGCCTCACATCCCAACAGATGAGCTGCATACGGTTATGTCCATGCTCGTGAAGGGACACACCCGCACAAGACTTCGCCATGTAATCATCTAGCCCAGTGACATAGCGATGCACTCGCCCTCCATCTCTCGCTACGGCATGGACATATCGAGCCAAAGAATCAAACTCGACATTGTACTCCTCACCGCAAGGCCCTCCCCGCCTCAAAGAACAAGAATCTATCGGCTCGTGCCCTCCTCATCTGCGAGGCAAGAAGTGTGAGAAAAGCCTCAAAACTCATCCCATACCACGGAGTGCATGCTCTCCCGAAAGCTCCCATGAATCAAACCAATCGATCATGCGGTATCACGCACTGACGCGAACCGAATGTCACACTCGATCTCAAGCCACGATCACCCGCATAATCCTCTGCGGTGACGGATGAACTCCTGCGGATCATCTTCCGCCGACCAGTAAAACTCGAGGGCTACAACTAAGAAATCCCGTAGTCTCAAACTATACGCCTCGGGTGCACTACGCGCGGCCGAGCCGAGCCGAATCGAACCGCCAGATCCAGCCTTCTCGCCGTGTCGGGCCACAACTTTAGCCAAAAGTGGGCCATCTCCTTTCTAACTCTCCGCCCAGCCGTGGGGCGAGAGGGGTACTGTGGTCTCTTTGGGCCGGGCGGCGTCATAGAACTCGCCGTCTCGTATAGACCGGGCACGAGCCCTCGTGACTCTGGGTGTCTGCTAGCGACTCCACGCTTTGCCCTTACGGGCCCGGTTGCCTTACGTGGAGGCATAATCATACAGAAAGGAATACGTTAGAGGGTCCAACCTATAACACACTCTAAAGCACGATCTCGAGAATGAGAAGAATGGAAACCAATCCTAAATATCCTATAGCCTCACGATTATTGGTGTGGTGCACAACACACCGATAATCAAGACTTACTAGATACGGTCGTAGACACTTTCCGAGGATTAATCGCTCGATACCACTTTTGTCACGACGTTCGGGGCCCGTGGATCGTACTCACGGCACCCAAGTAGTCATACATCGAGTAATCACGGAAATATAAAGCAAGACATAAAGCTTTATAAAATAGAACACGCTTTAAGTGAGAAACATCGCTTTCGATATATATAAAAACATGGTTTAGCGATACATCCGAAATCTTGCACAACAGACTACTGACCTCTAAGGAAATATACAACTATGGCGACAGGGCCCGCCATACCTCGATCAGACAAAACTATCTACAGCGGAGATCATACCCAAAAGTAGAGCCTCGGAAAGGATGGAGCTCACGACACCAACGTAGAGATCCTAGGAATGTGGATCTAGCACTGCTTGCCCTTACTGCGGCATGAACGCACCCGGCGAGGTCGATAACAGTACCAAGTATGTGAAACTATAAAGAATCGGAATAAAATCAAAGTATTTAAAACCTTTTCACAAATACAATCGGTCAATTGCACATAGTGCCACATCACAAACAACAACGATAATAGAAAATCAGAATGTGTCTATTCTAGGTCGCGAATGATCAAGCAAGGCCAATCGCCCATAGTATCATTCGTGCCTAGTCTCGACTTCCGCACTCGCATAGTCACACATGCACCGCGAGGTATTCCTCGATCGGCAGCTAACCCCAAGATCCGCCTAGGCTCCCGCACGCATAGCCTCAAAAGACCGCGTAGTCTCAGCAGACCGCGTAGGAATCCCCGCATCGGGCTAAACACCGAATGATCAATCACGGAGCATACCGCCGCTCGCATAGTCTCACAGACCGCATAGCCGTATAGACCGATCATGGGGCAAGCCCTGATAACAATCATGGGTAGGTGATACAATAACAAGACAGCGGACTTACGGTTAGCAACGTAAGCACAATGAATTCAAGACACTAACCTGTAGCATCATAATATGTCTACTTATCACACAAATCTTACTACACTTAATGTAAATCATTACAAGGCTTTTATAAACAAACAAGTAAACAATTCCTTTTTATCTTCTTAAGTTGTTATACCTAACTTCCCATAAAGCTAGTATAACTCTTAAGCTTTTGTTTTAAAAACCAAATATTTATCTTCTGTTAAAAATGATCGATATTCTTTTGAAATGTTTTGATTCTTTGTTATTCAAAGCTTAAGCCGAGGCATTCCGTAAGTATTATTCAAGCTTAAGCGTGAGGCATTGCCATAAGTATTATTCAGTTAACACGTACGCGTCACCGTACTATATATTGTAAAATATCATGCTTTAGGAAGAATCACATACCTTCTCAAATAAAACCACCGCCAAGTCAATATGTCGCACAGAGAGTCACCTATAATAGTCACAGATATCTATCAAAGACTACTCGAAGGTCATTCTAAACAGAGGTTCATAATTCTACGGAAGTCGGCAAAGACTTCCCACAGTGAGCTATATAAGTTCTTCAGTGAAAAGTCCTATGTAAATGACAGTTTGATTATTCTTCTAAGTATTTATACTTATTCTTATTCTACAATGAAGTATTCTCTAATTCAAAAGAGGGTTAGGATTAGTTACCTCGGTAAGCCCAATAATATCCTAGAAAAGTCGCGCTGAGCAAGGTTTTGCTCCTAAGTTGTATGCTCGAGAAACCTTAGAAGTTCTTCACAACTTCTACTAAGTACTAAGGTATTTGGGCTAGGGTATTTTGGGCATTATAACAAAACAAGAAGGCAACTTTTCTACCAAGGAGGGGGTAGGTTCGGCTAGGCTAGGGGGTGGGTAGCCTCGCCAAGCTTCTCGAGGAGGTGTTGACGAATTGCTACAAAGGAGAGGGAAGGATTTTTAGACTTGGAAGGCTTTTGTGGATGAAGAACTCTTCATCTCAAGAGGGTATTTATAGCTCGAGCCTTGCCAACCAATGGCCAAGATGAAGACAAGTGCAAGGCAAGTGTAAGGCCAAGATCGCCAAGTGCACCCTAACCCCTACTCCACAAAACACTCCACAAAACATGGCACAAAACAAGGCCTAAGCAAGGAACCAATCGCCAAGGCCAACACCCTCTTGACGCCCAATAGTCCAAAGCCACCCCACTTGCTTCCAATGTGAGGGTGACACGTGTCACCCTCCCGTTGGTCCAAAATGTTTCGTCTCTCGGAATAATCCGCAAAATAAGAAATGGCATAGCGGAATTTACTCTACGAAAGTCAGGGAAGCGTTTAGTGAAACGATTCTTTTAGTGAGTTGTGTACAAAAGAAAACGTCCAAGGCTAACTAAGGCCAAACTTTTATGCGTATTCCCACGCATATACTGGAAATACGGGTATTACAACGATGCCGGAGTAGCTACCGACGCGGAATACCTCATGCGCCTATGTGTGTGGCCTATGCGAGTGCGGGAAGTTCGAGGATTAGACGCGACATTTGATCTCGCGCGAGTGGCGGCCGATCATGGCGGTCTAGAAAGACCTTGTGATACAATTTTATGGCATTGTTGGTGCTGTGAGTTTTAGTAGTCGCTATGCCTTCGCATTTACCGTGACGGTTTTATTATGACACAGTGGACACGTGTTCATGTATTCCTTGGATGTTTTTATATCATGGATCGCGATGGCGGAAGGAATTCCACGGCATGATTGATATTGTGGGCATGAGACCCATGGTTATATTTGAGTGTTAACTTTAAGGCGTGAGTCACGACTTGACATGATCGCATATATTGTGTATCGTAAATTGGTTATCATATATGTCTTCGCTTTATATAGATCGTTATGATTTCATTTCTGATTTTGAGCCACATACTTGTACTGTTATCTCGACTGCTTGGGCCGCGTTCATGCCGCGGTAGAGGTACACGATTGTTGATCCTCGCCATGTGGTCACGATTCGGCGTTTGGGAAGCTCCGTTTCTCGGAGGCTTATCAGTGGTATAGTCCTCGCTGCTTTAGGCACTTACATTCGTGGTATGGGCCCCGCCCCGTCATCATGTTATAACATTCTTAAGTGCGTAGTATCTTTGCCAGGCGAGTTAGTAAGAGGATGAATCGTTTCGGATTCAAGTTATATATATATATGCCGTAAGAAACTTTTCTCGATAAACTGCTTTACACTTCATATTATTTCATGTCTTGTTTTATATTCCACGACATTACTAATGTATGTCTACTGGGTGCGGGGTAAGGCACGATGCCCGGTTCGGTCGTGACAGGAATCTAACCCGCCTCTGGTTGCATGCCCTAATCCCACATCGTATAAGCATGTCGAGAGTAATAAAACAATTCGAATCTAACGCGCATCTCGTCGCGTGCCGGAATCCCACATCGTATAAGCATGTCCAAGGATCAATCACAATGGAAGCATACCCGTGGAAGCCTCCGTCACTGTCGATACGTCCAAGTAAATTCACAACAAGACAGCCGGCCCTCCAACTGAGAGTCACGGGAGCGTAAACATATAATACTTGCACTCAAGGCTATCACAAGCAAACATAGGCAAGTTCATAAAATCTTTAGACTTTCATTTTATATACTCAAGGCACTTTTCGTTTCACATAAAAATCCGGGAATTTAACCCAAAGTACTACGTACTTCCATTCTTTTCAAAAGACTCATTTTCATATAAAACCCCATGATACTAACACCCGTAGTATCAAGACATGTCTATTTTTCAAATTAAGTTACTAGACCTTTAGAAATTTATTTCAAGACTTTGAAACCAAGTAACTTCCAATTTCCCAACCTAGGCAACTCATGCCTATTAATCAAAATAGACAACTCTCTTAACCTTCCATAAAGTCGTTATAACTAACTTCCCATAAAGTCGTTATAACTCCTTATGGTTTAGACAAATTCATTCTTTTTATAACCAAGAGACTTATATTTTCAAATCAAGTTGCATAACTTTCAAAATAATTCAAGTCTTTTATCTTTAGAAATCAAGTTTCTTAACTTAGAATATCAAGTCTCTTTAACTTAGAATTTCAAGTCTCTTAACTTTAAAAAATAAAAGTCTCTTAACTTTAAAAATAAAGTCTCTTAACCTTTTAAGAATTTAAGGTTCATGGCCTTAAAACTTCATAACGTAACTCTTTAATATTAAGTAACATATACTTTTGTGCGTTGTGAATAGGTTATACTTGTTTATAACGATCTTATTAAAGCAGACATGATCTAAAAAATGTAATACAATTTTGTCTTATCTTAGCTTCTATGCAGATGGAGAATTCTACTCATTTTAATTTAATTGATTGTCGATACATTTTATTTTATTAACGCTGCAATGGCTTGTTCGATACTTATTCTCATTCGTGCAGTAAATTAGCAAAGTCAACTCGACTCCAAATACTTCCTAACGACTCTTACCAACATCCCCCATAAGACTTGGTAAGAACTTAGGATAACTTAGACATAACCTTTACATAGAGTAAATTAACATACATACCTCTTAACTTCTAAGAGTAGAAGAAATCATGAAATAATACCACATGTATATTCCATACATAGAATCATGCCAAAATAAGGAAGAGGTTCACACACCTCGCGACGATTATCGACAAGTAGCAAAATGCTCCAAATTACTTCAACCTTGATAGTTATTCCATCCTTTAAGTAGAATACGCTACTCGTAGTACTTCAACCTATATTAATCATAACATGTCTATCAACTCCTCACTTTTTTAACGTAGAATCATACTAAGTGTAAGGTCTCTTATTCTACGGAAAATCGGACAGCACTTCCTTTGTTTCTACATACTTTTCCACCTTTTTCAAGGCCCGAAAATGAATAACCAAACGCCACATTTAAGGCCCAACAATTCAGCAAATACAAAGGGGATTACACGCCTAATAGGACGTGTAAAATTCTGCCCCACAATCAATATAAAACTGTTCATTCCTTAAGGCACATTCTCGGCAATAACACTATCCATAACAATATCAATTCTCTTTCAATTTCCTTTTTTAATCCAAGTTGTTATTCCAACATGTTATATACATAATAACAATTACAACAACTATAATTTTTTTCTTCCTTAACATGCGACGATTGTAACTATCGACCAAATTGATTACAACATTAGCGGCTAACTTGTCCATTTTCGGGTTTCAACAAGCCGACATGATCCAAATCTTTTCAAACTTCATTCTATATACCACATGCTCATTTCTTAACTACTATAACATGTAATCTTCAATTATATTAAGAAGATGAATATTTTACCTCAATAAGCCCTAATAATGTCTAAGCGTAAAAGTCGATCCTTAGCAACTTTTAGCTCCTTTTCTTATGTTCCAATACGCTTCAAGCACTCCTTGGAAGCTCATGAAGAACTCCTCTTCAAGTTCCATCTTTAAAGTTAAAGAACACCTTAGGTTTTCTCCTTGCGACTAATGTAAAAACGTCGTTTTTCCGGGATCTTTCTATTGAGATATCCTTACAATACCCCTAGGAACCTTGGGTTAAAGTCTTGTGAATTATGATCCAAATTTGCAAAAAAATTCTCTCAAAATTCCTCCTTGGTCGAGAGCACTATAATGAGCACCTAAAGTTTTCTCAATTTTTTTCTAAGTGTTGAAGACTTGTCTTGCACTAGTGTAGTATATATAAAACAATGGAGGGTCAAGATTATAACACTTGTGGGGTTTGGATGAAGAGGATTAAATATCTAGCCAAGTGGGTTCATTGACTTAGTCAATTATCTCAAGCTTGTCATCCACTTTTAGGCTACTTAACCTTGGTCACAAGACCACTTAACCTTGGTCACTTGACCACCTAACCTAGGTCCAATTTCGTCCAAGACCATGTTGGGGGGGGGGGGGTGACACGTGTCGCCCCCCCATTCGTCCATAAAATTTCGTAACCCTCGTGGGCCCCACAAAACGTAAAATTTCTCGGGTGGGCCCTACGT
Source organism: Przewalskia tangutica (assembly GCA_029844215.1). Classification (NCBI taxonomy): domain Eukaryota; kingdom Viridiplantae; phylum Streptophyta; class Magnoliopsida; order Solanales; family Solanaceae; genus Przewalskia; species Przewalskia tangutica. The sequence goes on from CM056727.1 coordinate 121,965,525, forward strand.
GACCAAATCCGTAAAATATATTTCCACAATGTTAATAAATTCCATACTCCTCAAATAATGTATTTTGAGAATCTAATTCTCATCAACGAACATTTTTTCCTTTCCGAAGTTCGGAAGATTTTCCTTCGGAAAAACAATTCTTTCTTTCGTACCAATTTAGAGTCCTGATTCCTTACGTACATTCTCTTAAACATGTCCTTGAATTATGGGGTGTAACAAATTATATGAGTGTACTTCCTACAGGTGATTGAGAGAAGTAGTTAGATTGACAAGAAAACAAAGCTGGAAGTATCTCTATTTAGCATATATAAAACAAGTTGGACTGACTTCTCTTTAGGGGCTGCTGGTACCAAATCAAGATTCAGATTACACTCTCAGGTGAACAAAATAAATAAGCCAATCAATTAGACTTATCAGATAGTCTGTTCAAATTTGGAGTGACACTCTTAAACTTGTAAAATTACTAGAATGGTCAATACTAGTCATGTACATATTTCTAAGCAACAAACAACTAGATAAATGAGGAGACATTTAGAGGGGATACTCATAACACAAGGCCTCAGGATCCCATGATTTAAAAGCTAGAATAAATAGTTATACACATTTAACATTCAAGGCATGCAGCAGTACAGTAGCCCGAGTAACTGGGCCAATTTACACAATTTAATACCTCCTATAAGCTTAAGTTGTCAAGTTACAGATATCAGCAGAATAGTTAAACAGGTCATATACAGAGGAAAAAAAAGGAAAGAAAGAAATGTTAATGGCACACTGCATGATTTGGAAGTGAGTGAGCTTAAACCAAACACTTTGGTGAATGGTCTGATTCATAAAACCAAAAGAGTCACAGTCACACATTATTCTAGGCTATAGACTTCTAATCAATGCAAGATCATGCTATAAAGAAAATACAGTTCTTGACCAATTGCAAACAAGACACTCATAATGAACTAACTCAATAATTTTAAGAAAATACACTCTCAATAGAACAAGCTGGACAGGCAGACCCCTATATAGACTGAAATTGTAATCAAAATTATAGAAACAAAGCAGACTTAACAGGTGCAGTAAATTGGTCCCAACATCATGTAGACCATGAGGACAGACATAGAAGGCATTAAACATGATTTCAAAGACACTCCATGATAGCATAATTATATCTTGATATTTGATCCCAACAAGATAAATGCATAGTTAACTTAGCAAACAGTCAGGTATGCAGGGTGGCCAAAGGATTATTTAAAAGAAGCTTTCTCAAGGTGCATGGTCATTCTATCAAGAAGGTGTGGCAGAAAGAAGTGAAAGCCTTCTAAGTTCAACCAGATTATACTAGGGGTCCTAGGTGAGAAACCTCAGACAATTAGGCATCCTCTTAATTCAAACCTATCTGGATATATTATTCCCCTGGAATAGACATGGCATGACTGGTATGACACTTAAATAAACTTAAACTGATCATTTCATACCAAGAAGACCCAATACAAGATAAATCAGGTACAAAATCCTGATATAGATAGACAAATTTCATAGAATTGTACCTAAAGAAATTTTGCAGTTTAACAGGGGATTCATATTTTTTTTTAAAAAGATCAGCATTTAGTACACATCATGATATAGTGTGCTTCATAAGTAAATAGAATAATCATGGACAATAAGTAGGGTGTGTAGCATGACCACTAAAAGGCAGGGTTCCAAATAAATAGGGTTAGTAGTGCCAAAATCAACAGACAATTATATCCAGGGCATAGAGATTCAAAACTAATCCAACCTATCATTCAATATCTATAGCAAAGGCAATTAAGTAGAGACAATCCACACATTCCCAGATCAATCAAGAAACAGTTTCAGTCCTTCGCTTATTCACATAATAGTTCTTTCTTATGCATTCATAACCCAAATTTAGGCTTATTGAAAACACAAGAAAAGACTCGATATTCACTTAATATTAGATTGGGTACAGATAGACATGAAACACACATCATTTGAGATTAATACATGTAACATGCCTTTAAGAGTAGGGAACATAACCAAGGCAAGATCACATTAAGGCATACAGAGAATATACACTGCACCAAATCACAGATTTTCATATTGTCTATGTAATCAAACCTAGAAAAATTACATGAGACATTTATGACTTAAGACAAAAGACCATGGCAACCTGATTGTTCAGAGATACTGCCTGTGGAAGTAGGAAATAGATCTAACATAATCAAACACATAAATCAATACTAATAATATGTTAGCGTGACTAGACTAAGGATTTTCCTCAAAGCTAAATGACATATATGATATTATTCAAAACACCAGTCATTCAATATCAAAGTGGAAAGGATAAATGTAGAATCCCAGGAGCATGTTTGGGACCTAATACAGTTAGGACTGACAGTGTCATGCTCAAATTAAAGGACAGTCATGGTTTCACAACTTCTTGGCTGGCCCTCTAGGTGAACATATAAGATATATTTTTACTTCCTGAAGGTAAACAAGTACCAAGTAGCACAACATCTTAATTAGAGATAGATTCCTTCAGCCAAGAGTAACAACAACGTAGAAGTACACAAAAGGATTTTAAACCAGGTTACAGCAGAGATCAAATTCCATGAATCAACATAACAAGCTTAAGATGGTTTTAAGAAAAAGCATTTTGATAATATTCATAGCTCACAATCATCATACATACCACATACTTCAACCAAGATCAAACATAAGATATTCTATTCAAGAAGGCCTTAGATATCTAAGGTCTCAATGGTTATCTAATATTCTAAGATTCTCAAATGTCCCGCTTCCCAAGCTTACATTATCTCCCCCCGTACACGAGTGAGATAGCTTCTCATAATCTCAAAATCATATTGCCCTCCTAGTGTATCATTCGTCTAGTAGTCACCTATTTATTGGATACGAATATGATTTAACTGGAGTTTTTTTTTTTGTAGCCGGCACTTATCGAAGTGTAACATGCACGAGTTAACTCGAATTCTTACGACTCCACTTTACTGCACGATCTAAATAATGAAAGAGTAGAAACCATTCCTAAATGCCTTGCAGCCTCCTGGTTATAGGTGTGGCGCGCAACACACCCATAATCAAGACTCTAATAGACACGGCTTGTAGATTTCTTAGGACAGACATGCTCTGATACCAAATTTGTTACGATCAAAACTAGAGGGTTGCGACGGTCACACAGACCCAACCCACCGGGCACCCCTAACCATACAACCCACACTTAGCCACGCATATATATATATATATATATCAAGACCGATAAGACCATGTATGACAACTAACCACATGACACTTATCTACAAGCCTCTAAGAGTATAACGTGCCATAATCAGACTGCAACTCTAGAATAAGTAGAGTGCTCTTACACAACTGAACCAACAATCTTTTAGTACAATCTGTCACCCTATTAGTATGAACCTGCGGGCATAAAACGCAGCGTCCCTCGGCAAAGGGAACGTCAGTACGACTGATGTACTGAGTATGTTAGACATAAGAAATAACATAACAGAGATGTATCATAATCTGAAACGGAAACAACTGACCCACAGTAATTGCCTCTGATGGTCCTAATGAATGTCTAAATTTTATGCACAATGCAGTATGCACATACCTTGGCATCATTGGGCAATCTTTCTTACCATAACAGCCTCTGGGAGCGTTGTCACGACTCGACCCGACCCGACCCGAAGGGCCACGACCCGACGCCCTATTTGGACGTCATTACACTAACCTGTCACGTAATCAACTGACACTTAGGGGTAATAGAAAATTTTGGCAGCACAACGTTGCATCTATAACATATACTCAAAATAGGAAATCCGACAAGGCTGCCTTACACAATTAACCAACAATCACAACATGTTAGCCGACTAGGCTACCACCAAATAGCATCACATAAACAAATGAATAATCAAAACATGCAAGACGGCAAGGCTGCCACTATATACGGGAACATCCCAAAACAAGTGTAACAATACATCTAGCTCAACTGCATAAACGTTCTACTCAAGTCCAAAGCACATCTATCACTGTCTACAGACCTCTAAGAGTACGATAATGACATAAGACGGGACAGGACCCCGTCGTTCCCATAAATATATAAAATCAAAATAAGTGAGGTTCTGTACCAAATGATAAGCTCCAGAACATGAGAGCTATCTCAAAAAAAAGTTGGGCACGGATCCTAAGCTCGAGGATCTCCAAATTGAATACCTATACCTGCAGGCATGAACGCAGCCCCGCGAAAGTCGATCGATCTGGCAATTGCAGTATGTAAAAGAAAGAATCAGATCATAACTGTACAAAAGAATGACAGGGGCAAGTATGAAAACCAAATCCTATCGTGTCATATAAAATAAGCCAACTGTACCTTTTTCAAAAGAGAGTTATTTTTAAAACCATGAATGTCTAGTCATGTAATCCTATACTCAATATACATCTCATGGGAATCTATCCCGCATCGTGAATAAAAGTTCACGGACAGTACACATGCACGAATAGTTATATGAGTAAACATATGCAAGTTAAAACAATCTTTGACTCTCATTAGAACAAATAGAATGTACTCTCTTTTTAGAAAACTCAATACAATACCATGCCTTCCTTTTTAAATAACCCAAGACAATACCGTTTTCACAATAAGAGTTATGTCATAATCATGGACGTTCTCACATGATTTCCACAAGTGTATATAAGTCATAATCATGGACATACTCACATGATTTTCATATATATATATGTAGGTCATAATCATGGACATTCTCACATGATTTCCATATAATATCTAAGTCGTAATCATGGACATTCTCACATGATTCCCGTATAATATATATAAGTCATAATCATGGATATTCTCACATGATTTCTGTATAATATATATAAGTTATAATCATGGACATTCTCACATGATTTCCGTATAATATATAAGTCTTAATCATGGACATTCTCACATGATTCCCCGGGTAGGTACATGCAACGTGTCCCGGCCCACTATGGGACTCGGTGTAACAATGCAATCATATGACATTTTAAACCATCTTCTGACTTCCCATAAAGTCATTATAACAAACTTTTATTTTAGAAAGCTAAGGCACTACCACATCTTCTTTTTACACAAACCGAGGCACTATCACCTCTTTCTTTTTAATAAAACCAAGACACTATCATGTGATGTAACATTAGGGATTTGGACTCCAACAATACTAAGTACATCCTTTTTTTTAAAAAAAAAAAAATCCTCTCATGTAATAAACCCCAAGATACTAGCACCAGTGGTATCAAGACACTTCTACTTTCAAAATCAAGTAACATATACTCTTAAAACCAAGTACTTATGCTTTCAAGACCAAGTAACTCATACTCTTTAAACCAAGTAACATATACTTTTTAAATTTAACTCGAGGCTTTAAAATCAAGTAATTTCTACTCTTTAAATCAACTCACTTACATCTTTTGAAACCAAGTCATTTATACTTCATATAACTCAAGTCGCTTACTTTCAAAATTAAATCATATATTCTTTCAAAATAAATCAAGTCTCATGACTTTCAAAACCAAGACAAGTATACTTCAATAAGCAAGGCTAGTATACTTCAAGAATAATCATGCAAATAGAAGGAAGTTAGTTCACATACCTTAGCGTTCTTCTACCAACCCGCTAAGTGGAATACGCTCACGTAGCACTTCTACCTATAACGACAATAGCATGTCTATTAACTACATGCCTTTAAGGGTAGGTTAGGGACTTAAGTAACGTTCCTATTTCTACGAAAAATTGGGCAACACTTCCTTTGTTTCTACGTACTTTTCCACCTTTAAAAAGGCCCAATTTCAACAATAACCAAGCTCCGACTAAGAGCACAATCAACAGTTAATCCAAAGGAGATTACACGCCTACTAGACGTGTAAAATTATGCCACATAATCATATGTAAACAATCTATAAAATATATATAACAAGGTTCAATAATTTCCATACCAATTTCGGCCACTACGTCACCACTCTATGACTATTTCCTTAATTCTTAATCCAACTCACCTTCCAACAATTCCATATAACAAATACATCTTTAAACATCAATGTTTCCTTTCAATTCTCAACATGCAATTAGCAACCATAATAACAACAATAACACTTTAATCCAATGTATACAACATGGTCCTAAAATCGGCTACAACACTAAATTTGTCACATGCATTGCCTAAACGTCAAGTTTCTCTCAAAATACATTCATTACTTCAATTATAACAACATGCAACTCAAATTATATCATAGAAGGAAGAATTTTATACCTCAAACAAAGCCAAAACAGCCCCTAATTCGAACCCACTGCTTCGCCGAACAACCCACGGTTTTATCAACTTTTCTTGCCTAATTCTTCACTTCTTCAACTCCAATTCAACATGCATACAATATATGATGTTAACCCATCATTTATACACATTTTATCTTCCAAAAACTTGTCTCAAAAATTTGAATTTCTCTGCTCAAAATCGGCCAGCAGTGGCGGAATTCACTGTTCTGTCAGCTGAACTTGTAATGTCCATAACTCTCTACTCCGATGTCCTATCGGCGAGAGGTTTATTGAGTTGGAAACTAGACTCGACGAAATACATTTTAGGATTTTGAAACATCTAAAAACTCCTAATATACTAGGAGATATACCCCTCCAAAGTTGACTGAAAATCTGCCAGCAATCCCGATTTTCTGCCCAGTTTTTCTCCAATTTTTGGCTTCTAATTCTTCACTTCTTCAACTCCAAATTGACATGCAACAATCTATAATGTTTCCTCCATCATTCCTTATGTTTTCTCCCCAAGATTTTCGTCAAAAACTTGGATTTTTAATGGTCTAAAAACTGCCCAGCAGTGGCTCGATTTAGTCACTGTTTTGGTGTTGTTTTTCTTCAATTTTTTTTGGTGCACAATGTAGTCTAAGAAGAGGAGATAAAACCCCTAAATTTTGCTATGGTAATGGAGGAGAATTCGGCCAAGAGAGGGGAGAAGAGGGGGAGGGAGAGGTTTTTGATTTTTGAAGTGAAAAGATGAGTTTTAATAGGTTTATAATTAAAATCTGAAAATTTAATAATACACTTTGGTCCCCTGAATATTACACTTTGGTCCCAAGTTTCCCCAATTAATAAATAATACACACAATTAATTTCTTGGTCCCAATTCTTTTAAAACTTGATAACTAAAAAGAAAATATCCTCTTATTCAAAATGTCATAATTTAATAATATGACACTGGTCTATGACTTCCCTGGGGATATAAAATTATTAATTCCGTCGTCACACTTGTTAAACTCAAAATTATTCCGGGATCACATTCTATTATATACTAATTTCCTTATTAGTATACATAAGTACAACATAAATTTTCTGGAGTCCGGGTCTACTTGTCGGCGTTTATGGGTTCAAATCATTACCCGGAATTTTGAGGTGTTACACTTTAATACTCCTAGTATCGTCTTAAATTACTACTCACCTATTCAAAAAAGTTTGTCACCTATATTTCTATGAAATTGGCCTATTAAGAATGCAATATATACACGTTATTTCATTAAACACGGTAACTAAGTATATTCCTATTCTTGTCGTATATTCTTTCCCTACTTTAGGGAATTAGATTACACCTTCTTTGCTTCTTTTCTAATCTAATTATTACTTTCTCAAGTTTGTATATCAACTAGTAGATAGAACTCGACTATTTCGCATCAATCAAGCAATTAAGAATAGAAGTAAAGAAACAATCATAATTGAATAACCCAACTAAGTGAGAAATACTATTTAAATGTTAATAATAATGATTATACCACAATCCCATAATTATAGACTTTACCTACTCATCTCAGATTACAACAAAGATTATTCATGTTTAATAAAACAAATAATTAAAAAAAAGGTAAAAAGCGATAACGCTATTACATCTTTGCACTCGTGTGCTAAAACTGCCGAACCCCCACAAAAATAGTCTTGGAGAATAATTATAGGCTTTGAAAAAGTTCTGGACGGATTTTCCAATCCCAATTCGAACCAGGTAAAAATAATCAACCTGACAACAACTTGGTCGATCCGCGAGGCTCATCGTGCCAAACATAGATGCGATGGCCTTTACGTCACTGTAGACTCCAACTTTTCAAACTTAGAAAATTCCCCAAGAGACTTCATCTTTTGTCACAGGGCGGAGTTGATCACAATGAACATGGTCTTATCGGCACTCGTATCGCGTTGAACTCGTGCTTCTCATCCTTAGCCAATTTTCCTTCTGGGCATTACTGGTGGTCGAGTCGCTATGTCCACAGCGTTAAATTTTGCTGTGATGGACCTCGCATCACGATGGAGGATATTCATCCAACACTTAGTCATTTATGCACATGTTTCCTCCAGTGAGAGCACACACAGCCGCATTTTTCCACATGCTTCATCTAGTGATAGCACACACAGCCGCAACTTGAGCTCTTTTTCTCCAAACATAAATTTTTCATCGTGAAGTACGTAGATTCAATAATTCAGCTCTGATTAATTCCTTATGTCACAATCAATATTACTTTGGTGTATTTAACACACTAAGCTCCAAAACGAGGTAGAAACATGGGTAAATTAATGTAAAAAGACGTATAAATACATCTAACATGAACCACCCACCTCATAGCGTTTTGTTTTGAATATATGCAGATGCTTGTATAATGACAGTTTCCAATTTGTGTACCAGACACAAAAAAAATGTGTAGGAAAATAACTTATTTCGCGAGAAAATGAGTTGGATAACATTTTATGTGAAAAGCATTCTCTGTCATACCAAATGTAACGTCTCAAAATTTTGGACAATGATTTGAGTACCTAAATGAAGGAAATAGACCTGAGCATTGGAATTTTTTTGTTATATTTACATATGCTAATAAGAGATTAGTATATAAAATGATGTGATTCCGAAATAATTTTGGACGCAACAAGTGTGACGATGGAGATTAATAATAAACGTTATATACCCCAAAGAGGTGATGGACTAGTGTCATATTATAGAAATTATGACATTGAATATATAAATTAATTTTTCATTTAACCCATATTATTATGTCTTTCAATTGTTACGTAACCATTGAACCAACATATGCTCTGATACCACTATAGGATTTTGTTGGGTCTAAAACACGTAAGTAAGGCACAACGGAAGTTTAAAATTTGTTTAATTTACTTACCCCAATAATTCCGTGGTACGATTATGTTACAATTGAAACCTGTAAAGACATGAGATATAAACTTACAGTTGATATTCTTGGAGTCTTTACCAAAGGGAGCGCACATGAGTATCCTTTCGACCGCAAGCCTGGCTGTGGTATATTTCTCTGTCAGGAAAGCTAGAAAATCTTGGCAGAGGTTTGAGAGGATTTTATTTTCTGAACTCTGAGTTCAGACAGTAAGAATTGAGTAATCAATTTCAGTAACCAAATAATGGGGTTAAGTGCTGAATATATAGGGGAAGTTAGGATACAAATCAGAGTAGGATTAGGCTTAAAACCTAACCGAAATTCCGAGATGCAGTGGGCCAGTCGAACTGGACCCACTACAGTACAGGCGCCGTGACGCTTCCCCAAAATATTCAACACATTTTTCGTTTTAAGTCCGACAATCCAATTTTGACTTAATTAAATAATTTCAATCTAATAGAAATTATCCCATAATTTATTATTGGTTTAAATATCTCGATTCTAAATCGAATATTTTACACTCTCTCAATATGCCCTTAGACCGAAAAGACAATTGTGCGTGACCCTTTAGCCTTCACACATTGACACTTAATTAAATTAAGGTTCATACGGAATTCCAAGACTGCGCCATATGACGAACTCAATATGTGAAGTACGTTTACATGACTCCATTAAACATAACCTTTATTTTAGATGATAAATTCCTTTCATTCGCGATACACTCGATCAAGCTTATGATTTTCAAAGTGTATATTCAAATGGCTTGATCATTTTATCTCATCTATATTAGTCAACAACTAGATCATATCCTAAATATGTCTCTTGCATTGGCCAATGACTTGGTCGACCTAACATCACTGAGAAGTTGAATGTTCCTCACGAATATCCAATCGAGGAATGAATCCTTTCTTGACTCAACTACCACTTTAATTTGCATCGCAATGTACCCAATACAAGCCATGTCTTATCATATAAGAAATTTAAGCTTAGGACATGATCAAAGTACATTACTATGCAAATTAGGTGCGTATTGATCTCAAGTCAAAGGACCTCTATCTCCCACATGCTGATAATACTCTAGACATGTATAACAAATAGTTTATCAGCAGGGCATACCAATACCCTCTAAGATTATCCATGTGTCCATCACTAGTACCCATTACTAGTAGTAAGTGAGACATACTACATTCTCTAAGAATGTGATGCAGACCACATATCGACTTATAACATATCATTGATATCTCATTCTCAATGATCATCAGTCGAGACTATTTTGAGAGTTACGCTCTATCATTAATATCTCACTTTATTAATGACAACGTAAACTCAAGGAATGCACATTAATGAATAATCAAAGGCAATCAAAATCATAATTCAATAATTACAAAATGCCAAAATATATTAATGTCATTAATAATACGAATGTGTTTAAGTACATTTATCCCTAAAATGATTATTTTTAGGACATACATACTTTCAATTCAGATAAGATACAATTCACAAACTTGAGGATAAAAACTAGAAGAATAAAAAATGATCCCAGTTTTTTTGAAATTCTCAATATACTGGAGTTATAGAAAGGTAAGCTACAATGAGAAAGAACTGCATAATTTTCAATTGATTAATAGTTTAGGAGGGGAGACTAATAAGCTTCAGCCTCATTCTAGTTATAACCTTTCTTATTTTATAAAGCTTTTATTTTAAACATGAGTAAGTTACAATTGTTATTTCTTGATTATTTTTAATAAAATCCACCAATAAGACCCCCTATTTTTAGATTAATTCTAAAAAATATTTTAATTAAACCGTTAATTTTTAAGTCTCCGACAACGGCGCCAAATACTTGTGCTTCCAAACACACACACAAGAGCACATGATCTCCAAGTAATATAATGATTTTTAAAGTCGGATATCATGTCCGGACTGAGACTTATAATCAATGATTGAATTAGACTTCATTATTACTACCGATTGAAGAAGCATTTTCCGCAAAAGGTTGTTTTGTTTATAAACTACTTCAGAAGTTAAGACACTAACAATTATGCTAACAATTTGTCACAAACTAACATTGGCTCAAATCTTAGACTTAACACGGAGAGATGGGTATTCCAGGGTTGTGATTGGTTAACCTATCCTAGTGAGTCGTCCAAATATTTATTCCTAGTTATATTTTTCCATGATTGCTAAGTAATTGGATCTTTAATACTCCTAGTTGAAAGTATGTATGTCCTACATACAATCATTTTAGAGACAAATATACTTGAACACATTTGTATTATTAATGAGATTAATATATTTTGGCATTTGCAATTATTGAATTATGATTTTGATTGTTTTTTATTATTCATTAATGTGCATCCCTTGAGATTATGTTGTCATTAATAAAGTGAGATATTAATGATAGAGTGTAACTCTCAAAATAGCATCGATTGATGATCATTGAAAATGGAATATCAATGATATGTTATAAGTCGACATGTGGTCTGCATCACATTCTTAGAGAATGTAGTATATCTCACTTACTACTAGTAATGACTACTAGTGATGGACACATGAATACTCTTAGAGGGTATTGGTATGCCCTGTTGATAAACTATTTGTTATACATGTCTAGAGTATTATCAGCATGTGGGATATATAGGTCCTTTGACTTGATGTCAATACACACCTGATTTATAGAGTAATGTACTTTGACCATGTCCTAAGCTTAAATTCCTAATAGGATAAGACATGGCTTGTGTTGGGTACATTGCAATGTAAACTAAGGTGGTAGTTGAGCCAAGAATAGGATTTATTCATCGATATGATATTCGAGAAAGAACACTCAGCTTCTCAGTAATATTAGGTCGATCAAGTCATTGGTCAATGCAAGAGACATATTTAGGATATGGTCTGGTTGTCGACTAATATAGATGAGATAAAGTGATCGAGTCATTTGGATAGACACATGGCAAATCCTAAGCTTGATCGAGTCGTGAATTAAAGGAATTTATCATCTCTCATAAAGGTTGTGTTTACATGAGTCATGTAAATGTATTTCACATATTGAGTTCGTCATATGCCGCAGTCTAGGAGTTCTGTATGGACCTTAATTTGATTAGTGTCGATGTGAGAAGGCCTAAAGGGTCACACTAAGTCAATTATCTTTTCGGTCTAAAGATATATTGATAGAGTATAAAATAATCGATTTAGAATCGAGATATTTGAACCAATAATAAATTATGGGATAATTTCTATTTGATGAAAATTATTTAATTAAGTCAAAATTGGATTGTCGGACTTAAAATTAAAATGTGCTGAAAATAATAGTGGAAACTTCGCGGCGCCTAAGAGGCTGAGCCGCGGCGTCTGTATGACAGTGGATCCAATTCGACTGGCCCACTGCATTTCAAGATTTGGGTCAGGCTTGGAACCCAACCCTAATCCGAAAATAAACATAAACCACTAGTATATAATCAGTACTTAACCCCATAAACTAGGTTACTCACTTCTTACTTTCTGAACTCAGAGTTCAGAGAATAAAATCCTCTCAAACCTTTGTCAAGATTTTCTGGCTCTCCTGACATAGGAGTATACCACAACAAGGCTTGCGGTCGAAAGGATAGCCGCGCGCACTCCCTATAGTAAATACTCCGGATAACTCAAACTGTAAGTTTTATTTATGTCTTTACAAATTTCAATTGTAGAGTAGTCATACCAGATGTAATTGTTGGGGTAAGTAAGTGGAACAAAATTTTAAACTTCCGATGTACCTTACTTACATGTTTTTAGACCCAACAAAATCCTACACTAGTATCCTCCCAAATTACTACTCTCCTACTCAAAAAAATTTGTCGCCTATATTTTTATGAAATTAGCCTGTTAAGAATGCAATATACATGTTATTTCATTGAATGCGGTGACTAAGTATATTCCTATTTTTGTCGTATATTCTTTCCCTACTTTAGGGAATTAGATCGCACCTTCTTTGCTTCTTTTCTAATCTAATTGTTACTTTCTCAAGTTTGTATATCAACTACTAGATAGAACTCGACTATTTCGCGTCAATCAAGCAATTAAGAACAGAAGTAAAGAAATAATCATAATTGAATAAACCAACTAAGTGAGAAATACTATTTAAATGTTAATAATCATGGTTATACCACAATCCCATAATTATAAAGTTTAGCTATTCATCTCAGATTACAACAAAGATTATTCATGTTTAATAAAATAAATAATAAAAAATAAAGGTAAAAAGCGATAACGCTACAAAAAAATAGATTTAATCTTTGCTCTCGTGTGCTAAAACTACCGAGCCCCACAAAAATAATTTTGGAGAATAATTATAGGCTTTGAAAAAGTCCTGGAATGATTTTCCAAGCCCAATTTGAACTAGGTAAAAATAATCAACCTCACAACAACTTGGTCGATCCGCGAGGCTCATCGTGCCAAACATAGATGCGATGGCCTTTACGTCACTGAAGACTCCAACTTTTCAAACTTAGATGTGTAGGAAAATAACTTATTTCGCGAGAAAATGAGTTGGATAACATTTTATGTGAAAAGCATTCTCTGTCATATCAAATGTAACGTCTCAAAATTTTGGACAATGATTTGAGTACCTAAATGAAGGAAATAGATCTGAGTGTTGGAATTTTTTATTATATTTACATATGCTAATAGGAGATTAGTATATAAAAGGATGTGATTCCGAAATAATTTTGGACGTAACAAGTGTGACGATGGAGATTAATAATAAACGTTATATACCCCAAAGAGGTGATGGACTAGTGTCATATTACAGAAATTATGGCCTTTACGTCGCTGTAGACTCCAACTTTTCAAACTCAGAAAATTCCCCAAGAGACTTCATCTTTTGTCACAGGGCGGAGTTGATCACAATGAACATGGTCTTATCGGCACTCGTATCGGGTTGAACTCGTGCTTCTCATCCTTAGCCAGTTTTCCTTCTGGGCATTACTGGTGGTCGAGTCGCGATGTCCACAACGTTAAATTTTGTTGTGATGGACCTCGCATCACGATGGAGGATATTCATCCAACACTTATTCATTTATGCACATGCTTCCTCCAGTGAGAGCACACGCAACCACATTTTTCCACATGCTTCATCTAGTGATAGCACACACAGTCGCAACTTGAGCTCTTTTTCTCCAAACATAAATTTTTCATCGTGAAGTACGTAGATTCAATAATTCAGCTCCGATTAATTCCTTATGTCACAATCAATATTACTTTGGTGTATTTAACACATTAAGCTCCAAAACGAGGTAGAAATATGAATAAATTAATGTAAAAAGATGTATAAATACATCTAATATGAACCACCCACCTCATAGCGTTTTGTTTTGAATATATGCAGATGCTTGTTTAATGACAGTTTCCAATTTGTGTACCAAGACACAAAAAAAAATGTGTAGGAAAATAACTTATTTCGCGAGAAAATGAGTTGGATAACATTTTATGTGAAAAGCATTCTCTGTCATAACAAATGTAACGTCTCAAAATTTTGGACAATGATTTAAGTAATAATTTTGGACGTAACAAGTGTGACGATGGAGATTCATAATAAACGTTATATACCCCAAAGAGGTGATGGACTAGTGTATTATGACATTGAGTATATAAAGGTTTTATAAGCCATAAAAATTTAAGTAAATTGAGATCAAAAGATTAATTGTGTGTGTAATTGATTAATTGTGGAATGGATTAATTATTAAGGGGGAGAAGGGTTGTGCACGTGTAATGGTGAGATTAACTCTTAAAGTGACTAAGTGATATATATTTATATAGGTGGCTGCCCCTGATTATTCTCCTTAGCATTTAGCAGCACCGAATCCAAGGGCCGGTGGATTAACACAAGCTTTATTTCTTTCTTGATAAGCTCATCCCATCATTACTCCTCATTCTCCAAGTAAACAAAAATCCATCCTTGATATCTTTCCTCAACATTTATTGAATGTTCCTGCTATCAACAAATAGAAAACACAATTGACATTGTTTGATGTCTATCTTGTCAAAAACATTAAATTCTCTAAATTTCAAATCTTTTTAAGAGCTTATCTGTTGAAAGCTAAGGCCCACAGAGCTATCCATCGACTTTTGGACATGGTTGATTTTGATCTAACTCCATGTCCAATTTGTTTAGTTGGCTTAAACTGAACTAGCCAACGAGCAATTCACTGTATGGAAGTTGAAAAGCAGAAATAGTGCACTGTGTGATCGTCGTAAATTAGTAATTGTAGTTGAGAATTGAAAGTCGGCATCGTATCTTTTAGCTCAGAAGGAGATTAGCATTCTCTGAGTGCTTTGAATCGTGGGGCAATTGTTAGCTCAGATTCGAGGTATGTTAAGGTAAAATTCATTTTTTTGGGTATGTTTTACGTATGAACCATAATCGTAATATTATTCTATAATTTATTGCACTTCTAGAAGTTAGGAATATTATTCCTATGTTGAAAGCATGTCTAAATATATTCCTAAGTTCTTATTGAGGCATACAGAAAAGATCTTGATATTCATAAGAGTTTTTATAAGCACTGAAGCCGATTTGACTTTGCTAATTTAAAGTAACTGACATATATTAAGTGCTGAGACTGATTTAATAAATAAGTAGGAATGTTTTTAGTAGACATGTTGAAATAAGCAATAACAGTGTTAAGTGAAAAAAATATCGATAAACATTTTTATGTTAAAATGATTTTGTACCCTTAAGATGTTCACACTATTAAGAACATAGTTATTTCAAGATTTTAGAATGTCATTCAAATACAAACTAAGTTATACTTAATTTGTTTTAAATTTTCTAATTCAAAATTAATTACATAAGATTATTTTAAATATAAATTACTCGTGACCCATATTAGAATTACTCTTGACAGTGGAAGAACACAAAGTAATCAATCGTTTGCTTGACCTTCGTAGAACATAAAGAATTAATTAAGCAGGGATCTGTTATTACCAATCAGATGTTTTCATAGTGCGATTTTTCATAATGCTAGCCAAAGGGGCAAGGATATTATTGTCTTTCGATAAATTCAGGAAATATTTTATTTATTTATATATATATATATATGGGTTGCACGCTCCGCAATACTAATATATATTGGGACAGGTTGCACGATCTGCAACACTAACATATATTGGGATGGGTTACACGCTTCACAACACTAATATATATTGAGACGGGTTGTACGATCCGCAACACTAACATACATTAGGGATGGAAAACGGAATTAGCAGATCACCTGATCAGCGGGGATATGATAAGGATGAAGCCTGTGTGGCTTAATATGAAGGAAGATGTATGTGTGGCCAATATTGTACCATAGTGGTATTGTATAACATATATTTACTGTTGGTCAGTTGTTCCTGTTTTAGTTATTATATTTCTATTATGCTGTTATTCAGGCCTGACATATTCGTTACATTAGTCGTACTGACGTCTCTTTTGTCAGGGGACGCTTGTTTCATGCCCGCAGGTTCACATGGACAAGACGACGATCCACGTTAGTAGGTTGCTGATTCCGCAGATGTTGGAGCACTTCCCTTGTTTTGGAGTGTCAGTCTATTTTGGTACGACATATTATTGCATTCTATTTGGGTATGGCGGGGCCTTGTCCCGACCTTTTGATGTTGTATATTCTCTTGAGGCTTGTAGACAGGTGTCCTGTGGATAGTAGTTTTGTATGACCTTATCGACCTTGGCGTGGGCATGTATATATTTATAAATTGGTTTTCTGGTTAAAAGTTTTCATAAATTTTTTTCGGCTTAGTCCAGGCTTACTTGTGATTATATGTTAAGGGTGTGATTTGGCGTACCCGGCGGGTGAGATCCGGGCGCCCGTCGCGGCCCTCCGGTTTGAGAGCTCTCTTGAAAATTCTTCTTCTACAAATCTGGATATCGATACTGTGAAGCTTCCCTCTATTTATAGTGTAGAGCTTCCCTTGAAATCCTTGGCTGTGGAGTTTGAGTAAAAGAAGCCAACTGCTTGGACCGATTCTTCCTCCTGAAATATCTCAGCATCTTTGTTATACCCCGTATTTCCAGAGTATGTACGTAAGGACGTACGTACGAAAGTTTAAGCCCTAAGATAGGCAAGGGACGGAATTTGTTCACAACCCCCGAAAAGAATTGTTTTCCGACGAAATGTTTTCCAAACTTTGCGAGGGGAAAATTACGGTTGCGATTTTAATAATTTTTGCGGATTTTTCCGAGAGATGAAATATTTTGGACCAACGAGAGGGCGACACTTGTCACCCTCAAGTGGGCGGTCTTAGGGCCGATTGGGTGCACGATTCTTGGCTTGTTTTGTGGCCTAAAACATGGGTCAATGTTTGGAGTGATTTGTGGAGTAGATGGCTAGGGTGCACATGTACAAATCCTCACCCTCCAGTTGCCCACCACTTGTCTTGATCTTGGCCATTGAAGGCCCTATAAATACCCCCCTTTGTTGAAGACTTCTTCATCCACAACACAACTTTCTTAGTCTTGAAAATCCTTCCCTCTTAGTAGAAGCTCTCGTCCAAGAGCTCCCCCCCTCCCCCTTGAGAAGGCCCTTGGCCGAAACATCCCCCCTCTTGAGAGTTGTTCTCGTAAAATACCCCCCCTCTTGGTAGAAAAGTATTCTCCAAGTATTGTTACTATTCCAAAATACCTTGGCCCAAATACCTTGTAGTATTCCAAGGTTACCTCTATACTAAAAGCCCAGAAATACTATTATACTGTCCTTTTAGTCTCAAAACGAAACCCTAAGGAAAATCTTCATAGCCGGTTGAAGTATTAAGAAGAAGTTGCGTAAAACTTCTAAGGGTTGTTTGGAGCGGGTTGGAGCACCCAGAGTAGAAGCTAAACGTTGCTCAGGATCGACATTTAAACTTGGATAATTTTGGGCTTATCGAGGTAAATATCTTGTCCTTCTATTGTAATTGGAAATTACATACTGTAGTAGTATAGAAATGAGTATAAGATTTATCGAAGGATGGTATAAGAGAAGAGAATTGAATTGAAATTACATCAGAAGTATTTTAAAGAAGAAGATTGAATCTGATTTACATAGATCGTATTTCTGATGAGACTTGTGTAGTTTAACGGGTAGGGAAGTGCTGCCCGATTTTCCGTAGAATAGAGAACCTTCTGCTTAGAATATTCTACAGAGTAGTCTAGACATTGATAGACTTATATAACCGTTATAGGTTGAAAGTTCTGCGAGTAGCATGTTCTACTGAAAGGTGGACAAGGCTAGCCGGGTTATAGCGGTGGAGCGTTTTGCTAATTGTCGATAATCGTCGCGAGGTATGTGATTCTTCCTATCCTCTTGAGCATGAAATTTTAAAAGAATATATATAGTACGGTAGACGTACGTGTGTTAACTGAACGTGGTTTTACTGCGATGTCTTTTGACTTGAGTCTAAATAATAAGAATCTGAAGTATTTCAAAAGAGTTAAGAAACCTTTTTGAAAGAAGAGTAATACTTGGTTTTAAAAGCTTAAGAGTTATACTAGCTTTATGGGAAGTTAGGTATAACGACTTAAGAGAGATAAAAAGAATGGTTTATTAATTTTAGAAGTTAAGAGACTTGATCTTAAAAGATAAGAGACTTGACTTAATTAAATTAATATGAATTTTGTTAAAAAGTGTGAAACCTCATTCGTGAGTAATGAATACTTGGTTTTTAAAAAAAGGAATAATGTTTTACTGATTTCGGAAATCAGAATAAGTATCGAACGAACCACTGCAGCGTTAATAAAGGGAAATGTATTGACTAATTAAGTATTATTAAAACCAGTAGAAACCTCCATCTGCATAGAAGCTAAGATGAGACAAAATGATATTACATTTCCTAGATCAAGGCTGCTTTAATAAGATTGTTATGAACAAGAATAACCTACTCACACATAAGGCATATGTTTCTCAAATTGTTTTAAAAGAGAATTATATTCTTAAGTGATTAAGACTATGAACTACGAAACCATTCGAAAATGAGAAACTTGAGCATTTAAAAATAGGCAAACTTGTACGTTGGAAAAGAATGTTGTTACTTGATTTTACAAAGGGAAGTGTTTTGGTTTACTTAAAAAGATAGTCACTCTATTTTTAATACTACGGGTATCGTGTGACTCTTGTGAAAGAAATAGAATATTTTTTTAAGAGATAATGTATGAATTACCTTGTGTGAATAACTTGACTATGTTGGTTTGTGATAGCCTTGTAATACTTTCTTGTTGATTTGATAAGTAAACATGTTAGGATGCTACGTGTGTTAGTGTCTTATGATGTTTGTGTAAAGGGGTTTCCCTTGTTGTGTTTATGTTGTTTAACGGTAAGCCGTTATGTTAGTATTGCACCACTCACCCCTTGACGATACTGGGGTTGGCCCTCCGTCACGGGGTATACCTCGAGCGATGCGGGACTATGATTCGAGAATACCTCATGCGGGTCCAGGGACCTATGCGAGCTACGAGAGTTCCGTGTTAGTGTGCGGTCTATATGGCCATGCGATACATGTGGCGTGCGGATCGCGAGTCCAGGCGATCTTGGGAGTAGCTACCTCGACGCGGGAATACCTCATGCGGGCCTATGTGTGTGGCCTATCGCGAGTCGCGAGAAGTTCGAGGATTAGACGCGCACATTTGATATTGCGGCGAGTGGCGGCCGATCATACGGCGGTCTAGAAAGACCTCGTGATACGCTTTATGACTTTGTTGGTGCGTAGGTGTTAGTAGTCGGCTATGCCTTCGCATTTACCCCGTGACGGTTTTATTATGACACGTGGGACCCGGTGTTCATGTGTATTCCTTGGTGCTTTTATATCATAGATCGCCGGTGAGGAAGGTATTCCACCGCATGATTGATGTTGTGGGCGTGAGACCCATAGTTATATTTGAGTGATGACTTTGAGGCGTGAGTCTCGACTTGACATGGCCTTATTTATTGTGAATCGTAGTTTGGTTATCATACATGTCTCTCGCTTTATATAGACTACTATGATTTCATTTACGATATTTCGATTTCACATACTTGGTACTGTTATCGACCTCGGGGCCGCGTTCACGCCGCAGTAGAGGTACACCGATCGTTGATCCTCGCCATGGTCACAGTTGGCGTTTGGGAAGCTCCGTTTCTCGGAGGCTTATCATGGTATAGTCCTCGTTGTAAGTACTTACATTCAGGTATGGCGGGCCCGTCGCCATTGTTGTTATATCATTCTTAAGTGCATGCAATGCTGTGGCAGAGTTTGTAAAAGGGATGTAACTGTTCGGATTCATGTTTTTATATATATGCCGAAAGGCAACTTCTCTCAGATAAACTATTTTCACTTCATATTATATCATGTCTTGTTTTATATTCCGCTGATTATTCTGATGTATGCCTACTTGGGTGCCCGGGTAAGGCACCAGTCACGGGCCCGGGTTCGGGTCGTGACAATCTTGGACTTGGTCTTCACGCTGCTTCTTCTCCAAGTCTTTGACTGTTTTTTTTACCACGTTTTAAACACACTAGGTTATTATTTACTCATAGTAACACGTTCTGTTTTGGCCGGAAGAATAGGCAAAATCGTTACAGAGATATTGTCAGAAATGTTGTCACAACATCCTATCTAACATCAACAATCTCCCCTTTTTGTCTTTCTGCACAAAACTTCATACGATGCGAAAATGACTAGGATACTGATTCCCGATGTAGCCCTTACATTTCAAGAATTAGTAGGATCAGTGTTATGCTCCCCCTTAACCTACAGTGGAAAAATCTCAAGCAATGTTGTATCGATGTTATGATTAATTAGGAGTTATGTTATGTCCATCGTAACTTTCTTACAACATTTGTGTAATTTGTCTACAATGAACATTCAATAACAATCCACGTTAGGAAAACATATACAAACTGTTTAGGAATTAATCACACGTATATATGGGCCAAAACAAACCAAAAATATCCCATAGTTAAATATTACAAACCAAATAAAATAATTCCATTGTCTGTGAATCCAACATTAAACTAATAAAGACTAACATATTATCAATCTTCAACAATTCATCATTCCAATCCATCCATCGATCAACAACACCTATCAATATTTTCATCTCCACGAAACTAGCAGTTAATAGTCAGCATCATCATCATCATCTTAACTCATCTCCCCCTACAACATAGCTTGACTCTGCACCCTCAGTAGCTCCCCTGGCTGTTTGTTTCCAGTAGTATCATCAGCAACATCTTCTCCCCTTTTTTATGAAAAAAGTAATCCCTCATAGTAGTTTCTGGCTCGCACTAGATCTTGTATTTGCCTGTCGATTTCAGCAATGTGCTTTCGAAGCCAGTCTGGGGACATTAGGACCTTTCCAGATCAATGTTGTCAGAAATGTTGGAAACATCCTTCGATGTATCACAGTCCCATT
This sequence comes from Przewalskia tangutica, assembly GCA_029844215.1. NCBI lineage: Eukaryota > Viridiplantae > Streptophyta > Magnoliopsida > Solanales > Solanaceae > Przewalskia > Przewalskia tangutica. Next base: position 121,987,141 of record CM056727.1, read on the forward strand.
CTTCTCTCTTCCAGGGCAGATCAATCACCATGTCCCTGTTGTTCACTACTGCTTTCTGTACTGAGTAAATCTCTAAGGCTGGACTCAGTTTTTCTTCTTTCGGAGTCTTAAATCCTTGGTTGAGCAGGATTTGGAAAATTAAGAAGGGGTATGGAAGGGCAGGGTTGCTTTGTCTTTCTGCCAAATTGGCAACATGATTGAAAATAAGAGTTCCTAAGTCAACCAGCTGGTTCCTTCCAAGTTTATAAAAGCAGTGATGCTTGATCAAGGGTTACAACTGTCTCGTTGAGAGAGGGTAGCCAATTGTATATAGCCAGTTTGTGCATGGTGGCAAGCAATGCACTGATCTTAGAGATAGGACTGCGAGGGGCCCAAACAGTGATCAGATTCCCCGTAAGGTATTTGATCATTGTATTGAGTTCTTCGACAGTGGGGTTCGGTTGAGACTCTCTTTTATTAATACTTATCCCAAATGTGGAGTTGATAATATCGGGTGTAAAGTTGTATACTTTGTTGTAGAGATACACTTTCCCGAACTTCTTCGAGTTGGTGTCCCTCACAACAAGTTGTAGATTAGCATAGAAAACCCTAATTACCTTCTCACAATAAGGTCTTTTTTCCAAAAACAAAGCTCAAGACTTTGCGACTACTCAAGAATTCGACTAAATTATTGGTGGAAAATGAAGTATGGTCAATCACTTTTTCTCCCCTAACTCCTCTATTCTTAAACCAACTCCAGTTACTAGAGCACGACTTTGTTAGAAACATAGAAGAGTAGGGCATTACCTCGTAACTGTTTGGATTACTCGCGGCTCCTGTCCTGATGAGTTGGGTGCTGGTGTTGCCTCGGATGTTGGGGAAACATAGTCAGGGTCCTTCTCATCGTCTGTTGCCTTTGATGTTGAGGCAATATTTTCAGCAAAGTTCCAGTAGGTTCTTTCGGACCCCTTTAGGAATGAAGTTCCTTGAGGGTATGTCATCTGACATTTCAACTTCTTCTTCCTTTTCAGTTGCAGCTTGTGGAATGGAATCTGATGGAGTTTTGGAGGAACTAGGCATACTGAAATCAAAGTCAGTGCCACTTCTAATGAAAGTATCAACAGGGAAAGTCGACTCTTCCCTGGATCTTTTTGCAGGCTGGTTGTCTCCGAATTGGTTTTCGTAAACCCTTTTCGATCTTCTCGTCGGCATTGTAGATGTTGACTGTCAATCAAGGTTCGAAAAGTCTGATGTTGTTTCAACATCGATAGGATTTCCGAAGTCACCTGGATAGCTCACCTGTAGGGGTTCTTCCGAACCAAGCAGGATCATAGCTTGTGTGAAGTCCTCCTCTATCGGTTTCAAATCATTGATGGTAGTGTAATGCTTGTACACTTTATTTCTGTTTGCTGGGCTCGTCGATATTGGAGAGTATTCTTTAGTTTTTGTGGATTTTGGAGATATGGACATGGAGAGGGTTTCGACGAGTTAGGCGTATTTGAGAAGCTTTGGATTTTGAAAAATGACGGTGTTTGGGCTTCCATTTGATGGATTGATAGGCGACTGACTGATGTGACAAGTCCAAGACACAATTGAGAGTTTTCATCATGGCAACATTTAATTTACACTAAAACTATTTTCCTTAAATTTAGGTAGCACTACAAGAAAAATGGCCTACGGTGACAGTTCACGTGTGACAAAAATGCAACTGTCACATCTTTTTACTAAATTTATGCATTTTCTTGACATTCATGTGACGATTTTTTTAAGTGTCACAAAATTATGACATTTGTGTGACGGGTTTTTTAAGTGTCATAAAATTATGACATTTGTGTGACGGTTTTTTTAAGTGTCATAATAAATTATTTTAAACCACAATCATGAATAAAATAAAATACTAAAACTACCCAAGACTTCAAAAAAAAAACCTAAATCCCTTAGCCCAAACCCAAAAAACCCAAATTCCCTCAAGAATGACGATTTTCGGCGGGCTACAGTAACTCAGTCGAAAATTTGAAATTTCCGGCGACATCACGAATGCTCAGGAGACGAGTCTTATACCAAAAGACTCGTCTCGTCATTCTCTACACATCTATACCACTCTTGCCCATCGATTTTTTCTCCAAAGCTGTCGATTTTGCACCCAAAAACTGAACCAAAAAATGCAGTCGACGATTTTAGATTTTTCGGCAAGCACATATATAATCGACGGGATGGAGGTATACCACCAACACCACCATCACCTCCTCGTCATTTATATACCCTCACCATTTCTCAATTCATCCGGAATCGTCACAACCCACAAATCAAAATTTTGCAAACCCTAGCCGTCACTTTTGGATTTTTCGGCCACCTGAGTAATAGTCGACGATCGTGATGGGTATCACTACACTCACCACCCTCACGCTGACACTTTGAACCCACTCTCCACCTTCAAGTCATTCCCAAACATCAACTCGACCAAATCAAATTTTGGTTTTTGCCGTAGTCGAAGTTCAGTGGCTCCATGGCAGTGATGGAGACTGGGCAACCTCCCGGAGAGGTTTTCCAATCATATAATTCATCATATCTACCTCTAATTCAACCCCAACACTTTCAAACTCCATTCACTAATTCTGGAATACCGACGGTTACAAACAATGAAACTGGACGACAAAATGGAACAGCGATACAAGTTTGTTCAGCGGTCGACAAACAACCAACATTATTGGCGAAGGTTCCAGCATTTTCACAAATTCTCAATTCAATAATTCCGATCAATGAAGCTACAAGTGTGTTGCTTGTTCTTCTGCCAATTGCTCCAATACTTTACCACCTCCGTTAGCTCCGAAACAGGTACAATACCTACATGGAGAACCAACTTTTCAATTCAGTAAAGCCAAAATTGATATCAATGTGAAAAGACAAGGCTTGAAGTGGGCTATAATTGGAAAATTTAGCAAAATTTAGCAATGGTATGCCTGATTTTAACTTCTTGAAAACTGTTATTCCTAAGCAATGCAATTTGAAAGTTGATGTTAAAGTTGGTTATCTGTTTAGTCGACACGTATTAATTAGGTTATCTGCTGCGACTGATGTTGTTGTGGTTTGGTGTGTACGCTGCCATCTTGAAGTTGTGACTACGGTGGCGTTGTTGATGCGATTCTGATATTGCTACTCGCGATGGATACTCTGGACTGGCGATGTTGCAACCATTGTTGTGGATGGAAGGGAAAGCGATCTTTGTCCGGAAGTTGTTCTTTTGAGAAACCAGCTCTACCGCTTCTCTTGTCACTGATGTAGATGTTGTTGTAGCTGGAATGAAGAATACTCATAGGATGTAACAATCTTAGTTGACTGTCCAAAAGCTTGGGATGAGTTAATAAAGATAATTTATATTTATTTTAACTCATAAAGTTGTTATTTGAACTTGGCGCGCTCAAAGAGTTATTGCATCTTGATTCAGTTGAGTGTAATCATATTTATTATGAACACAAACATGATAAATAAATCTCTGTAATTGAAGTGCGATCCAGCTTGTTTCTTCTTTATATACATATATTTCTGCAGAATATTGAATAGTCAGTGCTATCTCTTTGTATGAATCATGTGCAGTGTTGTCATCTGATAATATTAAAGGATTAGTTCTTGCATTGTCTTCAAGTATTTTTATTGGTGCAAGCTTCATTATTATGAAAAAAGAGTTAAAAAAACTGGTGCTTCTGGTGTCAGGGCTGGTAAGAATTGTTCAATTTTTGAAAAGTGAGCTGCTTGTTTTATGTTTAATTTACTAGTTGGTTTAGTTTGTATTAATTTGATCTTATGAATGATTACCATTGTTTGCTATAGATGTAATGGTGTTCATTTGGCTGAAATTTTGAGTTGTCATGCAGATGTGGCAAGCAGACTGAGATTCTAAAGAACATGTTATCAATTAATGGAATAGAATGACTCGAAATAGAGAGAATGGATATGTCAATTAGTTTGGGATTGACGTATTTGATTAATTTTGTTTTATCAAGTACCGGGAGATCATAATTGGCCATATTTAGCAGGTGTTTATGGATGTATTGGTAGATCATAAGAGTGTTGAAGTATAATGAGGTATGAGGATTGTAAGCTTATGTGACTCTTGAATTTGACTGATGAAGTTCTGAATGAATTACCCACAATGTTAAATCAAACTAACCAGCTGGAAGTAAACACAAGAATGAACGTATTTTAAGTAATTCAACCTACGTATCAGATGCTAGAAAGATAACATTATTGGATGTAAGGATTTTTTTTATAAATTGGGAGGAAAATGATTTGATTACATTTTATGCTTGCTTATTACATTTATAGGCTTGCTTAAATTCTTTGTATGTGAAGGCATACGATAATTCTTGTATCAAGATTTTAGCTTTTGGGGAGTTCTTTCAAAATCAGGCTTTTTTTTATTGACAATCAAACTGTGGCAGGTTTAGCATTTGTTGATTGTTCAGCTAGTGCTGAGACTATTGAAGTGCTAAATCAGGTTGTAGATCTTTGTTGTTGTGTGGTGCTGGCAAACAAGAAGCCCCTTACTGTGCCAATGGTAACCAATCCTTTTTGTTGTCTTTAGTTTCTTTTAATTTGTAGCTTAAATATTGGAATAGTGTTGTATTATGGAGTATTGTATTATGGAGGTAGTGCAAGAAGGGATAAAACCACATGGTATATGTGGCATATGAACAGTGCTCTAGACATGTTTCATCCATTAAATGTTTAGAAGCTTTTTGATTGTTAGACGGGCACTTCCTTTGGTTTTTCTTTCTCCTAACTACTAATTAATCTTAATTGTGATTGACACAATGTAACCTAGAAAGTAAGAAAGAAAGAAATATGATGTTATATGCACGGTGTACATATTTTATGAAGGTGTTTTATTAAGAAAAAATTAATGACTTTGCTTCACTGTTTTGCCAAGAAATTGAAGATGGCAGGAGGGGGAATTGCTTCAATTGGTGTAACCAAAGAAAGAGCTGAAAATTACAAAGGAAAACTCACACTTTATGTCATCATAGCATGTATTGTTGCTGATGTTGGAGGTTCACTCTCTGAATATGACATTTGAATTTCAGGTCATATATCATTCTTTCATACGTTGTGCGGATTTTTAAAAAATATCACCGCATCCCTATCAGACCATTTAAAAGAATACATTTTTTTATGGATTCGACACGAGTACAACGACAGTAATTTTCTTGTAGATTTTTTTCCCCGGATGAAATTTTATCCATACTTCCATTGCTTCCACATTATTCTAATTTGTTGGAATCTTCTTCTGTCATATAGGTATCGAGAATATTTTGATCGTGAGCGGGTTGAAGGAGATGATGGTCATGAAAATATTTGAAGAGTTCATGTTCGTATTGCATAGGAGATGGAATTTAACAATATTTTAGTCTTGTATTAAGCACTTTATTAACGCTTTGAATGATTATCCATTTTGGGAATACATTGTACAACAGATTCTAGCTATTTAATGTATATTTTTGGTGTTATATAAATTATTACTTCATTTCATTGTTGGAATTTCAATTTGCAATATTGAAATTAAATTTCAAAAAAAAATCCCGCCAAATTTAATTTTCCCACCATATTAAAATAAATTATTAATTTAATAAAAAATTTAAAAAAAGTTGAATCAAAATTTAAATTTAAGTGACAACTGTGTGACGGGTAAAAATCGTCACATGTAATGTGACCTTTGTGTGACGGGTAAAAATCGTCATTTGTTTGTGACATTTGTGTGACGGATAAAACTGTCACACATCGTCGTGTGACAGTTTCAGAACCGTCATCTGTTTGTGATAGTGGCAAAGATGACACTTACAGGAACCGTCATCTTAGGGGTCAGATGACGATTTTTACCCGTCACCGTAGGGTGTTTTTCTTGTAGTGTTAGTAGAGAATAATTGGAACTCTTCACATACCTAAAACAAAGGGTTTTACATAGCACAAAATATCATTATTTTTTTTTTTAAAAGAAACGATCCTCCAAATTTTTGAATTTTCGTTATTTAAAGAGACGTGTTACATACCACAACCCAGAATAAAATAAGAAAAAGAAGATTGATCAATGTACTGGAACACAATGTTGTGAATGATGTTAGCAACATTTCAAAGTTCAACAAGCATTTATGAGACTTCAAGGATTTTCTGATTTGGTAAAAGATTATTTTGTATATGTTCCCTATGAGACTGATCGCTTGACTAATGTGACATTTTATTAAGGCATTTTCAACCTTCTTGAAGCACGTGGTACTCCTATAGAATAGGAAAGATAGTTGTTGAGGAAGCGATTTCTAACTACGAGCCCGTTTTCAAGCTAACTGAATGCCTATCTGCTGCTAGTTCTGTTACCAATCTTAGAGCTTTGCTCTTTTTGTATACAACCAAATCTTTAGTAGAGGCTTTGTCTTCTTATGATACTCCATTTTTATGATATACATAATTGATATATATACCATCGCAGAGAACAATATCACATTCAAACCTTGTCCTTGTGAAGTCATGCTTGATTCTTTTGAAAAACAGTGCAACATTACTCCAACACATATCCTGTTCATTGACTCAAACAGTAAATGTTACCCAGAATGTTAGGACAACATTATCTAGCCTGTCTTAATTTCAAAGAAAACAGAGACCAAGAGATTTTTTCAGGCTTGAAAATCTCTCATGATCTAGGGGTTTGGTAAAAATGTCAGCTAGTTGAGAAAGAGTATCAACATGTTCGATTTGAACTGGCTGTTTTTCCACTAAGTCTCTTAAAAAATGATGTCTTATGTCTATGTGTTTTGTACGTGAATGCTGAACAGGGTTTTTGGAAATATTAATTGCACCTAGATTATTACAGTACAAAATCATGGAGTTATTAGAAATGTCATAGTCATCAAGCATATGTCGTAACCAAATCAGTTGAGCACAACAACTTCCGGCTGCCACATATTCGAATTCGACAGTCGAGAGTGATACACAATTTTATTTACGACTATACCATGAGACTAGATTATTGCCAAGATAAAATATCCACCACTAGTGTTTTTCCTATCATCTACATCACCGGCACAATCCGAGTCACTATATCCTATTAGATTAGGATTAGTGTCTTTGGAGTACCAAATTCCCAAGTCACTTGTACCAGCAACATATCGAATATACACTTCACGATATTAAGATGAGATACATTGGGACTGGCTTGGAACCTGGCACAAACACACACTCTAAACATGATATTAGGGCGACTGACAGTAAGGTATAAAAGGCTACCTATCATAGATCGGTACAATGTTGGGTCAACATCTTATCCAACATCGTCTTTACATACCTGTTGCGTAGAGCCCATTTGAGTCTTCATGTGTTTAGCATTTTTTAGAACAAATTTCCTAACAAGATTCTTGGCGTACTTGCTTTGAGATACAAAGATCCTTTCTTCATGTTGTTTAATATGCAAGCCTAGAAAAAATGTTAGTTCTCCAATCATGCTCATCTCAAATGTTGTCAACATCGCTTCGACAAACGACTTCAAAAAGGATTTTGTAGTAGAGCCAAAGACAATATCATCAACATATATTTGAGCTATGATTACATCTACTCCGTGCCTTTTAATGAATAAAGTTCTGTCAGCTTCTCCACGGGTAAAACCAAACTCAACAAGGAAGTTAGTTAAACGACCATACCATGCACGTGGTGCCTGTTTTAGACCATACAAAGCTTTCTTGAGCTTGTACACATGATGTGGATGGTGAGGATCTTCAAAGCCCTTTGGTTGTTCAACATATACTTCTTTGTCCAAGTATCCATTGAGGAAGACACCTTTAACATCCATTTGGTGCAAGGTAATTTTCAAGTAGCAAGTAATAGCAAAAAGCAATCTTATTGATTCAAGTCTAGCCACAGGTGTGAAGATCTCGTCATAGTTGATACCTTCTACTTGTGTATATCCTTGAGCAATAAGTCGAGCTTTTTTCCTAACAATTTTCCCTAACTCATCTGATTTATTTTTGAATATCCACTTGGTTCCAATAACATTTGTGTTGTTGGGTCGTGGTACCAAATCCCAAACCTCATTTCGGGTAAACTGTTCAAGCTCCTCTTGCATGACTTGTATCCAAAAATTATCTTTCATTGCTTTCCCAATATTTTTAGGTTCCAAGGTAGATGTAAGACAAGAAAGACTAACCTGTTGGTATATGGTGGACATACACACATACCTAACCATTTCTCGGTAGTTCACTGGCTATTTCTCTCTTGTTCGCCTCTGCTAAAAAACTCCCCCCTATCATTTGGTCAGGTGGATGGTTCCTCATAATCCTCGATGGAGGGTCTCTTCTCACTTGATCATTCAACTCAGTAGCAGACTCCTCCTCGACTTCGTCCTCTATGTTCTCTCTTTGAGGTTCAGATGCATCTTCTGATGTTGGGACAACATCTGTTGCTTCAGTGAGTTACTCCTCTTCAACTGCAACCACAATGCTGTTTTCTGAAGATCTACCAGATATATCCAGCAGGTCATCAAAAATAACATTAACAGACTCCTTGATGGTCTTTTTCCGAAGATTGTATTTTCGGTAAGCATGGCTATTCTGAGAGTAGTCGACAACTATCCCCTTGTCACTTCTTAGAGTCAAATTTAGCCAGTTTATCCATGTCATTCAAAATATTACACACACACCCAAAGACATGAAAGTACCTCACTGTAGGTTTCTTTCCATTTAACAGCTCATAGGGTGTCATCTTGGTCCCTGACCTTAGATAAACTCTATTAATTATGTGACATGTTGTGTTCAAGGCTTCTGCCCAAAACCTCTTTGATAACTGCTTAGAACTCAACATCACTCTTGTCATTTTTTGTAAAGTTCTGTTCTTTCTCTCGGCAATCCCATTTTGTTGAGGTGTTTTTGGTGCCGAAAATTTATGAAATATGCCTTTCTTTTCACAAAATTTTGCAAAGGTTTGATTTTAAAATTCATTTCCATGATCAGATCTAATTCTAAAAATCAAAGAACAAAACAGATTCCTTATTCTAGAGTAAAGTGTTCTAAACATCTCAAAGGTTTGTGATTTTTCCTTTAAAAAATAGATTCAAGTAAATCTGAAAAAATCATCAACAATCACATAAGAGTATCTCATCCCTCCTAGACTATCTACCTCAATTGGACCCATAAGATCCATATGTAAAAATTGGAAACAATGATACGTACCTAAATGTTGTCTGTCATGTTGGACAATATTATGAGAGACTCGGGTCTGCTTTCCCTTCAAGCAATCTTCACACAGTGTTTTATCTTTTGGATCCAATTTGGGAATGCCTTTCACAGCTTCAAATGAGATCAGCTTCTCCAAGGTACCGTAGTTGACATGTCCCAACTTCTGGTGCCAAAGTATCAAGTCACCTACCTTTGCGGAGTTGCAAAACTCTTGTCTACCTACTAGATAGCAGTTATCTCCGGTTCGGCTTTCTGACATGACACACTTGTTTGCAGAATCTGTAACCTTGCATCCAAGCTTGTTAAATTTCACCTCTAGATCGTCATCACATAGTTGACTTATACTAAGGAGATTAGCAACTAAACCTTCTACATGAAGCACATTCTTCAAGGCTGGTAAATTTGGAACATTAAGAGTTCCTCTATCAATAATCTTACTCTTACTTCCTCCTCCAAAAGTCACGTACCCTCCATTGAATGCTCCATACTCCTTCAAAAGACTTTTGGTACCTGTCATATGACGTGAGAAGCCACTATCGAAGTACCAAGAACCTATAATGTTGGTACGCAAGGCAGTTATGCACACATTACATCTCAGATTCAGTTTGGGTACCCACTCATTTTCAAACCTTTTCTTTCTTCTACTCTCAGGCTTATTGCTTTGAATGTTGTCAGTGATGTTGGGAAACAATAGTGACAATACTTTAGGCAATAGTATGAGTGCAGAGTTTGGAAGTTTGTAGTAGTAGGGCATAAGATGTCCTGATCTTTTACAGAAGCTATATACAAACTTCGATCAAATCATAGTGATCTGAGAGTTACTTGCATTTTCTTTGACAAATTTTATCTTCTCAGTTTGACTATGGATTCTGTAAGTACTGATTTTGCTAGGAGATTGGTAACCAAGCCCAGTCCTTGTAGGATTACTGAAGTTCAGTATTTCATCCAGTTTGGAGGTTCCCATGTTGAGCCTTTGAAACGTGGTCTCAGCTGTGTTTAATCGTGCATGAATCTTACCAAGCTCTAGATCCTTCTTGGTAAGTGTCACCTCTAATCGGTTGATTGTGCATTTCAGATTGCTATTCTCAAGAGCCAATGATTTTGCTTTTGAGTCTAGTTGCTCAGATTTAGTGATTAAGGCTTTATAAAGACTTTGTAATTCCTTTATCATTTCGTCTTTGGAGTCAACTAGATCCAAATTTGCAGCCTCGGCTGAAGAAATAAATCCACTAAAATAATTCACATCAGAATAATCAAAGTATACATACCTCTCTGATGGTGCATACATTCCAGATGTGGAGTCCGGTGTTGTTCTTGATGTTGTCGCAACATCATCAACAACATCTTCATTCGGACAGTGAGTGTTTAAACATGGCTGTCAGCATTGCATATGGTTCTTCTTCTTCTTGATCTCCTTCTTCCTCTTCATTATCATCACTGAGGGTTACCCACATAACCTTACCAATTTTTCTAAGGGTGTTCGCACACTCATTAGCGTATTGTCCCCAACCCGAGCATGCATGACACTGCACTCCCTCGAGTTGTTTGGGATTGTAATTGGTACCTTTGGAGTTGGATTTCCTTAGTGGATTGTGATTTCTCTTCTCAGAAGGTGACTTATTTGGCTGCTTATTGAAAAGTGGGTTCATATGCTGATTATATTTGGCTTATTGCAATCAGTGTTGATCTTTCTCACCATCGAATTGAATCGACGAGTGAGTAAGGCAATAGTTGCATCACTTCCCAGTTCCTCCAGGTTTTCTTCCTCATTTTCCAATTCAGATTCTAAGGTTTGTCCTTGGAGTGCCAAAGTCTTGTCTTTGTACATATCTTTTTGGCTCTTCATGTTTATCTCATATGTTTGAAAGATGCTCAGCAAGGCATGAAGATCCATAGTAGCAAGATTATGGGCCTCTTCAATAGCACAAATCATAGTATTGAATCTTTCAGAAAGAGATTTGAGAGTTTTATCCACAAATTGTGTGTTGGTTAAATGAGACCCAAGCACTAGAAACTGATTAGCAATGTCAATCAACTTTTCAAAATAGGATTTTATGTCATCAGATTCTTCCATCCTTAAGCGTTCGTATTGACTATCACGTGAATCTTTGTACGTCGAACACTTGAAGTACCCTCACAATGAGTTTGTAAGGTTTCCCAAGCATCCTTGACAGTTGTGCAATTCTGGTGTGCAATTCTAGATAAGCTTGAACATATAGATATCTACCCATCCAAATATCGCATTTAGAGCCTTTTCTTTAAAGCTTGCAGTGTTGATCTCTTCCTAGGTCCATTCAGACTCGGGTTTAGTAAGTACATCATCATCCTTGTCTGCTAGGTACTTGGGGATTACATAGCATTCGGAAACTGATCTCCATGCTCGAACATCAATGAATTTTATGTGCAAACATAGTCGAATTTTCCAGTAGGCATAGTTAGAGCCGTCAAGTATCGGAAGTCTACTAATGTTTTGTAAAGCTGATTCCATAGCCATAATATTCAAAATAAAACACTTATTGTATTAAATGCAGGTTCTGATATCACTTGTTGGGTCCCGGGGCTACGTATTAGTAAAAAACATAAGATTAAAATCGCAAAAGCTAGAACAACAAAAATAGTCACTGGATGTTGCCTTCAATGTTGTGTCAACATCTGAGGCAACATTGTGATAAAACAGTATAAACCTTTTTAGAGTAAATGCAGCGGAAAAAGTAAAGAGACACAAGGTTTATATTTTCAAGGATATATATAAATATATCCCTTGATGGTCGATGACCAAAAGAATTGTATAAGTTATATACAATTACAAATTAATTTCTTTTTACAAATTGAGCGTTACAAATGAAAAAGAAATTACAATAAAAAATGAAGTCGCAGATGACTTCGCCTAAAGTACAAAAGTCTAAAAGACAAAATACAACATCTTCATTACAATCGCTTGAACATTAAGCTTAATCTAGAATAAAGATAACAATTGTAATGTGGGACTAGATGTTGTTAAAACAACTTTAGGCTAGATGTGTTGATCCAGTTTTCTAAGGTAAAATCCGAGAGCTCTCTTGGAAATTCTTCTTCTACAAATCTGGATATCGATACTGTGAAGCTCCCCTCTATTTATAGTGTAGAGATTCCCTTGAAATCCTCACTGATTGGTTGTGGAGGTTGAGTAAAAGAAGCCAACTTCATGGACTGATTCTTCCTCTTGAAATATCTCAGCGTCTTGGACTTGGTCTTCACGCTGCTTCTTCTCCAAGTCTTTGACTGTTTCTTTTACAACGTTTTAAACACAACAATATTGTAAGCTTGCCTAGGTCATTTTTTACTCATAGTAACACATCCTGTTTTGGCCGGAAGAATAGACAAAATCATTACAGAGATGTTGTCAGGAATGTTGTCACAACATCGCAAGCAATATCCTAAAGATGATGTCCTGAGCTTTCACAGATGTTGTCACAACATCCTATCCAATATCAACACTACATTATTAGGTTTATGTAGGATCTTTTATTTCATTATATCCTAAGTTATTGAAACTCCAATCATTAAAATCAGAAATGTCAATGACATATGAAGTGTTTTATGCAGTCTGCACCAAAGGCATTTGGTGATTGGTATTTTGATCGGAAACATTGGTATGTGATAGATCAGCATGATGTGGCACTCCTTAAAGATGGATCGTAGACCCATAATGAGGATAATCTATATAATTTGTACTTACTTCAAGAAATGATCAATGTTTATAATTTGTTTATTCAAAATATGCTGACAACTTTCAGTTTATGTAAAGTTCTGCATATATAAATGTTGACAAGGAGGATCACTTCGACCAAAATAGTGGCAACTTCTTTTCAGGGGAGGTGCAACGCCCCTTAAAGTACTTTAGCATTCAATGCACTTTAATATTCGAGTGTCACAATTAATTATAACAAGTGTTTGTAATGGCCTTTTGAGTTGTTTCTTGATTGTGGTCTTTTTAAAATTTTAATGAGCCATATGTATTTATGTGTATAAGATGTACGAATTGAGAAATACAAGTGTGAGATAATAAAGAATAATGGTAACGCACGTTCAAATTGAGGTGAGATGTGATTGACCGCCGATCTAAACTACCTACAAACTGTACCATGATTTTGGTTGTTTTGAACATAATAAGTATTGAATTACTGAACATAATATTATATCACATGCAATAATTTAAGTACCTGAATATGTGTTTAGTAATGTTATACGGAACCTGAATCCCTAGTGAAACGGCTGAACTCAAAAAGTGTAACTAAACAATACGCACTAGACTAATTCAAAGGCATGATCCTTCCAAGAATACTTAAAAAGCTGGTACATGAAGTCTTCTAGGCATGTTGTAAAAAAAGAGGCTTCTAGGCATACCCCAGAACATTAGCACTACTAAAGACAAAACTACTGAAGAAAGAGTCTCCCACCGAATGAATAACAGAAGAGAGCCAAAATATGTAAGCTAGATCAAACAGTGGTCTCAATATTACATGCGTCTGTATCTAAAAAGGAGGCAGACGTACCCTCTCAGGAAAAGTATCACTGACATCACCGACATGATGCTCACTAAGTCTCCTTGATTACCTAAAAGTCGTTGGAGCAAAACTTATTGAGGAAAAACATGAATTTCATATAAACACAAGATTCAAAATTCATAACTGACTAACAGAATCTTAGCTGATATTGCAAGTAAGGATGAGCAGATACTATAAGGATTAACATATGCACGACTAAGTTGAGGTCGACGAATGTTCTTGAATGTGAGAAAATAAGTCGTAATAAAGCCTAAAGATCCAAGTATATATATGTAACGACTCGAAAGTCATTTTTCTTATTTTACTTAGAAACCCCTAAATTACCCTTCTCAAGTCTTTATTTACTTATTTGTGACTTGCGGGGATGGGTGAAATAATTCCCAAAATGATCGGGTATGTTTCGAAACCATTGTGTTAAGTTTTAGAAATCACAAGTTAAGAGATTAGAAGAGTTTGACCCATAGTTGACTTTTGGGTAAACGTGTTCTCTTCGTAGTTATGTCAGTTCCATTAGCTCCGGAATGACATTTATGACTTAGTCGAGCCTTTGGTTTGGGTCCCGAGGCAGCCCATTGAGGTATTGGGGGTTAGGTTGTAAAATTGTGGAATTAGAACTTAAGTGTTGACTTTTGTCAATCCCGAGCCTTAGAAACCTTTTTAAGGAAATCCCAGTACGTGAACATGTCTGGAATGTGTTTTCTGATAGGGTAGCATATTTGGTTTGTGTTCGGGAGGTCCTGTGAGTGTTTCAGGTGGTTGACGAAGGAATTGATAACTTTGGATTGTTGTTGGTGTAGGTCCTCTTCAGTGGATGGGTTCCTTGCTGGGGCGCATGCGCCGCAATGAAGTTTGCTCTGCACCAGCGAGAGATGGGAATTTAAGCAACTTTCGCCCCAGCGAATAGGGTTTTCGTCGGAGCGAGTCTGCCTAGTGGAATTGAGTCCACCAAAGCGGAATCACTGTGCATATTTAAGTGAGTTGATGACCTAGATTCATTTCATAAACTCGAGCTTGGGCAACAAGGTAGTGAAGAATTGAAGAGGACTTCATCATTAAGGTAACCATTCTTCCTTTCATTAATGTGTACTAGTAATATCACATCCTAAGTATGTTTAATAAATGGGGGAAATAGTAGAAATACTTTGTGGAGAATAATAGGATTATAATTGGGGAATGATGATTAGTTATTGATTCATTGTTGCTTATATTATAAACTAGTGATGTATTTAACTAGTAGATGATAATTACTTGACCAATTTAATATTATAAACCCTTTTGGAAATTGGGGAAAATCTAGGGTTTGAATTAGGGATTTTCACTAAGTCATAAAATTGAGGATCCTTTTATGCTTTGTTATTTAATTAACTTAGGTTTATGAATGTTTAACATGTGTTGGTGCTAATTGAGTAGAAAAGTTATTATTTTGATAATGTGTTCCCGGGGTTCCTTTGTAACCTAGCTTGGGGGACTATGGGTAATGTTAAATCGTAATCTTATGTATATGGTATGATTGATCAGAGTGGGCTCGCGGTGAGGCTTATCAAAAAAGAAGGCGATTGTGTGAATCTTCAGATATAATTAGGTAAGTTGAGACTTTCCAGACTCTAATATAACATATTTATATTGATATGCTTGTAATGAACTAAGAGTAGTAATGGGGATTTGGGGGTCCCATATTTGTGAGGTGACGAGCACTACTACGTATATCGGGTGAACTTAAATGGGTAATTAATGAAATAGTATAGAGCAAGTGATGGAGTTTATGTGTTTAGCCTTCTGGCCACGGAGCGCGGTGCAAGAGTCTGCTTAGCTTGGTATGATTGTTGTTTACCTGGGGTTGTAGCCATTTGATGTGATAATCTAATTTGACTATCATGCATTCATCACTCTACATCTCATCTGAACACTTCAACATAGCTAATAAATACTGATGAACTGATTATGCTGATTACATAGTGTATTCATATCTATCTCATTCATATATTATATATACTTGGCGTTGGTTTACTGATAAATCATCGAGAATGACTTGGGAAGTTGGATTAAGGAATATGGTACATTGTTAGGAGTGTGATAACTGATATGGCATTTCCGACCCCGTGCTGGTATCCGATGGGATATGATAGGTATATGGACCTCATGAGTCCCCAATGAGTCACGTGACAACTACTGCATCATCGTGTGTATACCAGGTACTTATGGACACTTGCATTCATACATATCATCCTGAATTGCATTCATTTATATCGTGATATATGATTGATGTCATATGAGCCTGGATTAAACTCTATTACTGCTAGAAGGAATATCGATATCTTATGCTTAACCTTGTTGTGAGACTTGAGTAGCGAAGCTTGGGGGATCTAGACACCCTGAACAGGGTTTAGGTTGGACTTGTGTGATGTGTGACGTAAGAGTACTTATTCTTAACTGAATTATAGACTTATTGTAGGTTGATTGACTGAATTATTCTTATGCTTAAACAACTAACTAGTAGAGAGAGGTATCAGAAAGTACCATTCCTCGCCACCGTGATAGCTAGGGTCAATTGCCGATGCTTGATGAGTACACTTGTTTCATGTACTCACTCTACGCTTGCTGCACTTTATGTGTAGGTACTGAACCAGGAGATGACACCAGAGCATCTTGGTCCACTTCCTCAGTAAGCGTGATTTTGGAGTCTAGAGTGAGCCACAACTTCTTAAACAGCACTGGAACTGTATTCTATCTTTATAATATGTTCATCATAAATATTTTTAGGTCAGATTTCTTTTCCCCAAATAACAAACCCTCGAAATCAGCGCCGCATAAGGGTATATCCAGAGCCTCAAGAGTAATTTAAACCCTTGGGTGAGAATTTTCTTCATTATTTTGTTTTAAGTTTATAATTCTAAGCATGTTAATGGTGGTTTAGCATATTATTTGAGTTGGGAAAGATGAGTTATGTATGTTGTGAGAATATAAGAGTTATATGGATAATTTTAATGGAGCTTTATGAATCAAATTTTATTAATATCATGAATTGGGATTGGATTATGCTAGATTATCATGTTTTAAGTCTTAATTTGATTATAGAAACTTGTTTTCAAAAGGAGAAAATTCTAGGATTTCGAATTGAGACTTTTTAATGATTGTTCAATTGGGGATTTAAATGTGTATAATTTTCAATTAATTTAAGGATTGATTACTTAGTATGTAATAGAGTTTTTTCAGTATTAAAATTAGAGTCTTGGTGACGTGGGCCTGAGATGGGTATTTAAAGTCTTGTTTTGTTGTGATTAGCTCTATATTAACGAATAATATGTACGTGGATAGACTTCAACCATCGCGAGGCGCATCGGAAGGGTAATGCGATCACCAAGGCTTGATTTGTTAGCGCTCTTGTTCAGCAATAAGGTCTACGTTTTAGTTTCTCAATACTAGGATAGAAGTATGTAGTAGTTATAAATGTTCAGGGGTATTGGGCGTGTTTGGGGTACCACTCAAATGATTGTGATGAACGTTTGAGTAGGTACATGTGTTGAACTGTGATGATGAGTTACTTGGGGGAGCCTTATGCTGATTTCGACTGCTGTTATTTGGGCTTGTCTCTATTATATAGGGTCATCTCCATATTTGATATTATTATATTTATTCATCACACAAGCTTTGATATGATACCTTGATTGTACTAGGATTATTATATTGGATCATATGTGTGTCATTGAACTCTTAAAAGCATGTGATATTTATCTCTTTACTTGGTTGCATCTTATTATATCATGATATCTTGCCTTATATTGCCATTTGCATTCATACACTTATGGTTCAATGATATTGATATGAGAGTGGAATGATTATGTTGTGGGCCCAAGAGGCCAGAAAGATAAGAACACTAATGATATTGTGGCAATATTTAGATGATGATACATATGGCTTGAGTTGCACGCCTGTAATATGATATTATTCAAGACATATGAGTATTAGGCTCTAGTCTGATTTGTGTGTGGAATTTTGACTGGATATGAGTGATATTTAGACTTCCCAGGTCCCCATGGGTGTACAGATCATAATAAAAGCTTGACGTATTATATATCAGGTTGAGAATGTACCTTAAATATGCATTGCATTTATATCATACATACATCTATATATTGCTTAATTATGCTTTGGTAATGTGATATAAATTTGTGGTTACGAAGGGCTTTTCTCTCTCTCTCTCTATCCCATCTTCTCCCCAACAGTAAGAAAGCTAACCCTCCTAAAGTTTACCCTCCCCCCACCACCGCACGCCATGCCTTCCGACCAACCTTCACTGGCGATCGGCGATCATGTATTAGATTTCCTCTATCCCCAACTCTTGTTTTGCCGGCGGACATCACTTCTACCAGGTAAACTTTTGCCAGCGACCTATTTCCAATTAGATCTGTAAGTTTTCCAGCCAGACCTGTCTCCTCTCTACTCTTTTCTTTTCTTTTTCTCTTCCTTTCATTTCTTTTCTCCTATAATCTACCACTGAAAACCCCTTACAGTAGGTTTTTGGTCAAGTCTGCACAGGTACCTACATTTTCTAGAAGATTCTGATGGTGAATAGTAGTTTCTAACTTCCGGCGGTGAACAGTAGTCTCTAACGGTGAAGTTTTTCTTCAGGGAACATGTTCTATTCACCTGGAGTTGGTACCTCCGGCTGCCCTTATTGATTTTCTGTTGTTCATCTTTTTTGTTAAATTTGTCTGTTACGGCCTGCTGAATCATTACATTACATTCTTGTCCTTTGTTTTATCATTTTGGTCTGTAGAAGCCTGACTTACCTCTAGATTCTTGCCAACTTGTTCTTTAGTATTAGTTCCCGTGTGTGTTAGCGTTAACCTTTGACTAGTATTTTCTCTAGTGGCTTTGGTGAATGACGGTAGACTAGGGTCATGTTCTCGGTAGGGTATGGGGCGAGGGTTAGGGGAGAGGGTAAGTGGGGTAAGGGAGATGCTAGACTGAGAATATGATCTTAGAATATTGAGACTTTACGGGGAAGTCCACTGAGCTAATTAAGATTCTTAAGAAGAGGAGGATTAATATAGTCTGTGTCCAGGAAACCAAATGGGTAGGACCTAAGTCTAAGGATTTGGATGAGTATAAGTTATGGTTCTCGGGTAGGTCGAGGTATAGGAATGAGATAATCATTTTGGTAGATAGCGAGCTAAGAGATCAGGTGGTATGTGTTAAGACGATCAATCACAGGATGATAGCGATTAAGTTGGTAGTTGGAAGATTCACTATGAATATTATTAGTGCTTATACACCGCAGACGGGCTTGGACGAGGAGGAGAAGATGCGTTTTTAGGAGGATTTAGATGAGGTGGTAGGAGGTATACCACCCACTAAGAAGTTATTTGTTGGAGGTGATTTCAATGGACATATCGGGTCACTTCCGGAGGGTTATAACAACGTGCATGAAGGCTTTGGCCTCGGGGATAAGAACGGGGAAGGCATCTCACTTTAGGAGTTTGCTAAAGCTTTTGGGATGGTGATAGCCAATTCGAGGTTCCTGATGAAGGAAGAGCACTTGATGACTTTCCATAGTTTAGTGGATAAGACTCAAATAGTTTTTTTGCTTCTTAGGAAGGTTGACAATGGTCTTTCTAAAAACTGCAAGGTTATTCCGAGTGAGTATCTTATAACCTAACATAAGATTTTGGTGATGGATTTTGAGATCAAGATGGAGAAGAAGAGGAGGGTTGTGGATGATAGGCTAAGAATCAAATAGAGGACTTTTACCATGGTTAGTGCAAAAGAGATGGGGGAGAAGCTGATGGCCAAGGGGGCTTGAGGGAGTAGTGGGTATGCGACCATTATATGAGACAAGACAGACAGTTGCATTCGGGAGGTAACTAGAGTAGTGCTACGGGTCTTGCGAGATAGACGTTATGGGCATTGAGGGTACTGGTGGTGGAATGGAAAAGATCAAGAGAAGGTGGAAGCAAAGAAAGTGGCATATGCAAAATTGGTAGAAAGCAAGGATGAGGTGGAGAAGTGGATGAATATGGAATTATATAAGATGGCGAGGAAGGAGGCAAAACTAGTAGTTACGGCGGCGAAAACGGTAGCTTTTGAACGCCTGTATGTGGAATTAGTGGGAAAAGGTAGGGATACGAAGTTGTACAAACTAGCCAAAGTGAGGGAGAGGAGGACCCGTGAGTTGAATCACATGAGGTGCATCAAGGATGAGGATGACAAAGAACGGGTGGAGGATACACGTATTAGACAGAGGTGGTAGTCTTACTTCCATAAACTCTTGAACGAAGAAAGAGATAAAGACATTGTGTTGGGTGATCTGGAGAAATATGGAAGGTGTTAGGATTTTGGATATTATATAAGTATTATGGTTGAAGAGGTTAAGGGTGTCGTTCACAGATGCGTAGGGGACAAGCGACCGGGCTTGATGAGATCCTAGTTGAATTTCTGAAGAGCGCAGGCATGGCAGGTTTGGAGTGGTTGACTGAGTTATTTAACATCATTTTTAAGACAACGAGAATGCCCCCAAAGAATGGAGGTGGAGAAAAATGATTCTTTTGTACAAGACCAAAAGTGATATCCGGAGTTGCAATAACTATAGGAGTATCAAGCTGCTAAGCCACACTATGAAAGTTTAGAAAAAGGTTGTGGATATGAGGGTGAGAAGAGGCGTTTCTATTTCCGAGAACAAGTTTGGATTTATACCGAGGCATTCGACTACATAAGTCATTCATCTTATTAGGAGGTTGGTGGAACAATATAGGGAGAGGAAGATAGACTTACATATGGTTTTCATCGACCTCGAGAAGGCATACAACAAAGTCCCAATGGAGATTCCATGGATATGTTTAAAGGTTAGAGGTATACATGTGGCATACACTAGGGTGATCAAGGAAATGTATGATGGAGCCAAGACCAAGGTACAGACAGTAGGAGGAGACTCGGAGAACTTTCAAGTGATGATGGGGCATCAGGGATCAACTCTTAGCCTATTCTTATTTGCCCTGATGATAGATGGACTAGCACGACAAATCCAAGGGTATGTACCATGGTGTATGTTATTCGCAGACGACAAAGTCCTGATTGATGAGACTCGCAGCGAAGTGGATGCTAAGCTGGAGGTTTGTAGATAAACTATAGAGTCTAAAGGGTTCAGTCTGAGTAGGACCAAGATAGAATACTTGGAGTGCAAGTTCTGTAACGGGAGCGACCTTGAGACAAGCGTGGGGGTGAGTCTTGGTGCTCAGGTCATTCCAAAGAAAATAAGCTTTAAGTACCTCAGGTCTATTATCCAAGAGGATGGAGAGATTGATGATGATGTCACACATCATATTAGGGCAGGGTGGATGAAATAGAGGCTCACATCTAGAGTCTTATGCGAATAAAAGGTACCACCAAAACATAAAGACAAGTTCTATAGAGAGGTAGTTAGACCGACTATATTATATGGGGTGGAGTGTTGCCCAGTCAAGACTTCATACATCAAAAGGATGAAAGTTATAGAGATGAGGATTCTGAGATGGATGTGTGGGCATACAAGAAGGCATATAATTAGAAATAATGATATCTGAGATAGAGTGGGAGTGCCCTCGGTGACGGATAAGATGTGAGAAGTGAGGTTGAGATGGTTTGGGGATGTGCAGAGGAGAGAACAAATTCCTAGTGCAGAGGTGTGAGATGTTGGCTATAAATAGGTTCATGAGGGATAGAGGTAGGCCGAAGAAGTATTGGGAAGAGGTGATCAGAAGGGATATAGCGCAGGTGAAACTTACTGAGGACATGACCTTAGATAGGGGGTTATAGAGGACACAAATTAGGGTAGTAGGTAGTTGAGCGTAGTCCTAATACGCTTACATACTAGTAGTTGTAGTGTTATTATTGTATCCCTGTTTAGTCTATCATACTAGTAGGCGCAATATTGTTTTATAGTCCCCTGTCCTTTGATTTCTGTTGATGTATGTTCTTTCGTGTACTTTGTTTATCTTATTTACATGCATTAGTTACTGCTTCTTTTTTCAGAATGCTTTATAGTGGATTATTCACTTTTGTTACTCTCATTTTCATACTGATTTAAATTTATTGTCCGGGTCTGATCGTTTCTCTTGATTTGCTTGTGCTTATGATTTGTCTTGAGCTGATGATCTTTTAGAAATAACCTCTCTACTTACCAATGTAGAGGTAAGGTCTGCGTATACTCTACCCTCCCTAGACCCCATATTGTGGGACTACACTGGGTATGTTATTGTTGTTGTTAATGTGATATGGTTGGTTATTGAAACTTGGGTGAAACCCCGATTTAATTAGATTGAATTGATTGTATTGGACTGAAATTGTCTCTATGATTGGTTGAAAATGTAAATTATGCCATGACTATTGTCTAGGTCCATGAAATTATGTGCATTTATGTGTCTGTAGTAGAAAGGTAGGTGTGGAACAATCTATGTGTGTCAGACTATAACTGTATAGAGACTTACCTAAGTGTAAAGTCTAAGGTTAATAAAGGAATTAACGTCATCATATTTAGCTTAGGTTCTACCCTCTTGGAAGCGTTCTAAAATTGGTTGATGTGATGTAAGTTTGACTCGTTTATTTAATGTAATAAGTTGGGTAAGTGAGGTTAAGCTTGAATATGACTTCAACAAGAGAGTACTAGTAGTTGGGTACTATGATAGTAAGGTCCTTGTATATGTAAATGGATTGATTGTACTTGACTGTGATTGGAACCTTATGTGAACAATGTGACTTGATGAATCAGTGAAATAATATGTGTACAAAGTGACTTATATGAGCTATCAAACTATCTAGTATATGCTTATCTGGTTTCAACTTGATATTTATCTCTGTTACATATCTTTCGTCATTGTCGGCCTATGATGTCTACGAAGGTACGTTGTGTACTCAAGCTACACTTGTTGCATGTTTTCTAATGCAGATACATGTCCCTATACTAGTTCGCGAGCTTGAGTCTGAGTCCGAGCAAGTGGATTTTGGCGTTCCAGGGTGAGGATGCTTCTTCTGGCATGCCTTGGATGCTTATTCTCTTACTATGTCTTTACATTTGGGTTTGAAAGATGTAGTTAGACTTTTTTATTATGTTAATCAGTATTGGCCTTTGTCGCCTTCATTCAGATGTGTATTCCTATTAGCGCTATTGTATTATTGACCAAATCATGGGGGATTGTATTTGATTCAGACTTATGTTCCACTTTTACAGAAATATGAGATATCTTACATAATATTACTATTTGTGTAATTCTTCTTGATTTTATTTGATGATTTGGGAAGTGGTTCGCCTACCAATGGGGAATGTGCAGGTGCCACCACAACTCCTAAAAAGGGATCGTGACAACTTCCCAAGTTATTTCTCAACAATATATAAGTAAGCCAATGCCAATTATAAAATGTATGAATGATATGTATACATTCAAGTGTATTTATTATAGTCTATTCAAGTGTTTAGACGAGATGTGGAATGATGAATGCATGATAAGTCAAAATAGAATATCATATAAAAATGTCTACACGCCCAAGTAATCAACAATCATACCAAACTAAACGGAAATATGTACCATGCCCGTGGCCCGAAGGCTAAACCCAAACTCCTTCACGTGCAACATACTAATTCAGTAATTACCCAATTAAGTTCACCGGTATCCGTATTAGTGCTCATCACCTCACTAAGAAGGGACCCCCTAGTTCCCATTACTCCCCTTAGTTCATTAGAAGAACACCAACACAAATATGCTAGACTAGAATCTAGAAAGTCTCAACTTACCTTATTATGAAATCCCATAGCTCAGGAACGACTCCAAGCTCACGAGTTCAATCTAGTCAAAGTAGTAATCTACATGGTTAGACGAGTCCAACGATAACCATATTACTATACTTTATTTCGAAATCCAAAGTTGTACCCAAAAAGCCAACTCGGGGCCCGCAATGGTAAAACAATAATTTTATTTTGAAATAGGTCTACCCATAGTTGATCGGTGTATTTTATATACACCTTTTGAGTCATTTTTAGTTAGTATTTTACTCATTTCATTTATGTTTAGTATAGTATTAGGGTCGTTTTCCTTTCTTTTGTGTCACAACGGTCAGAAATGGAGAAATGACAAAAAAGAGATGAAATGAGCATAAATGAGATGGAATTGCACACTAAAAGGGCCAAGAAATGAAGCCTAAGAAGTTCCGGAAAGTATAGAAGAAATCAGACGAAGACCGGACGAAAAAAGGACGACGAAACAAAATTCGCCAGAAAAACACCTCAGGCGCCGCGGCGCCCAATGTTCTGCGGAGTCCGAAAGTTGCAGATTCTTCAGCGCCGGACTGCAGGGCCACGGCGCCGACGCGGAATTTCTGAGTTTTGGGCCGAATTTGATACGTTTTCAGGGTCCAAAAGGGATAACTTTTCCTACCTACATAATCCTTAACCCTTTACCTAAAGGATTCTATAACTTTTCCTACCTACATAATCCCTAACCTTTTACCTGAAGGATTCTTGGACTATAAATAGTCTCTACATCATTAGAAGAATTCATTCCATCCATTGTACATACAACACAACTTAAGAGGCTAAGATTGGAGGTTTTTCAAGTATTTTCTTTTCTTTCTTTTGATTTGTTTATTTCAGTTCATGTATGGAGATTATATTAGTTCTTAGCGTGACTAAGGCTAGGAGCTAATTACTTTGTTAGAGATTTCCTTGTGATTCTCTTGAAACTCTTATTCATGAATTAATACATTAGTTGATTTCTTCTTCACCTGCTTAAGATTTATTCAATAATTGCTTTGATTGCTTGATAATTAATTGATCACTAGTTATCATCACTTACATGAGTTCTAATGGAAATCCGAAAGGGGAGATTGTGAATATGCTATAGTTGAATAAACATAGGTTTAAATCGTGGACGAAAGTACCCCGATACTTGTGTAGCTTAATAGGTTATTGCTCTTAATCCTCCTTTGTAGTCAATCTTGTCATCGAAAGATAGAAGGGTTCTCCATTGGGGTTGAGTGTTTATATTACCTTAACAGGAGTATAAAACGATTTAGTTAACTTGCTATCTTAACGTAGAAGAAGAAGTCAGTTAGTTAGTATTTTACTCATTTCATTTATGTTTAGTATAATATTAGAGTTGTTTTCCTTTCTTTTGTGTCACATCGATCAGAAATGGAGAAATGACAAAAAGGAGATGAAATGAGCATAAATGAGATGGAATTGCACACTAAAAGGGCTAAGAAATGAAGCCTAAGAAGTTCCGGGAAGTATAGAAGAAATCAGACGAAGACCGGACGAAAAAAGGACGACGAAACGAAAATCCGCCAGAAAAACGCCTCAGGCGCCGCGACGCCCAATGTTCTACGGAGTCTGAAAGTTGCAGATTCTTCAGCGCCGTGGCACCGGACTGCAGGGCCACGGCGCCGACGCGGGATTTCTTAGTTTTGGGCCGAATTTGACACGTTTTCAGGGTCCAAAAGGGATAAATTTTCCTACCTACATAATCTTTAACCCTTTACCTAAAGGATTCTATAACTTTTCCTACCTACATAATCCTTAACCCTTTACCTAAATGATTCTATAACTTTTCCTACCTACATAATCCCTAACCCTTTACCTAAAGGATTCTTGAGCTATAAATAGCCTCTACATCATTAGAAGAATTCATTTCATCCATTGTACATACAACACAACTTAGGAGGCTAAGATTGGAGGTTTGTCAAGTATTTTCTTTTCTTTCTTTTGCTTTGTTTATTTCAGTTCATGTATGGAGATTATATTAGTTCTTAGCGTGACTATGACTAGGAGCTAATTACTTTATTAGGAATTTCCTTGTGATTCTCTTGAAACTATTATTCATGAATTAATACATTAGTTGATTTCTTCTTCACTTGCTTATAATTTATTCAATAATTGCTTTGATTGCTTGATAATTAATTGATCACTAGTTATCATCACTTATATGAGTTCTAATCGAAATCCGAAAGGGGAGATTGTGAATATGCTATAGTTGAATAAACATAGGTTTAAATCGTGGATGAAAGTACTCCGATACTTGTGTAGCTTAATAGGTTATTGCTCTTAATCCTCCTTTGTAGTCAATCTTGTCATCGAAAGATAGAAGGGTTCTCCATTGGGGTTGAGTGTTTATATTACATTAACAGGAGTATAAAACGGTCTAGTTAACCTGCTATCTTAATGTAGAAGAAAAAGTTAGTCTAAACTCCTTTATGGGCTGGGCCAGACCCGTTCTTTGTATTAAGGATTGAATAGAGTGGATAGTTGATGATCTTGGAAACCCTAATTCTCCATCATAACTGATTTAAATCAAAGTATTTCCATAATTAGTTTATTTCCTGCATTATTAGTTTAGAATTCCAACTCAATTAACGTTAACCAAATAGAAACTAAAGCATAGATAATCGGTACTTGAAAACCAGCCCCTGAGAACGATATTCGGTCTTACCTAGACTATATTACTTGTCACGACACGTGCACTTGCGATTAGTGTGTGCATAAATCGCGCATCAATAGTATACTTAGTAAGAATATAGAAAATCTTTGAAATCCATCCATAAATTGACCTTCAATTCGATAAATTACTTTAAAACCCATTTTCAAGGTAAACCCCAAAATTCTATGCTCAAATCATGAATTCTATGATGAAACTCCATAATAATCGAAGGTAGACCAGTAAAAGGGATGTTATAAAAATACTCCCCCCCCCCCCCCCCCGTGAAGAAACATGAAGAACACCCTTGAAATCACCTGATTCCGAGCTCCCAAAATGGAATTTTCTGCCCTCCTTCCATAGCGAACGTGGCCAAATCCTCGCGAACGCGAAGAACAAATATACACCAGAAAGCAGAAAATTCTTAAATTGCTTCCAAACTTTGATTGAACACCTGAAACGCATTCGGAGCTGCCTACACACAAACCAAATATGTATTTCGATCATAAAACATGTTATGGACCTGCTTGAAAACTCGAAACACTAAAAAAAGGTCATATTAACTAGATTTTGACAGTGGTCAACTCTAATTCTTACTTTAACTAGTTTCTCCACCAATAACCCAAAACTCGTTCGAAAACCCATGAACACCAACCAAGAGTGCAACTTAACTATAAACAATGCTACGAAGCTGTTTGAATTGACGAAACACATATACGAGGTCGTTAGGATACATTTATCCACAAAAATGTTGTAACTTTCATAAAATGACATAAATCTCCACCAAGTACTCAATCTCACCCAAACCCCCGAGACCCCAACCAATGACTCGACTAAGTCATAAATCACATTCCGGACCTAACGGAATCGAAGAATTTAAAAAATGATGCATTTATCCGAAAGTCAACTTTGACTCAAACCTTTTCTTCTCTTTAACTTAAAATTTAAAAGCTTACTAAAATAAATCCAAAACTTGTCCAACTTCTTTGGGAACCATGACACCTAGTCTCGCAAGTAATAAATAGTGAGATAAAGATATGGGAAGGGTATTCTTGCGAAAACAGGTCTAAAAGTTCAAAACGATCAAACGGGTCGTTACACTTCAGCATTTAGATTCATGTATTTCTATGTTTAATGCTAGCGGTTCTCCTATGGATAGTATAAGTTCCCTCACAACACAAATGATATTTTGGGTCGTGGCACCCAAGCAGTTTTATTCACACTTGCAATATAACCGGATTGTTAATCTCGTAGTATTCTCCCCAATCGCTATTCTTTTATTTAAAATAGTTTACCGCTTATATTCCTACTGAATTGACTTGTTAAGAACCGCAATTCTCTTATGGTATTTAATCGAATGCGAGGATAAAGTATATTCCTAGTCATAATTCTTAGCCCAACTACAAGAATAATAAGATCACACCCTATTTACTTCTTCTCTAACCTAATAACATTTTCCCCTAAGTATGAATATTAAATATTAAATAGAACTCGACTGTTGCGCAAGAAATAAAGAAATTAAGAACATAAGGAAAGAAACAATCATATATGAATACACTACTAAGATGAAAATACTCGTCAAACATCAATATTCATGGTTATACCACAACCCTATAATTATAGAGTTTAGCTATTCGTAATCGGATTATAACAATTGGTTTTCATGTTTGATCCAAGAAAAGATGTGGTGAATAAATAAAAGAATAAACCCTACGAAAATAGCTATAATTCGTGTTATCTGTGAGTTAAAATGTTTGTACCCCCTCAAAAGTAGCAAAGGGTTCTATTTATAGTGTTTCCAAATAAGCCTCCAAAGTTGTCGAAATTAGAGTAGGACTTAGCGAATAGTTTCCTCCGGGCCACTTAAGCTCGTTGAGCAAGATACATAAATAGCAGAAGGTTCACTATAGCCTTCGCTCGGTGAAGTTATTGATGGATCTCATACTTAACCATTTTCTCAAGTCTTCTATTTCCCTGTCTTGGCTCGCTGAGCGAGATGCATGGCGAGGATTTTTCTGCTTTGGGCTTTGCTCATCGAGGTCCTCTTATTTCTAGTACGTAGTCAAAATTCCTTATGTTATCACCTTGGGTTTCTTCAGCTTGCTGAGCGAGCAGGAAAGGGAGTGGATATCTCGATGTGGCCTTTGCTTAGCAAGGTATTTTTGTTGTTCCACCCTTAGGCAAATTTTACAACTTTACTTTTGTGTCATCTTCATCTCGCTAAGCGAGATATACAATGAGCTGGTGCTTCTCTTTGGGCTTCACTAAGCCAGACTTCTACACATTTCCTCACTTACCCTTTTCTTTTGCCCATTTTTGGCAACTTGACATATTTTCCACGTAAAGTAACTTAATGCAACAATAGCACACACGTTATCTCATAACGATGCAGTGAATATTAGTTAGGTGTATTTAGTGTAATTAGCTCTCAAAATAAGGTAGAAACATGGGTAAAATATGATGAATAGGCATATCAATACACCTAACATCAAGAAGTATATGACAACATATTATATAGAATGATGAAAATGAGGAGATATTTAAGTACACGTGGATCAAAGGTTTACCATTTAGAACTTATTTCTTCTTTTAGAGGGAATAGAAATTCAAATTACCTGTGGATCAAGTACTAAGAATCTTGGAAGTGTGCTTACCATCTAATTGTTGGTGCTGTGAAGAACATCAGCAGCAGACTATGTCTTATCTCTTTCCGAACTCTCTCTCAACCTAAAAACATTGGAGGATATTTTTTCCTTGTAGGTATTAATATTGAAGGATTTCAATTAAGTCAGACGTTCATTAATTTGCTGGAAAAGAGAAGGTCCACCAAAACTGAAAGACATACTATATGCAATCCTAGCTATAATCATGTCGGAGATATGTTAAACAAGAAATAAAATCATGAATGGATGAACAATGACACTCAACAAGCTAGAATATATGATATGTACTACAATTTGGAAATTGATGAAGGTTAGATTTCCAAAACAGAATCAAATTCTATCAAGATGGTCTGTATTACTTGAATAATTGGAGAAGCTCAAACCAATCTTGTACTACAAGAAAGTGCATTGGAGTGCACCTGTCGTAGGAATGATTAAATGCAACAATGATGGAGCATGCAGAGGCAATCTAGGGAAAAACTCATATGGGTTTCCCTTTAGAGATCACATAGGGGATATCAAGTATGCATATGCTGAGGTAATCAAGGACACTACCAATATGGAAGCTGAAGCAGTTATAATTAGAGAGGCACTATACTATTGTATTACCAAACGAATGGAATAGGTGCTACGAGAAACAGATTCTCAATAGATAAAGCTAATTTTGGAAGAAAAAAGCAAGACATCATGACATCTCATTACAATAACAGATGACATGGAAATTCATGTAAAACTGAAGTGTACATATTCAACACAGATACAGGAAATGCACCTTTGTGGCAGAATATATGGATAATTTGGCCCTAGATACTGAAATGAAACTGTAACATAAAAGCTTTCAAGAATTTCCAGTTTATTTTTTTTAGCTTATATTTAATTTCGAGCTTAGCTTGTAGTTCTCCTTAGGACATGATATAACGTGTAAATAAATCCTAGATCCCATTAAGACACAATTAATAAGTCATGTAATAGGAAAGAGGGTGACAAGACCGAGATCTCATACAACAAGATGACAAGGCCGAAAGCGACAATGTGGCATCAACAAGAATGTTCTAGAAGATGAGGCTTCCAAGAAGACAATTCATGAACCAACTAGTTCATGGATTTGACTACCTATAATACATCAAGGTTGGCCTAGGGGAGGAGATTATTTGGCCAAAACAACTCACTCAAAACACATATGAAAGGAATGGAAGCTTCCAAACACATTCTAAGAAGATGAGATTTTCGAAGAACCAAGTTCATGCATTCTTCTACATGGGAACCACAAAAGAGTGTAAAAGAGTTTGAGTTCACCCTTGTCTCCAAGTAAGGCCAAAACCTTTCCCATTGTGGAGTTGAAACCGAGAAGCACCTTACTCCCAAAGCAAGACGAAAAACCTTTCCCACTTGGCCACACTTGACCGAAACCCAAGTAGATTTTGTCCTTTCATTTATCTTCTTGAATAGTCCATATTCTACTATAAATAGGACCCTTAGCATATGTAAATAGGCAAAGAGTTGTTGATATATATAAGTGAGTTTTAGTCAAAAGCTAAGGTATTCAACTGGTGTGTTGTATACATTAGTTGGTCCTTGTGTTGGCCTTTGGTTCTTGTGTGAGTCAAACCCCTTAGTGTAAGTTGAAGCTAGGACTATGTGACCTAGTTAAACCCAAGCTATGGTTTCGCTTTGGTTTAGGTTTGGTTAAGAATGTGTGACTTAACTAATCCCAAGCTTAAGGAATGCCCTTGGTGGCAAGTGAACGTTGGAACTTGTGTGATCTAACCTAACCTAAGCCTTGGGCCTATCTTAAGGTTTCTGGCCACCCTTACTTAGTTTGATCACGGGCTTGTACTTAGCAACCCCGGAATAGACCTTGTGAAATTGGTCATCTTCATCTTGGTGTTGACTATGGAATTAAAACCCCCGTATCCATATCATTTACATATCGACCGTACCTCACTCAAACCATATCGACCGTACCAACACTTATCCAAATCTACCATACTTCAACTGAGGTTGTATCTCGAAACTCGTGTCCCATCCTTAGACATTCCACCATATACATATCACTCTTACCTCACAAAACACCTGACAAATACTCACTCCAAATTTTGTCAACCGAAACCACACATACACAATCGTCCAAACCCGACAACCACAAATAGTCCACTTAAATAACCTTCACCGGAACATCATTGTTTCATATCATTCCCGAGACTTTGCCATCATCAAAACACGAAGTCTCGACCATTAACACCACCTCAACATACCAGGAACACCTCCACAAAACTCCTAATTCCGAAACCACTCACCACATCCCGTCTAACCCCGATAAAATCAAACTATCTGCATAACACACCCTGCCGAGAACCTCACTGGTTCAGTTCTGTTCCGTGGCCCATTTCTTTTTACAAGCCTCTGTTGGATTTCTCGAGCAGTCTACCATCTTCGACTCTATTTCTTTGTCCCTTATATCTTATTCGTCCCCCACACCTTTTCTATCTTTTTGGCATGGTCAAGATTAAGTGAAGAGTTAAGGTAGTGATTGTGGTGTGAAACGATATTGTGGGCTGTGCTAGATGGCTTCTAGGAGTACCAACAAATTTGGGTATTGGATGAGTGGTGATATTTTGGTGTAGGCTAAGATCAGCATAAGCGTGTGGTGCATGGTAAAAAGGCACATAGAGTGAAGTTCTGGCTATGTGGGTGGCATTTTATGGAGGTGGGTTTTGGTATGAGGTACCAACATGAGTATTAGTGGTTAGAAAGTGTTCAGGTATGGGTGATTTAATTGATAGAAAAGGCAGTGGAGGCCTTCTTATTTTAGTGGTTGCCTCTCTGGAAGTGTTGATGGCTTCATTCTTTGTGACCTTTTCATGGAGGTCTGTGATATTTCAGAACAACAAATTAATCAGATCCTCATGATGTGAGGAATTCTGAAGGTCCTGAGGTGTAGTGTACTCTATGACCAAATCTTCTTTGTTACGTGTGTCTTCAGAAGTACCGGTCATCTTCTGCTGATTCTATTAGTTTAGGGATGATGTTGTGACTTTTGATCTAGGGAAGTATGCCAGTGTGATAAATCACAAATCAACCCCTCTATATAATAAAAGAATAACTCAAAGGCAAATAATGTTAGTAATGTTAGTCGAGAATAATAATACAAGATCTCACATATAAGTTTCACATAGACTCATGTATTCGATCCGAACTCTTGATTAATTCTCCATTCTGGGGGTTTTTGGAATTTATGGCCATTTTATTTTTTAGGGTTTTGGTTGAAGGTCTATGGTAGATTTGATACCACAACGTCATTGAAACCAATTTTTTTCAATAAATGGGGGATTGTAATTTATATAATATAGATGTCGAGTCTTATGTAGACTACCTATGTATCCCTCTGCATGATATATTACTCTTATGCAGTTCGGGTTACACAAAATTAATCCTAATTTCTTCTAACCGAATTATTCCCAGAACATGCCCGATAAAGGCTTCCTATGTATCCCTCTTTGGGACATCAGGTTGGGCATAGTTGTTTTTATATAAAAAAAAAGGGATAACATTTTGATTGACTTCTTCTTGAGGTCATGGCGGGTCATCGTCCTTACAATCGCGCATTCTCCTAGTGGCTTTCTTAGTAACGACATGGTATAATAACCCAGATCTGACTGGTATTGACAAGATGCTCCAACTCAAACTTGAAGGCTTCACACTACTCAATGTCGTGCCTGGTGCCGTTGAATGGTACAAGCAAATATTCCTCCTTGAACTGCTGGCGGAGAGTTTCCAAGTAAAATTTATTGGTCGAACCTTACCGGTGTGGGCTAAAATAGAGAAAAGGTATGTGTACGAGTCTTCGAAGATAGTAAAGTCGTAATGCCATACTTGGGTTTCAATGGTAATTCCTTTACCAGGCATGATGGGGTCGTAGACCAGTAGAGAGTGTGGGCCAACAGGTTATGAATGACCTTCACGTCAATCAATTTGATAATTCTCCTTTTGAAGGCCACGCACTTGTCTATGGTATGTCTGGACTGGTTCTTGTAGAATAGACACCTCTTATGAGCATGGATGGGTGCATAAATTGGGAGGACTTCAGAGCTAACACACGCCGATCCTGCAACTTTTAATCCGCCATGCACTTCGATGTTTTGCATTGACCTGTGTGCAACTTTGAAAAGAAAAGTGCGGGATTTGAGGGCAATTGCCCACTAGATAGGAGAGTACATAGTGGAAGGCCCTTGTGGCATCCTGTAGTAGTTGACAACTTCATCAATATTCGGGGTAACTCCCTCAGGTACCCCACTCGATTCTCCATACGACATAGGATCTTTCCCAGGAAACTCTGATTCTTTCTTTGGCGTCTTGAACAATGGGATATAGTCTCCGACCATTTTCTTGAATTTGTCAAGGAGGTTTTGGCATTGGCGTTTCTATTCTGGACTCTCTTCTGTGAGGTTTCCCACAAACTCTATAATTTTGTCAACCTCTTAATAATGGCTTTAGACAAGTCAATCATCACGTTAATCTTGTGAATATTTCCCTAAGTGACTCCTCCATCTATTGGTCGCTAACCAACTCGACAAATGGTAACATGGCACTTTGGTTGTTAGGAGTGTCCATCAGTTGCAAATCAACCTTTAAGAGGATGTGCAAATATAGTTTACTTTTGGTGTTTTCTTGGGTTTTTCTTTTAGGTTGGTGTCCGGAATGTGAAACCAATCAAGAGTTCAGATGAAACACATAAAACACATAAGAAGTTATATCACATAATCACATACATAATTGTAATATCGTGTTCCTAAACGTTATTACTCCAAGCCTTTTTAATCATTTGTTGCATAATTGTGCCAAATGTTGATTTAAACCATTACCCCATAATCAGTTTCATTAATAATAGGTTTTCCCCAATGGGGTTACGAAATATGAATAAAGCACTAAAGTCAGACGAATCGCCTCCAGTGGCGGATCATGAAGCTCTGTCTATCCAATCTTTCATCGCCCTTTGAATGGTGGTCTGAATCTGGAGATGAGTAGACACCAACAGTGAATCAACCCAGGAACTCTTCTCTGTAAATTTCACAGGTGTCGTCCTGTCCATGGCTCTTATCATGCGAGCATCTAAGTCCTCTAGACACTCGTGAGTGAAATCAAACTCCTCGGTCAGACTGGATATGACAGTTTGGTCATGCTCCATCTTCTCTAAGTACCTAGCATCTCGATCATCAGCTTGTCTCTGAATGTGACAGGCTTTGACCTCGGCCTTTGAATTTCTATAATGACTACACTAATAGCGGTGGGACCTATTGTGAGGGTGCCTTAAAAGTTTGCTCTCAACCAATCTAGATATTCCTCATCACAACTGGGGCGGAAGATATCTTTGGCTAGAGTCTCTGGACCCAACATTACTCGACCATTATACTTTCAAATGATTTTAGCAACCCCCTGATCCTGTCTTCTTCATAGTCGACCACGTACTCCCCTATGCCTTCTTCCGAACTATCTTAGAACCTTAATAGGTGCATATGGTCTGAGTCATCGGATCCCTATAAGAGGCATGAAAGGGCATTTTCTACCTCTTACAACTATGGTCTCGATTATAAAGTTGAGAAAACTGGATGTTGTCCTCTCAGAGCCTAGAAAAGATAAAGGTCCACCCCTCTTTGGTTTGGTTCCCGAAATTTAGGTAAGTGACTTGAATGTTATCTTCCCTACATTCTGGGTCTCGGTATGAGGGACCCACGATTTTGTTGAAGTTTTTGATCATCCACCTTGGAAGTACTGATGCGCGTATAGATGCACACACTTTTAAACGCAAGTGCACGTTATCGTATCAAGTAGTATAGTCTTGGATAAGACCGAATATCGTCCTCTAGGATTAGGGTCCAAGTATCAGTTATCTATTTTCTAGTATCTATTTGGTGAATTAATGATTGATTGTTTGGTTTGTAACTAAGAGTTATGAAAGCTAATTAAATATAAAGATTTAATTCAGATGTGATGAGAATAGGGCTTCTATGTATCCTTACTATCCGCTTATGCTACTTACTAATACATTAACTTATGGTATTCTTCTTTTGGAGAAAGCAGGTTTACGAAATCGTTTTATACTCCCGTTAGGGTTATATAAACACTCAACCCCAGTATTGTTCCTTACCTACCTTTCGGTGATAAGGGTAACTCTACATGGAGGATTAAGAACAAAAACCTAGTTGGGATCACGCACAATGCGCAAAATTAGGGTTGTTAAGCCTCTCATCAACGCTTACAAATCTAATTGAGGTATTCTCATCCCCAATTCAAGATCGTCACCCAACTTACAGCATATTCACAATCCCCCCTTTTCAGAATCTGATTAGAAATCATATAGTGATAACTAGTTGTCAATTAGCTACCAAGAATTCAACTCAATTATTGGATAGATCTCTCAATAAGAATAATTACCATAAGCATGCATTAATTTATAACATAAGGTTCAAGAAATTCAACATAGAAAGCCCTATAAGAGAATTAGTTCCTAGCCATAAATATGACAAGAACTAATTTCATGTTCATCATACAAAAACTGAATTAAAGTAAAGAAAGGGAAAAGAAATTACTAAAATAAATGGTATCCAATCTCCAAGCAAGAATCTTGAGTTGTGCAAGAAGGGTAACCCTCAAAAACTGCCTAGGGTTCTCCTTATATAGGTTTAAAAACGCCTCATTCTTTTCCCTGCAGGCCTGGCCCAAAAATCCGTCAAAAGACCTAATTTTTCCGCGCCGCTGCTCGCAGAGAATAGGCGCGGCCGGAAGTTCGGCGATCCGTCGGGTGTTTTGGCGCCGCGGCCCGATATTCGCTGTTCGGCAGCCGCGCGCTGAATCTTCGTAGCTCTCCGGATGTTTAGGCGCCGCGCCCCGCTTCGTCTTTGGTAGCGCGGGCCGAAGTTCGCCTCTCGATAGTGGGCGCCGCGGCCCTGTTTTCTGCGCCGCGGCGCTGGATCTTCTGCGCCTTCTCTGAATGATGGGCGACGCGCCTCGCTTCGATCGCAGGAAGGCCGCGCTGGTCCGATTACGCTTGTTCGCCACTTTCTGTTTCATCTTCGCATCTCCTCTTGCCCTCTTTTTGCTCCTTTTCCGCCATTTGGCTATTTTAACCACTTTGACTCAAAAGAAAGAAAAACTATCCTAATACGACACTTATATGTGCAAAATGGGACAAAAGACTAACTAAAACTGACTCAAAAGGTGTATATAAAATACACCGATCAAATACCCCCAAACTTAACCTTTGCTCGCCCTCGAGCAAAGATTGAAAGAAATAAAATAAAAGACTCAAAGAATGAAAAATAAAAGACTCCCTGTCATTAATCACTTTTGCTGCATAAATGTTAACTAGAAAAACATGAAGGTTAGCAGAATAATATGCAGGAACATATAGCATGAAATTTTCAGCACACTAAACACATGAAGCTAAATATTTCGCAAACTCATATTCATCATGCTTAATGGAAGTCAATATACTAAATCATGCATATAAATTCAAGAATTCCTATGGCATGCTTACTTGCTACTCTCCACTAATTCTGGATATGCATAAAAGAGATCTTCAGGACTTTTAGGGTTGTAATGTAGGCTTAGGTAGGGGTTGGTAAAGATAGGCATTTAGGCTCATTTTTCTGTACCATAAGCTCTTTGGCTTTTCAATTTTTTCCCTTTTTCTT
Source organism: Przewalskia tangutica (assembly GCA_029844215.1). NCBI lineage: Eukaryota > Viridiplantae > Streptophyta > Magnoliopsida > Solanales > Solanaceae > Przewalskia > Przewalskia tangutica. The sequence goes on from CM056727.1 coordinate 122,023,670, forward strand.
TTGATTCTTTCCTTCACTTCAATTCTATCATTCCCCTCTTTTGTTTTGGGAGAGTGAAGTGTATTATACAAATAGGCACCTCCAAACTTAGGTTTTTGCCTCTTTCTTATTACTTTTCCATTAGGGTGCATCAAACTTGTTCACTCTTTTTGTTTCTTCTTTTTAACACAATGTACTCCACTATTTCATATTTTCACTTATGGCACAATTTTGTGGGAATATGGGGTGTCAAAGAAGAAGTTTCAAATTTAGGCTCAATGGGGCTGACTAGGGATATTTTTAAAGTACGGGATAGAAAAGAATGGTAAGAATTGGCTATCAAAGAAATGTCTGATTCATCTCCCTAACATGCATATCCTAACTATTTCGCCTCAAATAGCAAGCACTCATAACACATAAGCATTTATCATTTAGCATGCATAACTCAAGCAAGAAACTCCAAATAGACAGATTCTGTGAGCTTTTGGCATATCTAACCTAAGTGTTTAGATAGTTGCTTCAATTCCTTTACATTATTCCACCTTACTTCACTAGGTGTTTCTAGCAACTACAGCATACATGATCTTTGACAGGCAATTATGACTCAAGAAAGAAAAAATTTTGGTGACTCAAAATAAACATAAGACAAATAAAAAAAAATTTAAATAAAACATAACATGACACACAAATAACAACTAAAACACAAAAACACACCCCCAAACTTAAATCACACATTGTTCCCAATGTGTGTAGACTCAAAGACAGTAAAGAAAATAAGACACTTACAAACTTTTGCTAAAATGGTGGTGGTGGCGGTGGATAATGCTTTGTATTCCGTGAGGGGAGGATCATTCTTGATGTTTTGATTTGGCGATAGGGCCTTCGGATCAGGGTATCCTCTCAGAATTCATAGTTTCCGTTGTGGCGCCATGCCGCAAATGGAAATGCCAAACTTCAGTGCCTTCTCGGTTGGCGATTTTTCTGGATATCCTTGGCTTCCACCTGTTAACACAAAGATGACACACAAACCCAAGAACGTGAGATCGTTCTTAGATAAAATAAAATAAACTAAAGTCAAACATTAAAATAACATAATTAAAACATTGGGTTGCCTTCCCAACTAGCGTTGTCTTTACTGCTTTTAGCCGGACGCAAGTTCCTTATTATTTTAAGGATTGAGAAGTTACCAAGTTCATGTATTCCATTTCATTGATCGTAGGGTTTTAACCTCTGTCCGCTTACTCAAGGCGCTCCTCTCCTTTTATTTCAATTGCTCGCATGGGAATACTCTACCACCGTGTATGGTCCGTCCAACGTGATTTTAATTTACCCGAAACAATCTTAACTCGAGTTGAATAGAAGCACTTGTTGTCCTTCTTGAAAGTCTTTTGGTATCAAATTCTTATCGTGTCATGCTTTCGTTCGTTCCTTGTAGATCTTTGCATTCTCATAGGCATTGTGTCGGAATTCATCCAATTCGCCACCGTAGTAGCCTCCTGCCCCTCCGCCGTGGTATCCATGTTTAACTTCTTCATTGCCCAATATGCTCTGTTCCAACTCTCGGCAAATGACAAGCTTTACCAAAACTAATTTATAAGGTGACATACCAATTGGTGTTTTGAATGCTGTCCCAGATGCCCACAACGCGTCATCTAATTTGATCGACCAGTCTTTCCTCGAGCCGTTCACCGTCTTTTCCAGTATGCTCTTTACTTCTCTATTTGACACTTCCGCTTGCCCATTAGCTTGAGGATGGTAAGCAGTTGTAGTGCGGTGGTAAACTCCATATCGGGAAAGCAATGACTTCAGCTGCCTATTGCAGAAATGGCTCCCTTCATCACTGATGAGAGCTCTTGGTGTGCCGAACCTTGTGAAAATATTCTTACGAGGAATTTTTGCACGCTTTTATCGTCGCTTTCTTTGGTGCCATCGCTTCTACCCATTTGGACACATAGTCTACTGTCAGAAGGATGTATTGATATCCAAAAGATGGCGGGAATGGTCCCATGAAATCAATTCCCCACACATCGAACAGTTCTACTTCCAATATCCCGTGCGAAGGCATCTCGTTTCGTCTTGAGATGTTCCTCGTTTCTTGACAATTATCACATCTCTCGCACAAAGGAATGGGCATCCTCAAGAGAGTTGGCAATAGAATCGCATTGCAATACCTTTGCCGCCGTTCTTGATGCCCCAAAGTGTCCACCACGATAGGGTGTGGCGGTGAGAACACAGTGCATCTCTTCCTCTCGGTATACATCGCTGATGACTTGGTCGACAAAGATTTGTATAGCATCGTTCCTCCCAATAGTAATGTTTTACTTGAATAAAACCTCTTCACTTCTTTGTCTTGACAAGCACGGGGTAGAACTTTAGCCGCAAGAAAGTTAACAAAATCAGCGTATCAAGGTAAATTAGAATTCATACTTACTCAAACAGTTGTTCGTCCGAAAGTGATCATTTATTTGCACATCCTTGTGTTACGCTCTGTGTTCTCCACCGACAAGTGGTGCAGAATCGAATTCTCTGCCTTTCTTATCACGAATCTCTACGTCAAATTCTTGTAGAAGTAGGACCCATCGAATGAGGCGAGGCTTTGCATCCTTCTTTGTCATTAAGTACTTTATAGCAGAGTGGTCAGTGTATACTATCACTTTATTTCCAATCAAGTAGGGCCTGAATTTCTCAAACGCATAGACTATAGCTAGTAATTCTTTTTCAGTAGTTGCATAATTTAATTGTGCGTCATTTAGAGTTTTACTAGCATCGTAAATGGATCTAAATACCTTGTGGATTGTCTGTCAATCTTGCTCCAATCGATAGTCGCTGCATCGCATGAGTTCAAATGGAGCTCCCAATTTGGTGCAATGACTATAGGTCTTTGAGGTAAGCTTCTCCGAGCGTTTGAAATGCGGATAAGCATTCTTTATTGAAGTCGAAGGCTACCCCCGTCATTAGAAATGTAGAGAGGGGCTTTGAGACCTTTGAAAAGTCCTTGATGAATCTTCTATAGAAGCCTGTATGTCCAAGGAAACTTCTGACTCCTTTTGTTGATACTGGAGGTGGTAGATTTTCGATCACTGAAATCTTTGCTTTGTCTACCTCAATACCTTGGCTTGATATTTTATGTCCCAAGACGATTCCTTCTGTCACCATGAAGTGACACTTCTCCCAATTTAGCACAAGGTTAGATTCTTCGCACCGGCCAACATCGCTTACAGATGCCTTAAACATTCATCAAATGATGCTCCAAAGACCGAAAAGTCATCCATAAAGATCTCTATAGTCCTCTCTACCATATCCGAGAAAATTGCCATCATACACTTTTGAAAAGTAGCAGTGCATCGCAGAGTCCAAATGGCATTCTTCTAAATGCAAATGTGCCAAAAGCGGCAAGTAAATGTTGTTTTTCCTCGATCTTACGGGCTATTGCAACCGGTGATACCACGAGTATCCATCCAAAAGCAATAATAGTTATGCCTGCGAGTCCATCCAACATTTGATCTAGGAATGGCAACGGAAATGGTCTTTTCTAGTTGCTTTATTCAACTTGCGATAGTCAACGCAGATTCTCCATCCGCGATCGTTCTCGAGGGAATGAGTTCGCTTTCTCGTTAGCCACCACCGTTATTCCACCCTTTTTGGCACCACTTGTACCGGACTTACCCAAGTGCTATCGGATATGGGTAAATTACTCTGATCGAGCCATTTTAGGATTTATTTCCTTACTACCTCCTTCATATTTGGGTTCGCCGCTCGGGCTTGATGGACGGTCCGCTTCTCCTCATCTAGGCGGATCTTATGCATTACCGTTGATGGACTTATCCCTTTTATGTCTGCTAATGTCCATCCAATAGCCCGCTTGTGATTCTTTAGTACTCTTAGCAGTTTATCAATCTCTTCGGTGGACAGGTGGCATGAAATGATCACTGGTAGGGTTTTCTTTTCACCTAGGTATTGGTATTGTAGATGATTAGGTAGGATTTTTAACTCTAACTCTGGGGCCTTCTCTGTGGATGGTAATGATCTTTCTGGTCCCTGTCCCAGCTCTTCATACTTCTTTGTCCTTGTATCCCATTTTTCATAAGCATTCATCCAATTTGCATACTCCATCAGATCTGGATCGTTTCTACTATCATCATCCCATGTGGTCAGTACTTCTTCAAGCGTATCATCGTATTCGAACTCTTTGTTTGACATTGTCTCTTCGATAAGATCAATGGCTGAGCAGTTATCTTTGGCCTCTGGAAAATTTGCTGTTTGAAGAACATTAAAAATTACCTCTTCTTCATCTACTCGAAGCTTCAATTCCCCTTTTTGAACATCAATGAGAGCCTGCCCTGTGGCTAAGAAAGGTCTGCCCAGTATGATGGGTATTCCATCGTTATCTTGTATGTCTAAGATAACGAAATCGGCGGGGAAGATGAACTTGTCCACTTTTACTAATATATCTTCGACGACTCCTCTCGGATGAACAATTGAGCGGTCAGCTAGCTGCAAGGTGATGTTTGTAGGTTTGATTTCTCCCATTTCTAGTTTGCGTAAAACTAGATAGGGCATCGATTTATGCTGCTCCCAGTCGCATAGTGCCTTTTGACATTCAAACTTTCCAATAGTGCATGGATGGTAAAACTCCGTGGTCTTGTAACTTCGAGGCGCTTGTCTCGTAGGATGGCACTACATTCTTGATTAGCATCACCGCTTCGTAATCCTCTATATTCCTCTTTTGCTAAGCACATCCTTCGCGAACTTGACGTAGCTCGGCATTTGTTCTAGTGTTTCAAAGAACGGGATATTGAGTTGCAATTGTTTGAGAACCTCCACGACCGGAGAATTGCTTGTCAAGAGTGCATGTTTTTAACTTCGGGATATGGTATCATCACCGGGTGCAGATTGCCACCGGTGCTATTTTCTCGATTTACAGGTTACGCGCCGGGCTCGATCTTAGGCGCGCCACTTTCTGCATCGCTCGTGAATCCTCGACGCCGCTGCCCTCGATCATAGCGCGCGCGGCCGCCGCGAACTTTCTCTCCCGATTCGCATCCTTCGGTCAATTGCACGACATTGTGTTTCTCATTGCTTATCCCGGATGCAGATTGCTCTTCGCGTTCGTTGAATATGACCGCGAGTTCTGCTATTTCTGTTTCCAACTTCTTTATGCCCGACCTTATTTCGTCCATAAACTGAGCTTGGAACCTCGTGAGACTGAGTATAGTTTCTCGTAATTCCTCCCTCTGTTCCTCTATGGTTGGCTCTCTATCATATGGACAGTAAAAATCCATATAAAAAGTGTTCCTGAATGAATCAAAGCCAACAAAAAATCACGGCACCTCGAATTTTCGTAAAAACTAAAACTAAAAATAAAAATTTAAAACCAAATTAGAAATTAAAAATAGATAATTTGATATTGAACTATTGCCTAATCCCCGGCAACGGCGCCAAAAACTTGATGCGCGTATAGATGCACACACTTTTAAACGCAAGTGCACGTTATCGTATCAAGTAGAATAGTCTTGTATAAGACCGAATATCGTCCTCTAGGATTAGGGTCCAAGTATCAGTTATCTATTTTCTAGTATCTATTTGGTGAATTAATGATTGATTGTTTGGTTTGTAACTAAGAGTTATGAAAGCTAATTAAATATAAAGATTTAATTCAGATGTGATGAGAATAGGGCTTCTATGTATCCTTACTATCCGACATGCTACTTACTAATACATTAACTTATGGTATTCTTCTTTTGGAGAAAGCGGTTTACTAAATCGCTTTATACTCCCGTTAGTTATATAAACACTCAACCCCAGATTGTTCCTTACCTACCTTTCTGATAAGGGTAACTCTATAGGAGGATTAAGAACAAAACCTAGTTGGCCGTCACGCACAATGCGCAAAATTAGGGTTGTTAAGCCTCTCATCAACGCTTACAAATCTAATTGAGGTATTCTCATCCCCAATTCAAGACTGCCTACCCAACTTACAAAGATATTCACAATCCCCTTTTCGTAACTGATTAGAAATCATATAGTGATAACTAGTTGTCAATTAGCTACCAAGAATTCAACTCAATTATTGGATAGATCTCTCAATAAGAATAATTACCATAAGCATGCATTAATTTATAACATAAGGTTCAAGAAATTCAACATAGAAAGTTTTATAAGAGAATTAGTTCCTAGCCATAAATATGACAAGAACTAATTCCATGTTCATCATACAAAACTGAATTAAAGTAAAGAAAGGGAAAAGAAATTACTAAAATAAATGGTATCCAATCTCCAAGCAAGAATCTTGATTGTGCAAGAAGGGAACCTCAAAACCGCCTAGGGTTCTCCTTATATAGGTTTAAAACGCCTCCTTCTTTCCTCGCAGTTGGCCCAAAAATCTCAAAAGACCTAATTTTTCGTCGGCGCCGCTTCGCAGATAAGCGCGCGGCGGAAGTTCTGCGATCCGTCGGTGTTTGGCGCCGCCCGATATTCGCTGCTCGAGGCGCGGCGCTGAATCTTCAGAGCTTCTGATGTTTAGCGCCGCGACACCGCTTCTTTGAGAGCGCGGCGCCGAAGTTTTCTGTCTTCGGATAGTGGGCGCCGCCTGTTTTAGGCGCCGCGGCGCTGGATCTTGTACGCTTCCGAATGATGGCGCCGCCTCGCCGCTTCGAGGAAGCGCGGCCAGTCCGGATTTACGCTTGTTCGCCACTTTCTCTGTTTTCATCTCTGGCATCTCCTCTTTTGCCCTCTTTTTGCTCCTTTTCCGCCATTTGGCTATTTTAACCACTTTGACTCAAAAGAAAGAAAAACTATCCTAATACGACACTTATATGTGCAAAATGGGACAAAAGACTAACTAAAACTAACTCAAAAGGTGTATATAAAATACACCGATCAAGTACCTATGTAGGTTTAGTCATTGACCTAAGGCTCAGTATATTTTGACTAGGATAATAAGGACTAGGTCATAGTACTTGGTTTCCCCATTTGTGGTTATGCCATGAACGATAGCATGGGTGACACACATGATCCGGTTTAATAGCTTGGTATCGGTCTTTGGAAAATACCATAGTTCCTAGTAGGCATATGGAAAAGGATAGGGGTCGCATAACTTCCCAACTGGCATAGGATCGAAACTCTATAGAGTGTTCTATGTATCCATATTTGGACCAAAATCGGCTATAAAGATCCTAAAGGCTACAGTCGGGCCAAATAACTAATTGGCGCTAGCTAAGGATAGGAATTTCATAATCTCATCGGAGTAGGCTTATGGTGTACTAGGAGGTTATGGTTAAATTTCTTTCTCCTTCTCATACAGGTCCCATTGCTATCCATGCAATCCCGAATCTCCTCTAAAGTTAGGGTCATCTCAAAGTCTCCGAACCTAAATACCATTCTATCACAATCCCAATACCCGATAAAACCCCTATGTCTCTATCCTTGGGCTCATCGACCTCACCTCACTTAAACTATAAAACCGAACCAAACACTTAATCAAATCAAACCTCCAACACTTAGTGTGTACTCGGACTTGCATCTTGCATTCCTTGTTCATACCTCATCCGAACTACTTCATTCACTACTACAAGATTGCAGCTTACGTAACACATCTTAGATAGCGCTTTTTTAAATTTTCAAATTAAAAAAAAAAGAATCTAACAAAAAATACAGCCATAGCGCTTTTCGGAAATTTTAATCGAAGCGATATGCAAGTTACTCCTTGCATAGCGCTTATTTAAAGCGCTATTATAATTTGCGTTACTTAAGTAATTTATTAATATAATAATATAAATATTCCCACTTAGATAGCGCTTGTGGAAGCACTATTGAAGTAAATGTTACTTCAATAGCCAAAATTAATTGGCATAAATCTATTCCACCTGAATCGTTTTATACCCCAGTTGTTGCACCACAACAACAACAAACAGATTCCATGGCTCCCAAAAAAACCCTAAACACCACTTCCAAACCAGTAAAAGAAGAAAAGGAGAAATCTCCTACAAAATTCCGGCAGAGAAACCCATGTCCTGGTACGATGCAGTTTTGAAGGAAAAACGGGAAAATGCAACCAGCGAAGAATCTGTGCAAAAAATACAAGTAAATCCCGCACAGAAAATAACTGTTGAAAACCTTTTACATCTTATTTCAAAATCCCCAGAACTACATCAGACATTGATACAGCTTCAAATTCCAAAACAGCAAGCTGTTCAAAATCAGAAGAGGATAAAACCTGAGAAAAATTTATAAAAATCGAGAAAGGAGAATCTTCAAAAATCATTTCTCAAAAACAATTTTTAAATTCCCAACTTGTGGTACCACAAGCCCCCAATAAACCCATTTCTGATTTTTTTCTAAAACCTTTTTTCCAAAATATCACGACTATTGAAAAAGGATTTTGTAATCAAGACCCTTTTTAGCATTACAAAACTATTTTGGACATGGTTGGTTTTACAAATCATGGAACATTTTAAAAACACCATATTTTTATCAAGTTATCCTCGAAGTATCAGGATCAGCAACAATTAAACACCTTTATTATAAAAATAATCCAGATCCCTCTTATTCCGTCTGCAAAATCTCCGGTGTAATTTCTCCAGGCGACTGGGAAATGAATTATCTCAACCCCTAAACTTCCCAGATTCCTATAAAGATGTCCGATTTTTTAATGTGCAGTTTAATTACTGGGATTACCAACAAGTTTGGTTCAATTCCTTTTTTGTTCAAAATCCAGAAAAACGCTATACCTGGCTTTTCCATTTTAATACCTCATGTATTCCATCCAAATTCCTTTTTTGTTCAGATTTTGGTTCTCCCTCTAAACCAAAGTCTGAGAAATTCCCTAAAATTCCTAAACTCCTCTCCAATACCTCTCATATCATATGAACATCAATTCCTTTCATCCAAATACCTTACCCGAGATTTTCAAATACCTTGTAAACTCTCAAGTTCTCCTAGAATGTTTTCAAAACTTATTATGTTCAAAACAACCAAAATCATGGTACACTTCGTGGGTAGTTTAGATCGGAGGTCAATCACATCTCACCTCAATTTGAATGTGCGTTACCATTATTCTTATTATCTCGCACTTGTATTTCTCAATTCGTACATCTTATACACATAAATACATATGGCTCATTAAAATTTTAAAAAGACCACAATCAAGAAACAACTCAAAAGGCCATTGCAAACACTTGTTATAATTTAATGGTGACACTCGAATATTAAAGTGCATTGAATGTTAAAGTACTTTAAGGGGCGTTGCACCTCCCCTGAAAAGAAGTTGCCACTATTTTGGTCGAAGTGATCCTCCTTGTCAACATTTATATATGCAGAACTTTACATAAACTGAAAGTTGTCAGCATATTTTGAATAAACAAATTATAAACATTGATCATTTCTTGAAGTAAGTACAAATTATATAGATTATCCTCATTATGGGTCTACGATCCATCTTTAGGGAGTGCCACATCATGCTGATCTATCACATACCAATGTTTCCGATCAAAATACCAATCAGCAAATGCTTTTGGTGCGGACTGCATAAAACACTTCATATGTCATTGATATTTCTGATTGAAGTTTCAATAACTTAGGATATAATGAAATAAAAGATCCAACATAAACCTAATAATGTAGTAAGTATCAGAAGTAATTTAAAAGTACATTTCTTTGTTTAACGTGAAACCCGAAGTCGCTACCCGAAGGTGCGCACCGGGTAAACCACGGACTGACGTAATAACCTGCAAACTCCGTCAGTCAGTTAAACCACACTTGGCAAGCCAGGCTCCCCCAAGAGGCGAAGGCAGGCCAAGTGTTACCCTGGGATTTCGAACTTGTGACCAAGCTCTCCCACACCACCCAATGAGAATACCCTCTGCCTTCAAGACCAACTGGTCTAGGGCTTCGGATAGTACATATATAAACATAGTAAAATTAAATAATATCTTACCAGGTTATTAATTACAACGGCATTTTCAGGAGACCATCTTTTTTGTAATGATGTATGATGATTTAATGAGTCAATGAAAACTCCTCTTAATTCAGGATTGTTTGGTTTAGGCAGAGCAGTTAAGAATTCCGACCTAAATTCTGAAATAACAAATTCAAAAACATTAATTAGAAGTATAACTCGTAAAAAATAATTTTCTTTTATCGTTAAAGTATTCATGTTATCATTGTTTAGCTCATTTAACTTGTAATAATTACCTCTAAGAGCCTTTTTTTGACTTTCATTCAATGTCCTGCTTTCAATGTTATGGTTTAAGTTAGGATCTACAGTAGTTTGAACCTGCAAGAGTTCAAACTATGAGGGTGTTCTTGTAAAAAAAACTCCAACTTATCAAATAGTCATCCAGTAAAAAAGGCTATCGAACCTGGATTTTGTTTTTCAAGAAATAATCCAAGCTAATGTTAGTCATTTGCTTTGCATAAACAAATGGATAAACTTATTACCTGAAAAATATCAAATGCTGACATATAAATGAAAAGTGGTGTCTTGATATATTGTTGCATGTTTTCCGCGAAGAAGCACTGCATGCATTCATGAATTGTATATTAGTAATTCAATTAAAAATGATTTAAGAATCAAGGGAGCAGGTAATTGTACCAATATTGGTTTCATTTTTGAAGTGCATGCTTGGGGTAGCGCTTTGGCAGATCCCTGCAACACATAATATTTATAGGTCTAATCATTGTGCATGCCTGTATATAAATAACTCCTCTTCTAATGCAAAATTAAATAGAGAAGGAAATAAGAACTTACATGTAAAGTAATAAGTGCGTTATAGATGTTTTCAAAGCCAATTGCTTGTTGAGGGTTCTTCCTATTAAAAAGAGATAATTCAAAAGTTATATTGTAATAAATGATCATGTAGAGACTTTAAAAATCTTACGCATGGATAAAGTATCCAGAATCAACTAAGCATTTGACTCTAGGAGTATTTGTTAATAAATTTCGAAATCGATCACAATATAGCATTGCTGGATATCCTCCAGCTGAACCTCCAGCAAGAATGGCCTGCAATCATCATTAAAGAATTTGAGCAATATGCTTCATTAATCATTTCAAAATGTAATATAGAATTTGCACACATTCTTAGCATTCCTTAATCCCTTTGCCAACAACTCCTCCAAAACTGCTTCGTAAATTCTCGCGCCTCTCAAGTGTAGATTGGTAGCCTAAATGAGATTAAAGTTTCATGTTACCATAATATTCTTGATGGATAACCGAAACTATAATTTGAAATAAGCAATACAGGATCAACGTATTCCACATCTCCAGTGAATGATCCACCATCACAATATCTGACAAACACTTTGTTCCAATTGTAAAAATCTGCATATTTATATTAAGTATTAATATAAATTGATACAGGGCTACAAATATTAGTATTTGTCACAAATACAAAGAAGAAAGGGTTTCACTCTACTTTCTTTCTGGTTTAATATTCTCATTTGTAATTGTTATTAGACTAAATTTAGTAATATTACAATACTAATTTAGGTACAAGACTAAGTCTACAATATACCAAATATATAATAAGGAAAATATTAACAAATCTGGAAATTGGAATATGGGCCGGACGTGAGGCCCATATTCTCTAGCATTAATATCATCTTATAAACATTGTATTAGTCATAGAATAGATGTGTTTGACCTTATTAAGATTTCTATATAATGTAAGGTTTAGCTTCCCTACTGGCACTTATTCTTTTTGAGGTTCACCTATTATTAATAAAAATGTAACTTAGGGTAAATATCCGAGTGATTCAATATTTTCTCAAAAGAAACAAAAATGAAATAATGTGTGAACCGGAAGAGAATAATTATGTCTTATTCACTTCAACTACTGCTCAACAAACAATTTTCAACCCGCAGCGTAAGAAGAGAAATACGACCGCAAGGCCACGAGTTCGATCCCCGCATAAACCTTCTTTGTTGAGTCACACATGGCCAAGTGTGGTTTACATGACGTGGTTTGCGTGCCATCGCTGGGCCGGGTTTACTGCGCGCACTCGAAAGAGAGCACGCTGCCTTCTTCACAACAAAAAAAAAAAAAAACAATTTTCATTAGAAATGCAAAAGGACATTTTATATAGTATATCTACAAGAACCTGGATTAGCAGTCTGATTCTTGCTATGAATTCCTTGAAATAACCATGGCCCCATAATATTTGAAGAACCCACATTCGGGTTATTGATACGTTCTTGGCAGTCTGTGACATTTATGCACCATGCTCCTCCCTAAGAACATTTTGAAATTTTCAAAGATCTACTAAAAAGTCTTGAAACAACAATATGTCCAGAAAAGGGAAGGAAAGTAACAAAGTGAAACTTCTCAAACCACAAAACCTAGATAAGAAAAAAAGACCGAATCAAACTTGTATTACACATGACTTACCGAAAGATGTACTATCCAGTTTTCAACTCCGTCTCCAAATCCAGGTTCAAAATGGTATGCTGGAGGTGATCCATCCAAGCACACTACCAAATAAATAATGTTAACAGAACTCTTCAATTAAACTATCCTTGTTTTTCGAATTGAAAGAACTAAGAGTTTCACATGCGCCACAGAGGCCATGGGTCGCTCGCTAAACAACCTCTAAAGATAAGATCATGACAATGATTTCAAGATTTCTGACCTCGCAGATAATGGAGCTTATTGCACCGGGCTGCTCTTTTTTTGTTTTTCGAATTGAACATTTAATTTGCACATATAAGTGTAGAAATTTAACCTGCCCCTTTTGACACAGCATTATGAATGAGTATTTTCTCAACGTTGTAACTATCTGGGCCTTGTGTTGCTTTTACACATTTCGTTATGATGATGGTTAAAGAGCAGACAAGTAAGATAAAAAGTTGAAATGATCTTGTCGCCATCACCATCCTGTAAAAGATAAATAACACAAGAAATGGATGAGAAAGTATATGACAAAAGAATGTAACAATTATTATGAAGAAACAACTTTTCTTAATACATACGTTATAAATATGATGCAAAAGAGGTGTTGACCCAAATTAATCAATTGTGAAGGGATCTATATATACTTTTAATATGGAGGATCGATAATGCTAGAAATTGGGTTACCGAAAATTACGTATCTGAAGATACTAACACCACTTGTTTGCTTCCCAAAATTTATTTTCTTTACTTAGGGACCTCAAGATTTGTATGGACTAGAGTTAACTTATTATATGGAACTCTTAGACAACGCACAATTGTATGTGGTGATGAATTTACAAGAAATTCAAAAATTACCTGAAAAATATGTCTATTAGGGTGTCTTTGGTGTCACGACCCAAATCGGAGGGTCGCGACGGGCGCCCGAATCTCACCCGCCGGGTACCCCAAATCACACCATCATATATAATCACAAGTAAGACTGGACTAAGCCGAAAAATATTTATGAAAACTCTTGACCAAAAAACCGATTTATACATATATACATGCCCACACCAAGGTCGATAAGGTCATACAAAACTACTATCCACAGGACACCTGTCTACAAGCCTCTAAAGAATATACGACATCAAAAGGTGGGTCAAGGCCCCGCCATACCCAAATAGAATGCAAAAATATGTCATGCAAAAATAGACCGACATTCTGAAACAAGGGGAGTGCTCCAACATCTGCGGAATCAGCAACCTACTAACGTGGATCGTCGTCCTGTCCATGTGAACCTGCGAGCATGAAACGCAGTGTCCGCCGACAAAAGGAACATCAGTACGACTAATGTACCGAGTATGTCAGACCTGAATAACAACATAACAGAAATATAACAACAACTAAAACAGGAACAACTGACCAACAGTAAATATATGTTATGCAATGCCACTACGGTACAATATTAACCACACATACATCTTCCTTCATATTAAGCCACACAGACTTCATCCTTATCATATCCCTGCTGATCAGGTGGTCTGCATATTCCGTTTTTCATCCCTAATATATGTTAGTGTTGCGGAGTGTGCAACCCGATCCAATATATGTTAGTGTTGCGGATCGTGCAACTCGTCCCAATATATATTAGTGTTGCAGATCGTGCAACATCGTGCAACCCGTCCCAATATATATTAGTGTTGCAGATCGTGCAACCCGTCCCAATATATGTTAGTGTTGTGAAGCGTGCAACCCGTCCCAATATATGTTAGTGTTGCGGAGCGTGCAACCCGTTTCAATATTATATATATATATATATATATATATATATATATATATATATATATATATATAATGCATGAATGACAATAAAATATTTCCTGAATTTATCGGACGACAATAATATCCTTGCCCCTTTGACTAGCATTATGAAAACATCTGATTGGTAATAACAGATCCGAACTGCTTAATTAATTCTTTATGTTCTACGAAGGTCAAGCAAAAGATTGATTACTTTGTATTCTTCCAGTGTCAAGAGTAATTCTAATATGGGTCACGAGTAATTTATATTTAAAATAATCTTATCTAATCAATTTTGAATTAGGAAATTTAAAACAAATAAAGTATAACTTAGTTTGTATTTGAATGACATTCTAAAATCTTGAAAGGGAAAAGGAGCATATTTGCCCTCAAACTTAAGGAAAAGGGGCATATTTGCCATCCGTCAAAGTTTGAGGACAAATATACTCTTTCCGTTATTAAACTTGTAGAATTTGCCCAAAATTAACAGAAATGCCACATGGCGTCCACGTGGACGCCACGTGGAAGCAGGTGGGACCCGCATCAGCAGCTCCACTGAGAGCTTGAGCTACAGTGATTTTGCCGGAAAATGGCAAATTCCGGCCAAACCACCAACTCAACGGGGACAAGGCTTATATCATTAGCTTCAACTCGTCAATCCCGTCATTTCCATACCAACCACCACTGTCGATTATTCCTATATCGCCGGAAATTTCAGATCGAAATTTCAACGCCATCGCCGGCTTTTTCGCACTTTCCTGAACTCGTGAACTTCACGGTCCGAATTAGTACCAACAGTTCGCCTTTAACAACGCCGTCATTTCCATACCACTCTTACAACTCAATTCAACCTCTATAGCAACATCAACCAAATCGACAGAATCAAACCCTAGCCGATTACAAGCGCTTTCCGCGATTCGAGCAATAACCGACGGTAGTGAAGGGTACCAGCAGATTCGTCGTCCTCTAGCCGATATTTTACAACCCTCCACCACCTTCGATTCATCCCCAATCTTCAGATCGTTGAAATCAAATTTCCGATCGGGTTTTGGTCTTTTCCGGCAACTGTGGCATTGACGACGGTGGTGGGTGGAGCTGTTCATGCGGGTCCCACCTGCTTCCACGTGGCGTCCACGTGGACGTCATGTGGAATTTCTGTTAATTTTGGGCAAATTCTACAAGTTTAATAACGGAAAGGGTATATTTGTCCTCAAACTTTGACGGAGGGCAAATATGCCCCTTTTCCTTAAGTTTGAGGGCAAATATGCTCCTTTTCCCATCTTGAAATAACTGTGTTCCTAATAGTGTGAACATCTTAAGGGCATAAAATCATTTTAACATAAAAATGTTTATCGATATTTTTTTCACTTAACACTGTTATTGCTTATTTCAACATGTCTACTAAAAACATTCATACTTATTTATTAAATCAGTCTCAACACTTAATACCTGTCAGTTACTTTAAATTAACAAAGTCAAATCGGCTCCAGTGCTTATAAAAACTCTTATGAATATCAAGATCTTTTCTGTATGCCTCAAAAAGGACTTAATAATATATTTAGACATGCTTTCAACATAGGAATCAATAGTATGAATATTCCTAACTTCTAGGAGTGAACCAAATTATAGAATAATATCACGGTTACGGTTCATACGTACAACATACCAAAAGAAGAAATGGATTTTGCCTTAACATACCTCTGTTGAGAATCTGAACACCGTCATGAATAATGTAACACAGTCGGTTCAAGGTTCAGAGTAACCAACTAGATCTAGGTTTAGTTATAGTACATGCAACTTCTGTATCTATTTGAGAATGAACATAGACAGTATGCAAGAAGGAAGGAAACAACAATCAGTGTATTATTGATGTTGAATGCAGATGTACATCGGTAAGATGAATGACCGTAAGGAAGACGGCACAGAGAGTTTGCCGCCTCAAGGCACGCCTCTTTTTCTTCCTTTCGCTCTTCCGCCTGTAAGACCGAGAGAGTTTGTATTTATACATGGCACTTTGCCTTTGAACGACGAGTGGCCTTACGTGAATTATGGGTCGCCACTGACGCTGGCCGCCACTTGACGCTGGCCCCTTATACAAATAACATCAGGTAATAACCAAACCGGCCCAATATTAAATTGGCCCACTACTTATTACATATTTGAATTAATTATTTAACCTCCTCAGTCGGGTGCTCAAGATATCTAGCAGAGCCAAGCTTGGAACAAAGCACGGCAATGTCAGAATCGTAAGTCCCTTTGTAAGGATGTTTACCGGTCGCTCACCGTATTGATGTATTCAGTTTGAACCATCCCCTTTCTAATTTTCTCTCTGATGAAATGTAGGTCAATTTCGATGTGTTTGGTTCTTTCATGAAACACAGGATTAGCTGTCATTTGTATCGCAGATTTACTGTCTGTGTACACGCCATCGGGTGAATATCAATATCAAGTCTCGAGTAGGCCTAATACCAAGTGATCTCAAAGAATGATGGCTAAGCTTCAGATTCTCGCTTCACGAGCTTCGAGACGGTACTTTGTTTCTTTGACTTCCGTGATATGAGAGTCTCCAAACTTGACTAAATAACTGTAATGGATTTTCAGATGTGGACATGATGCCCAACTGCATTACAAAGAGCTAGTTAATGTGTTTTGTTTATTACTAGATAATAGTATTCCTTGTCCTGGCTTACCTTTTACATACCTTATTACCCTGATGGCAGCATCAAAATGAGATTTCTTTGGGTTTTGTAAGAACTGGCTAAGTGTTTGTACACTGTAAGCAATATCTGGTCTGGTAAGAGTAAGATACAGTAACTTACCAATTATTCTTTGATATGAGCTGATATCACTTACTGGTTCATCCTCAGAGGCAGATTTCCCTTTGTCAGTCCCCTGCTTCAATTTATACTCATCATATTCTTTTGTGGTAAGTTTTACATTAGCATCAGAGGGAGTATTGATAGGTTTAGCAGCAGCTAACCCCAGTTCAGAGATGAGTTCAAGAGCATACTTTCTTTGATGCATTGTGATCCCCTTGCTGGATCTAGCAAATTCTATTCCTAGAAAATACCTTAACTCTCCCAGATCTTTCATTTTGAAGGCATTATGCAGGGATTGCTTAGTCTCCTTTATTAGTCTTATGTTATCACCAGTGACTAACATGTCATCCACATAAATCAGAATTACAACAATACCTTGATTAGTATGTTTTAAAAACAGAGAGTGGTCAAACTCAGATTGCCTAAACTGCATCTGAATTAAGGCTTCTGTAAGCTTACAGTTCCATTGTCTTGGAGCTTGTTTGAGTCCATAGAGGGATTTAGTGAGTTTACATACTTGTTTACTGCCTCCTTTACTACTGAAACCTTGTGGAAGAGTCATATAGATTTCATCAAATAAGTCCCCTTGAAGAAAAGCATTATACACATCCATTTGATGAATGTACCATCCTCTAGAGGCAGCAATAGAGAGGACAGTTCTTATAGTTACCATTTTTACAACAGGGGAGAAGGTTTCTTGATAATCTATTCCTTCTTGTTGACTGTAACCTTTAGCAACTAGTCTAGCTTTCAGTCTTTCTACTTCTCAGTTGTCTTTATACTTGATCCTGTAGATCCATTTACAACCTATAGGTTGTTTTCCATCTGGTAGAGTGACAATACTCCAGGTGTGATTTTCTTGTAAGGCATTTATTTCTGCTTTCATAGCCTCTACCCACCTAGAATCTTTTGAGGCTTCAATGTAACTTTTAGGTTCTGTTAGTACTGAGAAAGAGCTTAAAAAGGCTTGATATCTAGGTTTTAAGTTATCATAAGAAATGAAGTTTGCAATAGGGTAAAGGACATTGTTGACACTTGTTGTAACAAAGTCTTTAAGCCATATAGGGGGTTGTTTGAGTCTACTAGATTTCCTATGTATAGTTCTGTCATCAGGTTCTGCAGCAGGATTACTATCAGGTTGCATATCATCAGAGTTCCCCTTTTCTAAATTATTATCAATGGGATTACTATCCTCAATGGATTCCTTATTTGTGATATCTATACATTCCCTTTTTGATTCATCAGAATTACTATGAAGGAGCTCTTGGGGTAAGAGTTGATCATTACTGTTTCCTTGAAGTGAATTATGGAAAATAGGGACCTCAGTTACAGGTTCTTTAAAAGGGTAGACAGATTCTCTGAATGTAACATCTCTACTGACAAAGAGGGCCTTAGACTGCAGATCATAAAGAATATAACCCTTTTGAGTTTCAGAGTAGCCCATTAAGACACATTTTTTAACCTTAGACTGAAGCTTATCTGTGGCAGCAAGCTCACTAGCAAAGCATAGACAGCCAATGGTTCTTATGTGTTTCAAAGATGGCCTTTTATGATATAGACACTCAAAAGGTGTAGAGTGAGTGATAGAAGAGGGTAGTCTATTGATTAAGTATACTGCAGCCTGAACACATAGACCCCAGAATTTTAGAGGAATATTAGCTTGCATTCTTATAGCCCTGGTAATTTCTAGTATATGCCTGTGTTTTCTCTCAGCAATACCATTTTGCTGTGGTGTATATACACAGCTTCTTTGATGAATAATACCTAAGTTCTGAAAGAGAGTGGTGCAGAAATCATTAACAAACTCTGTCCCATTGTCAGTTCTAATTATTTTTACTATTTGATTAAACTGTGTGGATATGTATTTAAGAAACTGATTGATTACCACACATACTTCAGATTTAAGCCTAAGCAGAAATATCCAGGTCATTCTAGTGTGATCATCTACAATAGTGAGAAAAAATCTCTTGCCATTATGAGTTTCAACCTTGTATGGACCCCATACATCCATGTGGACAATATCAAAAGCTTTATTACTGTAAGTGGTACTATTAGGGAAAGGCAGTCTACACTGTTTTGCACAAGGACACACATTGCATGTCTTTATTGCCTCAGCTATCTTATCATTATTGGCACTTATCAATTTACTAAGTACCTTACTAGAAGTGTGGCCCAGTCTTCTATGCCACAGATTTATATCTTCATGGGTCATTGTATTCTTCTCATTGCGTGTACGATAATCGCTTTCTTGAATTATGAATATCTTTTGCTTGATTGACTAACATATAGAGTCCATCCTGAAGCTTACCAATCTCCTTCACCTTCCCACTGGAGAGATCCTGAATTAAACAAAAATCAGGATAAAAGATAGCTGAACAATTCAGCTCTCTTGTTAGTTGGGAAACAGACAATAAATTGTATTTAAATTGAGGTAAAAAAAGTACATTTTCAAGTGTACTTCTATTAGAGAGAGTACTAATACCAGTATGAGTAACTTGGGCTGATTGGCCATTTGGTAAGAAGACTTTCTTTAGTGTGACTGAATCATTTTTTCCAGTAATTTTATTTAGCATATTTAGATCATTAACCATATGATTTGTAGCCCCTGTATCTATTATCCATCTTTTCATTATATTAAAGACATGTAAGGCTTTAAGTTCTGATATACCTGCTAAGTTTGCAGATGTTTGACTACATTGTGTGTCCAGAGATGCTCCTTTATGTGGCTGGCTGTTGTTCAGCATCTTTACTATTTGTTCATACTGATTTTGAGAGAATGTTGGTGCTCCTTCAGCTTGCCAATGGGTTTTAGTATTCTCAGAGGAGGAGTCTGAACCTTTGTTATGAACATTATGAGCAGCAACAAATTCCTTCCTTTTTGATTTAAAACCAGGAGGGTATCCATCTAGTCCAGAGTGCAATTTTCAGTGTGACCCCTCATCTTGCATTCATCACACACAAGATTGGAATTCCTTTTTGATCTTTGACTTCCTGTTGTTCCATTCTTAGAATAAAATTCATTCTTAGAGTACATGGCAGTAGAGGGACCAGCACCTAGAAGTCCTACAGACTTAGCACTAATCCCCTTTTGGTTTTCATCACTTACTATCGCTGAGTAGGCTTTATCGATCGTAGGGGGGTGACATAAGGCACTTGGCTTCTAGCCTGCATGTAGCTCTCATTCAGACCCATAAGAAATTGGTAAAGCTTCTGCCTCTGCAGAAAGTCTGTAAAATCTCTGGATGTAGGACATCCACAGCTTGGTGGTGGTACAATAGCTTGGAATTCCACCCACAAATTCTTTAGTTTGGTATAATATTCTGAAATACTAGCATTTCCTTGAGATAGGGTAGCAATTTCTCTATGTAAATCGTAAGTTCTTGATTCATCCATTTTTTCAAACCTTTCCTTTAGATCTTCCCATACCTCATATGATGTTTCAGCATAAAGAACCCCACACAGCAAGTTACTAGTGACAGCATTCATTAGCCATGCCTGCACCACTGCATTAACCCTATCCCACTGATCCCACCATTCTATTCCAAACTGATTTTTTGTACAGTTTCCATTCACAAACCCTAATTTGTTCCTTCCTAAAAGAGCTATTTTCATAGATTTGCTCCAAATAAAGGTAGTTTTGAGCCCACTAGTTGAAAGGATATTAAAGATGCAAGCATCGACATCTGAGGCTTGCAAGAATAGGGGATGGTTATGGTCAAGTACAGTGATGGGTGAGTTTTTGGAGGATTGGGGAAGATCTGTAGTGGAACCAGGTGTTCCTTCGAGTGAGTCGTTGGGTGGATCTGTACCCATATTCTTAAAAAACCAGACACAATAAAGGAGGTGACAAGCTTTATCAAGATTTCAAGGTTTATCAAGATACCACCACAGATCTGTATACAGATCTTAAAGGGTTTCTTTTAGCAATATACAATATCAACAGTTCTTTGTCAATATACAGGTGTTCCTTCGAATATAGGCCTATTATACAGTATTAATAGACTCGTTTTCACAGAAGTAGAAATATCAGATTTGAGATCCAAAAAAGAAAACAGAGATTTACCCAGATTTGTTGCATAATATCATGCAACATCTGATGTCGATGACCCGCTTTGGTACCATGTTGAGAATCTGAACACCGCCATGAATAATGTAACACAGTCGGTTCAAGGTTCAGAGTAACCAACTAGATCTAGGTTTAGTTATAGTACATGCAACTTCTGTATCTATTTGAGAATGAACATAGACAGTATGCAAGAAGGAAATAACAATCGGTATTATTGATGTTGAGCAGATGTACATCGAGAAGATGAATGACCGTAAGGAAGACGGCATGCAGAGAGTTTGCCGCCCAAGCACGCCTCTTTTTCTTCCTTTCGCTCTTCCGCCTGTAAGATCGAGAGAGTTTTTATTTATACATAGGCACTTTGCCTTTGAACGATGAGTGGGCCTTCTGTGAATTATGGGGCTGGCCACTTGATGTGGGCTGGCCCCTTATACAAATAACATCAGGTAATAACCAAACCGGCCCAATATTAAATTGGCCCACTACTTATTACATATTTGAATTAATTATTTAACAACCTCGAATCCGAGCTAACAATTGCCCCACGATTCAAAGCACTCAGAGAATGCTAATGTACTTCTGAACTAAAAGATATGATGCCGAACTTTCAATTCTCAACTACAATTACTAATTTACGACGATCACACAGTGCACTATTTCTGCTTTTCAACTTCCATACAGTGAATTGTTCGTTGGCTAGTTCAGTGTAAGCCAACTAAACAAATTGCACATGGAGTTAGATCAAAATCAACCATGTCCAAAAGTCGATGGATAGATCTGTGGGGCTTAGCTTTCAACAAGTAATTTAGAGAATTTAATGTTTTTGACAAGATAGACATCAAACAGTGTCAATTGTGTTTTCTATTTGTTCGGAGCAAAAGGCGAAATCCCTCGCCCACAGGGCCCCCACCCCTCCGACCCGACAGAGATTGGTGGAGGAAGGTAAATCATGGTACTCAGCGGCCCACTAGGTGGGAGGCACAGTGTCTGGTGCCCACAAGGAGTCATCTCTCACAAAGGAGAAATGAACTCCCACAATGCGGTTGCCAGGGCTCGAACCTGTCTTCTTGGAGCAATCTGCCACCCTGGAACCAACTGAGCTACACCGTCACACTTATTGCGTCCAAAATTATTTCGGAATCACATCCTTTTATATACTAATCTCCTATTAGCATATGTAAATATAACATAAAAATTCCAACGCTCAGGCCTATTTCCTTCATTTAGGTACTCAAATCATTGTCCAAAATTTTGAGACGTTACATTTGGTATGACAGAGAATGCTTTTCACATAAAATGTTATCCAACTCATTTTCTCGCGAAATAAGTTATTTTCCTACACCTGGTACACAAATTGGAAACTGTCATTATACAAACATCTGCATATATTCAAAACAAAACGCTATGAGGTGGGTGGTTCATGTTAGATGTATTTATACGTCTTTTTACATTAATTTACCCATATTTCTACCTCGTTTTGGAGCTTAGTGTGTTAAATACACCAAAGTAATATTGATTGTGACATAAGGAATTAATCAGAGCTAAATTATTGAATCTATGTACTTCACGATGAAAAATTTATGTTTGGAGAAAAAGAGCTCAAGTTGCGGCTGTGTGTGCTATCACTAGATGAAGCATGTGGAAAAATGCGGCTGCGTGTGCTCTCACTGGAGAAAGCATGTGCATAAATGACTAAGTGTTGGATGGATATCCTCCATCGTGATGCGAGGTCCATCACAGCAAAATTTAACATTGTGGACATCGCGACTCGACCACCAGTAATGCCCAGAAGGAAAATTGGCTAAGGATGAGAAGCACGAGTTCAACCCGTTACGAGTGCCGATAAGACAATGTTCATTGTGATCAACTCCGCCATGTTATAAAAGATGAAGTCTCTTGGGGAATTTTCTAAGTTTGAAAAGTTGGAGTCTTCAGTGACGTAAAGGCCATCGCATCTATGTTTGGCACGATGAGCCTCGCGGATCGACCAAGTTGTTGTGAGATTGATTATTTTTACCTGGTTCAAATTGGGCTTGGAAAATCAGTCCAGGACATTTTCAAAGCCTATAATTATTCTCCAAGATTATTTTTGTGGGGCTCGGCAGTTTTAGCACACGAGAGCAAAGATTAAATCTATCTTTTTTTAGCGTTATCGCTTTTTACCTTTATTTTTTATTATTTGTTTTATTAAATATGAATAATCTTTATTGTAATCTGAGATGAATAGCTAAACTCTATAATTATGGGATTGTGGTATAACCATGATTATTAACATTTAAATAGTATTTCTCACTTAGTTGGTTTATTCAATTATGATTATTTCTTTACTTCTGTTCTTAATTGCTTGATTGACGCGAAATAGTCGAGTTCTATCTAGTAGTTGATATACAAACTTGAGAAAGTAACAATTAGATTAGAAAAGAAGCAAAGAAGGTGCGATCTAATTCCCTAAAGTAGGGAAAGAATATACGACAAAAATAGGAATATACTTAGTGACCGCGTTCAATGAAATAACGTGTATATTGCATTCTTAACAGTCTAATTTCATAGAAATATAGGCGACAAATTTTTTTGAGTAGGAGAGTAGTAATTTGGGAGGATACTAGTGTAGGATTTTGTTGGGTCTAAAAACATGTAAGTAAGGCACAGCGAAAGTTTAAAATTTTGTTCCACTTACTTACCCCAACAATTCCGTCTGGTATGACTACTCTACAATTGAAATTTGTAAAGACATAAATAAAACTTACAGTTTGAGTTATCCGGAGTATTTACTATAGGGAGTGCACGCGGCTATCCTATCGACCGCAAGCCTTGTTGTGGTATACTCCTCTGTCAGGAAAGCCAGGAACTCTTGGCAGAGGTTTGAGAGGATTTTATTCTCTGAACTCTGAGTTCAGAAAGTAAGAAGTGAGTAACCTAGTTTATGGGGATAAGTACTTATTATATACTAGTGGTTTATGTTTATTTTTGGATTAGGGTTGGGTTTCAAGCCTGACCCAAATCTCGAAATGCAGAGGGCGGTCGAACCGGTCCATCATTATACAGACGCCATGCTCGACCTCTTAGGCGCCATAAGTTTCCATCGTATTTTCAAAGACGCTTTAATTTTAAGTCCGACAATCCAATTTTGACTTAATTAAATAATTTTCATCAAATAAAAATTATCTCATAATTTATTATTGGTTCAAATATCTCGATTCTAAATCGAATATTTTATACTCTCGCAATATACCTTTAGACCGAAAAGACAATTGACTTAGTGTGACCCTTTAGGCCTTCTCACATCGACATTAATCAAATTAAGGTCCATACAGAACTCCTAGACTGCGCCGTATGACGAACTCAATATGTGAAATACGTTTACATGACTCATGTAAACAGAACCTTTATGAGAGATGATAAATTCCTTTAATTCACGACACACTCGATCAAGCTTAGGATTTTTCATGTGTCTATCCAAATGGCTCGATCACTTTATCTCATCTATATTAGTCGACAACCAGACCATATCCTAAATATGTCTCTTGCATTGACCAATGACTTGGTCGACCTAATATTACTGAGAAGCTGAGTGTTCTTTCTCGAATATCCTATCGATGAATAAATCCTATTCTTGGCTCAACTACCACCTTAGTTTACATTGCAATGTACCCAACACAAGCCATGTCTTATCCTATTAAGAATTTAAGCTTAGGACAGGGTCAAAGTACATTACTCTATAAATCAGGTGTGTATTGACCTCAAGTCAAAGGACCTATATATCCCACATGCTGATAATACTCTAGACATATATAACAAATAATTTATCAACAGGGCATACCAATACCCTCTAAGAGTATCCATGTGTCCATCACTAGTAGTCATTACTAGTAGTAAGTGAGATATACTACATTCTCTAAGAATGTGATGCAGATCACATGTCGACTTATAACATATCATTGATATTCCATTTTCAATGATCATCAGTCGAGGCTATTTTGAGAGTTACACTCTATCATTAATATCTCACTTTATTAATGACAACATAATCTCAAGGGATGCACATTAATGAATAATCAAAAGCAATCAAAATCATAATTCAATAATTGCAAATGCCAAAATATATTAATCTCATTAATAATACAAATGTGTTCAAGTATATTTGTCCCTAAAATGATTGTATGTATGATATACATACTTTCAATTAGGACTATTAAAGATCCAATTACTTAGCAATCATGGAAAAATATAACTAGGGATAAATATTTGGACGACTCACTAGGATTGGTTAACCAATCACAACCCTGGAATACCCATCTCTCTGTGTTAAGTCTAAGATTTGAGCCAACGTTAGTTTGTGACAAATTGTTAGCATAATTGTTAGTGTCTTAACTTCTGAAGTAGTTTATAAACAAAACAACCTTTTGCGGAAAATGCTTCTTCAATCGGTAGTAATAATGAAGTCTAATTCAATCATTGATTATAAGTCTCAGTCTGGGCATGATATCCGATTTTAAAAATCATTATATTACTTGGAGACCATGTGCTCTTGTGTGTGCGTTTGGAAGCACAAGTATTTGACGCCGTTGTCGGAGATTTAAAAATTAACGGTTTAATTAAAATATTTTTTAGAATTAATTTAAAAATAGGGGGTCTTATTGGTGGATTTTATTAAAAATAATCAAGAAATAACAATTGTAACTTACTCATGTTTAAAATAAAAGCTTTATAAAATAAGAAAAGTTATAACTAGAATGAAGCTGAAGCTTATTAGTCTCCCCTCCTAAACTATTAATCAATTGAAAATTATGCAGTTCTTTCTCATTGTAGCTTACCTTTTTATAACTCCAGTATATCGAGAATTTCAAAAGTTTTGGGATCATTTTTTATTCTTCTAGTTTTTATCCTCAAGTTTGTGAATTGTATCTTATACGAATTGAAAGTATGTATGTCCTAAAAATAATTATTTTAGGGATAAATGTACTTGAACACATTCGTATTATTAATGACATTAATATATTTTGGCATTTTGTAATTATTGAATTATGATTTTGATTGCCTTTGATTATTCATTAATGTGCATTCTTTGAGTTTACGTTGTCATTAATAAAGTGAGATATTAATGATAGAGCGTAACTCTCAAAATAGTCTCGACTGATGATCATTGAGAATGAGATATCAATGATATGTTATAAGTCGATATGTGGTCTGCATCACATTCTTAGAGAATGTAGTATGTCTCACTTACTACTAGTAATGGGTACTAGTGATGGACACATGGATACTCTTAGAGGGTATTGGTATGCCCTGTAGATAAACTATTTGTTATACATGTCTAGAGTATTATCAGCATGGGGGAGATAGAGGTCCTTTGACTTGAGATCAATACGCACCTAATTTGCATAGTAATGTACTTTGATCATGTCCTAAGCTTAAATTTCTTATATGATAAGATATGACTTGTATTGGGTACAGTGCGATGCAAACTAAAGTGGTAGTTGAGCCAAGAAAGGATTCATTCCTCGATTGGATATTCGTGAGGAACATTCAGCTTCTCAGTGATGTTAGGTCGACCAAGTCATTGGCCAATGAAAGATACATATTTAGGATATGATCTAGTTGTTGACTAATATAGATGAGATAAAGTGATCAAGCCATTTGGATATACACTTGGAAAAGCCTAAGCTTGATCGAGTGTATCACGAATGAAAGGAATTTATCATCTCAAATAAAGGTTATGTTTAATGGAGTCATGTAAACGTACTTCACATATTGAGTTCGTCATATGGCGCAGTCTTGGAGTTCCGTATGAACCTTAATTTAATTAAGTGTCAATGTGTGAAGGCTAAAGGGTCACGCTAAGTCAATTGTCTTTTCGGTCTAAGGGCATATTGAGAGAGTGTAAAATATTCGATTTAGAATCGAGATATTTAAACCAATAATAAATTATGGGATAATTTCTATTTGATTGAAATTATTTAATTAAGTCAAAATTGGATCGTCGGACTTAAAACGAAAAATGTGTTGAATATTTTGGGGAAGCGTCGCGGCAGATGCAGAAATGGGTCCATTGATCGCCCATCGTGATCTCGGAATTTCGGTTAGGTTTTAAGCCTAATCCTACTCTGATTTGTATCCTAACTTCCCCTATATATTCAGCACTTAACCCCATTATTTGGTTATTGAAATTGATTACTCAATTATTACTGTCTGAACTCATAGTTCAGAAAATAAAATCCTCTCAAACCTCTGCCAAGATTTTCTAGCTTTCCTGACAGAGAAATATACCACAACCAGGCTTGCGGTCGAAAGGATACTCATGTGCGCTCCCTTTGGCAAAGACTCTAAGAATATCAACTGTAAGTTTATATCTCATGTCTTTACAGGTTTCAATTGTAACATAATCATACCAGAGACGGAATTATTGGGGTAAGTAAGTTAAACAAATTTTAAACTTCCGTTGTGCCTTACTTACGTGTTTTAGACCCAACAAAACCCTACAGTGGTATCAGAGCATATGTTGGTTCAATGGTTACGTAACAATTGAAAGACATAATAATATATGTTAAATGAAAAATTGATTTTAATCTGAATTAAAACAAGGCTACTTGAAATTCGACATACCTTGACTGAACGATTGACCTTCGTAATCACCCTAAATTATCAACTACGCTAAATCGAGGAAGTCATTCCGTTCTAGCTCGAACTAAGCTTGGTGCGGAAATCGGGTCATTACGAACATGGTGCACGACAAAGAACGAGTAGGAATGGATGATGGTCGACATGTGTGTTATTGATATTGGTGGGTGAAAATAAAGGATCTGTGATTTGATCCCTAAATTAGATTTAGGGTTTGGACGATTTTTGAAAATCAACACGAAAACTGTTCTGACAGGACGTCGGTGTCGCATCCCTGTTGCAATATGCCACAGCACTTGCTAGGGTTTTGAGGAGGCGTTGCGGCCTCATGGTGGGGCGCCATGGTGCAGATCACGGTAACAGGTTAGGGCCGCGGCTCGAGTCCGAAATCGTGATTAAAACCTCGTTTTTTAAAATTTGGAACTTACTGGACCTAAAGCGTCGCGGCCCTATGGTGGAGAGCTGCGACTCTGACTTAAGAAACATAAACCAAATAGTTTCTGCCCCGCTAGCATCGCGGCTCCTTGGAGGAGCATCGCGGCGGCGCTCCATGGTGGAGCACCGCGGCGCCTGATGTCCGGAGAGCAAAAAAAAATCAATTTCAGAAAGTTAAACCATAATTATTATTATACAATATATTTAGTATACTATTTTACATGTTAAATGGTCTTCATTTATTATACTAGAATAGCATTCGCAAATAATGCTTAGGTAGGCGGCGCCCAATACTAATTTAGCGTCTGTAAATTATGCTTGGATAGGCGGCGCCCAAATACATTTTTAACTGCTTAATATCATGCATTGAGTGATGTTTGAAACATGTTAGATTTTATCTTGATTAAAACCCTGAATTAAAATGCTCCCCAAAATTTTAATACAAGTCTCATTTAAAATGAATGAGTCGTCCGTTATAATTGATTGTAGTGCAAAATCCTTTTTGGCGAGATGAGTATTTATACCCCAGCATTTGCTCTAAGTCTACGAGGACTGAGACACTTTCATAGATGCATGTTAATGTAGAAGTAGGTTATAAACCTTTATTACACCCCAATGTTTGCTCTATGAAGGCAAAACCCACTCAGATACATAATTGCAATCGCATAATGGGGTTCACTTGCTAGGTTGTCTTGGCGCCACAGCGTCTGACAAGTTGAGGGACGCAGATCGTTTTGTTTAGAACATTCGGTCAACCAAGAGTTACAAATTGTTTGTAATTGGTTTAGAGACCTACCAGATCATGTTGTTGAAGTTATCAGCCTCAGTAAACGCAGAGACAAATGAGTCTGGATCTTGATCCATTATGACCAGATTTGATATGAGTCTGTATTACTTCATGGGGTAAAAGGATATGTTAAAATAGTGGGATCTAATTAAACTAAAGGCCACGATTAATTAGTTAACGAATGTGTTCAATAGACAATTATATTAAAATGTTGATTTACGGGTCTATTTTATCTTCCGTTTACAATGTCGAATTTGTCTTTTAAAATGTTGGTTGAACAAACAAGCTGACTGGAGTAAACTTCCATGACTGGCTAAAAAATCTGTGTCTAGTGTTATGATTGGAAAAGATTGAGTATGTGTTAGATAAAGCATTCCCAACAGTCTCTGCTGAAGATTCTGAAGAGTATGCCCTATTTGACAATGCAGTGTTGTGATATTTCCGTGCTTACGCAAGTGTACGTATTGCTCAAGTAATATAGTCCGTAAGATCGAGTTATCATCCACAGAGACTGGTTTGTTAAGTACCGAATATCTAATCTATGGTATCTATTTGGCTAACGTTCTTTTGTTTGAGATTTTAAACTAAGGATTAAAACTAAGCAAAGTACAGAAATTAAACTAAGGATGATAATACTTTGGTTTAAAGCAGTTATGAAGGAAATAAGGCTTCCAATCTCCTCAACTATCCACTCTTTCACGTCTTAATGCAATACTAATGATTCTTCTTCTTATTAAGATAGTAGGTTAACTAATATGTTCTATATTCCGGTTAGGATATATAAAAATTCAACCTTGTGCAGAAACATTCTATATTTATATGATAGATTTTACCACACATGAGGATCAAGAACAATAACCTTAAACACTACACAAGTATCAAGGTACTTTTGTCCACGATTTTAAACTATGTCTAGACAACTACATCATATTCAAATCTCCCTTTTCAGATCTCGATTCGAAATCATACAAGTTATGACAATTAATGGCCAGTCAATTATCAAACAATCACTACAATATTGAATAGATCTTAATATAGCTGAAGAAGAAATCAATAAATATGTATTAACTGTATGAAAGAGTTTCAAGCGATTCAACGGAAAACCCTAATAAAGAAATTAGCTCCTAGACATTGTCATGCTAAGAACTAATACAAAATCCAACATAAACTGAAATTAAACAAGGGAAAGAATAAGAACTTGAACAAAAGATGTCTCCAATCTTGTGTTTCTTTGCCCCCTTTCTAGCCTCCAAAGTATGATAATAAAATATGTGAGGGTTTCAGGGTTTTATATCTGAGAAAAACTGTGTTTCAGACCCTTTTACCCTTCTGAAAATTCAGCCCAAAACTAGAAATCCCGCGTCGGCGCCGCCTTGGCCAGAAAAATCTCAGAAGCTATAGTACTTTCGGCGTCGTGGCGCTACTGGCTGGCCGCGGCGCCGGCGACGTGAAATTCTGGAACTTCATCATTTTGGTGTCCGGACTTCGCCAGATTTCTTTCGTGCTCCCGGGACTTCTTAGGCTTCATTTCTTGGCCTTTTATAGTGCAATTTCATCCTCAAAAGCAATATTTCCTCCTTTATGACCGTTGTGACACAAAAGAAAGAAAAACACACCTAATATTTTACTAAACGCAAAAGAAAAGAGTAAAATACTAACTAAAAAGGATTCAAAAGTGTGTATAAAATATACTTAACAAACACCCCCAAACTTACACTTTACTCGCCCTCGAGTAAAGCACTAAACAAAAACAAATAAAAGACTATGAAATGGATCAAGTAGCTATAGCAATGTTGCCTTAAAATTATAGATGAAAACTAGGATAATATGTTAGAACATACACAGCATGAAGTTTTAGCAATCTAGAATTTCAAGTTAAATATTTCGCAAATTCACTTAGATCTTAATCACTGGAAATACAAACACCTAACCTGTGCATGTCAATTTCATTCCATCTTTCCCAAAATTCTATAGACCTGTCTACTTGCTATTCTCCACTAATCATAGACACACATTACGGATCTTCAGGACTTTCAAGGGTTGTAATGTAGGTTTAGGCAGGGGTAGATAAAAGTGTTATACCCCGTATTTCCAGAGTATGTATGTGAGGACGTACGTACAAAAGTTCAAGCCTTAATTAGGCATAAGGGGCGAAATTGTGCACAACTAGCGAAAAAGATTGTTTTTCCGACGAAAAATTTTCCGAACCTTGTAAGGGAATTTTGCGTGTTCAATAATTTAATTTTTGCGGATTTTTCCGAGAGATGAAATATTTTGGACCAACGAGAGGGTGACATATGTCACCCTCAAGTGGACGGCATTGTGGGCATTTGATTGGCACGTTTTTTCCATGTAAAATGCCTTAAACATTTGGTCAATGTTTGCTAGATATTTATGGAGTAGATGGATAAGGTTACACTTGCCCAAATCTCCACCATCCACTTTCTTTGATCTTGGCCTTTGAAGGGCCTATAAATAGCCCCCCTAAGTTGCAAGAATTCTTCATCCACAAAACATTTTCCAAGTCTCAAAATCCCTCCCCTCTCTTAGTAAGTTTTCGTCCAAGCCCTCCCCTCTTGAGTGTTCTAGCCAAACACCCCCTTGGTAGAAAAATGTCTCCAAGTATTGTTACTACTCCCAAATACCTTAACCCAAATCCCTTGTAGTATTCCCAAGTTACCTCTATACTAAAAGCCCGGAAAATACTACTATACTTCCTTTAGTCACTAAACGAAACCCTAGGAGAAACTTCATAGTTGGTTAAAGTAGTAAGTAGAAGTTGTGTGGAAACTTCTAAGGGTTTCTTGGAGCTATCGGAGCGTGCAAATTAGGACCTAAACGTTGTTCAGGATCGACATTTTAACTTGGATAATTTTGGGCTTATCGAGGTAAATAATCTTATCCTTCTATTGTAATTGGAGATCACATACCGTAGTAGTATAGAAATAAGTATAAGATATATAAAAGGATATTAAAGAAGAGAATTGGACTGTAATTACACTGAAGGATATTAAAGAAGAGAATTGAACTGTAATTACTTATATAGAATGATGGTATAAGAGAAGAGAATTGAATCAGACTTACATGTGACCGTATTTACTGATGAGACTTGAGTAGTTTGTGCAGGGAAATGCTGCCCAATTTTTCGTAGAATTAAGAACCTTCTGCTTAGAATATTCTACAGAGTAGTCTAGACGTTGATAGACGTATTTGACTATTATAGGTTGATACTCTGCGCGCGACATATTCGACTTGGCAGGTGGATTTCGCCGAGGAGGTATGTGATTCTTCCTATCCTCTTGAGCATGATATTTTAAAATATATATATAGTACGGTAGGCGACGTGTTAACTGAACATGGTTTTACTTGACGTCTTTTGACTTGAGTCTAAATAATAAGAATCTTGAAGTATTTCAAAAGAATTATGAATCATTTTTTAAAGAAGAGTAATACTTGGTTTATAAACAAAAAGCTTAAGAGTTATACTAGCTTTATGGGAAGTTAGGTATAACGACTTAAGAAAGATAAAAGGAACGGTTTACTTATGTGTTATGAAAGACTTGTATTGATTTCTGGAAAGTATAGTAAGATGGTTTGATGAGTAGACATATTATGATGTTATGTGTGTTAGTATCTTGTAACGTTTGTATAAAGAGGTTATTCTTATTTGTGCTTATGTTGTTTAACGATAAGCCGTTATGTTAGTATTATACCACTCACCTCTTGACATGTTATACCGGGGGTTAAGCTGCCCCCCGATGCGAGGGATGCCTCATGCGGGTCCAGGGGACCTATGCGGAGCTACGAGAGTTCCAGGTTAGTGCGGAATACCTCATGCGTCTACGCCACGTGCGGACTACGAGAGTCGGGGCGATGCCGAGTAGCTACCTCGATGCGGGAATACCTCATGCGCCTAGGTGCTATGCGATCGCGGAGTCGAGGATTAGGCATGCATAATGATACTATGGGCGATTGGTCTTGCTTCGATCATTCGCGCCTAGAAAAGACACATTGATTTACCTATTATTGCTCTTGTTTGTGATGTGGCACTATGCGATTTACATTGGTTGTTTCATACATATTTGTAAATTGGTTTTAAAATGATATGATTTCATTTAAAGTACCTTACGCTTTCACATACTTGGTACTGTTATCGACCTCTTCGGGCTGCGTTCATGCCGCAGGTAAAGGGAAGCAGGTAGCGGATCCTCAGTTTTAGGATCTTTACTCTGGTGTCAGGAGCTCCATTTCTCCGGTGGCTCGACTTTTGGGTATGATCTCCCTGTGTTGTAGATATTTTTGTACATTCAGGGTATGGTGGGGCCCTGTCCCGCCATAGTTGTTTACTTCTTAGAGGTCTGTAGTCCTGTTGTAAAGTTGGGATGTAACTGTTCACTTTTGAGGTATATATATATGCCGAAAGGCAACTTTTTCTCAGATAAACTGCTTCTCATTCCATATTGTTTCATGTTTTGTTTTTATATTCCGTTGATTACTCTGATGTATGACTACTTGGGTGCCCGGGTAAGGCACCAGTCACGGGCCCCGGAACGGGTCGTGACAAAAGTGGTATCAGAGCAGTTAATCCTCGGAAAGTGTCTCTGCACCGTATCTAGTAGTCTTGATTATCGGTGTGTTGTGCACCACACCAATAATCGTGAGGCTATAGGATATTTAGGATTGGTTTCCATTCTTCTCACTCGAGATCGTGCTTTAGAGTTGTGTTATAAGTTGGACCCTCTAACGTATTCCTTTTTGTACGATTATGCCTCCGCAAGTGCAACCGAGCCCAGAAGGCAAGGCGGCGAGGTAGCCGCTAGTAGGACACAGAGAGTCACGAGGCGTGCCCGCCTATACAGGCGATACCTCGACGGCGAGTTCCACGACGCCGCCACCGCAGGTTTAGAGTGCAGCGATGGCGAGATGAGACCACGACTGCACCTCGGTCCCCACACCGGAGCAGAGGAGATGGGTTATAGAGATGACCCGATTGCTAGCCGAGTTGTGGCGCAACGTGAGATAGTTGGATGCAGCGATTCCAGCCCAGAGTACCCGTGGTTCACCCGAGGTCGGATAGTCTGAGGCTACGGGATTTTCTGAGTTGTAGCCCGCCAGAGTTCTATGGGTCGAGGCCTGAGGATGATCCGCAGGAGTTCATCCGACAGCTACAGCGGATCATGCGAGTGATCAAGGCTTCGGAGACCGAGTCAGTGGTCTTAGGTTCTCATCGGCTGCGTGATACTGCAGTCGATTGGTTTGATTCGTGGGAGCTATCCCGAGGAGAGCATGCGCCTCCAGCAGTATGGGACGAGTTCTCTGAGGCATTTCTCACTCATTTCTTGCCGCCACAGATGAGGAGAGCACGGGCCGACAAGTTTTTGATGCTGAGACAGAGAGGGCGCACAGTTAGGGAGTACAACGTGGAGTTCGACTCGTTGGCTCGATATGTCCCTGCGTTGGTAGCAGATATGGAGGACAGGGTGCACCGCTACGTCACCGGGCTAGATGATTATATGGCAGAGTCTTGCGCGGGTGTAGCTCTTCAGCCGGGCATGGACATTGCCCGCATGCAGGCTCATGCGCTTGGATGCGAGGAGCGTAGAGGCCGACGGGTTGACAGACAGCAGCAGAAAAAGGCCAGGACGGCAGGGTCTTTTGGTAGCTCTCGGGGTGGACGGCCTCAGCAGCAGTCTAGATTTGCACCACAGCCAGCTCAGAGCACTCCTACACCGTCTTCGAGGGCAGACCAGGGCCCCAGGACTTCGGACGTCCAGGGTAGCAGAGGTGCTAACCGATCGGGACCACCCCCCCTCAGTGTGGCCGATGCGGTAGATCCCATTACGGGAATTGTGGTACTGCTACGGGAGTTTGTTTCACTTGCGGCCAGCAGGGTCACTTTGCGAATCGTCCACCAATGGCAACGCAGATGGTAGGGTCGGCTACGTGGTGCATTCGGGTCTCATCTCCTACGATTACTCGCCGGAGAAAGGGTACTCATGGGCCAGCAGGTCGCGGCAGAGGTCGTGGCGCGGGTCCCAGTTCTAGCGGTCCTCAGAACCGCATTTATGCCTTGTCCAGCCGGCAGGACCAGGCAGGTACCTTATCAATTTCTTGTTGTGACGTGTATGCCTTGATAGATCCGGGTTCTACTCTGTCCTATATATCTCCCCTTATTGCTAGTAGGATAGGGATAGAGCCTGAGTCCATAGACCCTTTCGAGGTAGCTACGCGATGGGTGATTCGGTGGTAGCTCGGCGGTATATAGGGCTTGCCCTGTCTTTATGCGATCGTCGGACCACTAGCCGACTTGATAGAGTTGGACATGACCGATTTCGATGTGATCGTGGGTATGGATTGGCTAGCTTCCTCGCTACGCCAATGTATCGCGAGGAGAGAGTGGTGCGATTCCAATTTTACGGGAACAGGTTATTGAGTGGGAACACCGTGTCGCCGAGGTAGGTTTATTTCCTACCTCAAGGCTAGGAAGATGGTGCGAAGGGTATATCTACCATCTCATTCGGGTATTCGATCATCGAGGTGCGGTACCAGATCTTGATCAATTCCAGAGTCGATGAGTTCCCGGGCGTGTTTCGGATGACCTCCCGGTATCCTCACGAGAGGAGATAGAGTTTTGTATCGATGTCTGCGGACACTCGGCTATTTCCATTCCGCCATACGAGAATGGCACCCGCCGAGTTGAGAGAGTTGAAGGACGGTGAGAGATTTCTTTGGAGAAGGCTTCATCAGCCTAGTGTTTCTCCCGGGAGCGCCGGTATTGTTCGTGAAGAAGAAGACGACGCTGCGCATGTGTTGATCTGACGGCTAAACAAGGTGACTATTAAGAACAGATACCCCTTTCCCAGGATTGATGATTTGTTCGACCAGTTGCAGGGTGCGAGATGTTTCTCCAAGATTGATCTGCGATCGGGCTATCATCAGGTGCGAGTTAGAGAGGCGGATGTCCCTAGGATTGCATTCGGACGTGCGACGCACTATGAGTTCAGGGTCATGTCTTTCGGTTTGACCAATGCTCCGGCGGTATTTATGGATTTGATTAACCGAGTGTTCAAACCATTTTTGGATACGTTTGTGATAGCATTCATTGATGACATCTTGGTTTATTCCCGCCGAGCGAGCATACGAGCATTTGGCGATCGTGGCCGAGAGTTCTCCAGGACCAGCAGTTGTACGCCAAGTTTTCGAAGTGTGAGTTCTGGTTGACTGCGGTGGCTTTTCTTGGGCATATTGTCGGGGCCGATGGTATTCGGGTGGATACGGCCAAGATCGAGGCGATCGAGTTGGTTTGCAGACCTACTACTCTGATAGAGGTGCGCAGCTTTCTGGGCCTTGCAGGTTACTATCGGAGGTTCGTGGAGAAGTTTGCTTCTATTTTGGCACCTTTGACCAAGCTGACTCAGAAGGGAGCTAAGTTTGGTGGATCGATGCTTGTGGCGGGGTTTCCGGCCATCGGAAGGAGAGGTTGACGACCGCCAGCTTCTTACTTCCGGAGGTCTAGACGGCTATGTCGTATTGTGATCGTCGAGCATCGGGCTTGGATGTGTGTTGATGCAAAGAGGCAAGGTTATAGCGTATGCATCCCGACAACTTAAGCATGAGAGAACTACCCCACCCATGATTTGGAGTTAGCGGCGTGATTCACGCCAAGATCTGGAGGCACTATTTGTATGGGTTCATGTGGATATTTACACGCACCACAAGAGCCTCCAAGATATCTTCACCAGAGGAGCGAACGTCACGAGGCGGTGGTTAGAGTTACTCAAGGATTATGATGTCGATATCTGTACCACCCGGGAAGGCCAATGTTGTGGCGTATGCCCTTAGTCGTAGGTCGATGGGAGTCTATCGGATGTACAACCGCAGGCGGCGGCATGGTCCGCGAGTTACATCGATTAGCGAGCCTTGGAGTCCGATTGATTGATTACGATAGTAGTGAGTTCGAGTTCGAGAGGTTCTTGAGTCTTCCATCGTCGGCGAGGTGAAGAGGCAACATTTGAGGATCCGGTTTGACACTGCATCGCGATACGACTCTTCGTGAGGAAGGGTCCTTTGAGGTAGCACGATGGGGTGCTAAGGTTCGGCGGGCAGGTGTGTTCCAGATATTGCAGGACTTGGCAGCAGTTCTAGGGGAAGCACACAGCGCGCGTTACTCTATCCATCCAGGGTCGACCAAGATGTACCACGACCTCAGATCTGTGTATTGGTGGGATGGCTTGAAGAGGGACGTTGCAGAGTTTGTGGCTCAGTGCCCGTGTTGTCAGCAGGTGAAGGTAGAGCACCAGAGGCCTGGTGGGTTGTTGCAGACGATAAAGATCCCGACCTGGAAGTGGGAGGTGATCAACATGGACTTTATCATAGGGTTACCTCGCACTCCGAGGAAACATGATTCTATTTGGGTTATCGTCGACAGGCTGACGAAATCAGCCCACTTTCTTCCCGTCAGGACGACTTTTTCGGCTGAGGATTATGCCAGACTTTACATCCGAGAGATCGTGAGACTGCATGGGGTCCCTATTTCTATCATATCTGACCGAGGAGCCTAGTTTACGGCTAACTTCTGGAGGTCTTTCCAGAAGGGATTAGGGACGCACGTGAGCCTCAGTACTGCATTCCACCCTCAGACGGACGGACAGGCGGAGCGTACTATCCAGACACTTGAGGATATGCTACGAGCCTGTGTTATTGACTTCAGGGGTAGCTGGGAGGATCATTTGCCTCTAGTTGAGTTTGCGTATAATAATAGCTACCACCCGATTCAGATGGCGCCTTATGAGGCCTTGTATGGGAGGAAGTGCAGATCGCCGATAGGCTGGTTTGATGTGGGTGAGGTGCAGTTAGTGGGACCAGACTTGATACAGCAGGCAGTGGATAAGGTGAAGCTTATCCAGGAGCGGTTATTGACAGCTCAGAGTCGACAAAAGTCGTATGCAGATCATCATCGTCGGCATCTGGAGTTTGAGGTTGATGATTGGGTTTTCCTGAAGGTGTCACCCATGAAGGGTGTGATGAGGTTTGGGAAGAAAGGGAAGCTCAGCCCAAGGTACATTGGGCCTTATCAGATTGTCTGCATGGTAGGCAAGGTTGCCTATGAGTTGGATCTGCTGTCCGATCTGGAGGCAGTGCATCCGGTTTTTCATGTTTCTATGCTGAGGAGATGTATCGGGGATCCATCTAGAGTACACCCGATTGACGATGTCCAGGTGACCGAGGGGTTATCGTAGGAGGAGAGTCCCATAGCGATACTCGATCGTCAGGTTAGGCGGTTGCGGACGAAGGATGTGGTTTCCGTCAAGGTCTTATGGCGGAACGAGAACAGGGAGGAGATGACGTGGGAAGCAGAGGAGGACATGAGGCAGAGGTATCCTCACTTATTCCCCACACCTCCAGGTAACTCACTTTCCTACTTGTAGATTAAATTGACTTATATGCTTAAGTGTTGTTTTGTGGCCATGTGTGGCATTTGCAAACTGTTTAAGTTATGAGGAACCTTATCGTTATCTGTCGTGGGAAGGAACATTCGGGACGAATGTTTCTAAGGAGGGGAGAATGTTATACCCCGTATTTCCAGAGTATGTATGTGAGGACGTACGTATTAAAGTTCAAGCATTAATTAGGCATAAGGGGCGAAATTGTGCACAACTAGCGAAAAAGATTGTTTTTCCGACGAAAAATTTTCCGAACCTTGTAAGGGAATTTTGCGTGTTCAATAATTTAATTTTTGCGGATTTTCCCGAGAGATGAAATATTTTGGACCAACGAGAGGGTGACATGTGTCACCCTCAAGTGGACGGCATTTGGGCATTTGATTGGCACGTTTTTGCCATGTAAAATGCCTTAAACATTTGGTCAATGTTTGCTAGATATTTATGGAGTAGATGGATAAGGTTACACTTGCCCAAATCTCCACCATCCACTTGCTTTGATCTTGGCCTTTGAAGGGCCTATAAATACCCCCCCTAAGTTGCAAGAATTCTTCATCCACAAAACATTTTCCAAGTCTCAAAATCCCTCCCCTCTCTTAGTAAGTTTTCGTCAAGCCCTCTCCCCTCTTGAGTGTTCTAGCGAAACACCCCCTTGGTAGAAAAATATCTCCAAGTATTGTTACTACTCTCAAATACCTTAACCCAAATCCCTTGTAGTATTCCCAAGTTACCTCTATACTAAAAGCCCGGAAAATACTACTATACTTCCTTTAGTCACTAAACGAAATCCTAGGAGAAACTTCATAGTTGGTTGAAGTAGTAAGTAGAAGTTGTGTGGAAACTTCTAAGGGTTTCTTGGAGCTATCGGAGCGTGCAAATTAGGAGCCAAACGTTGTTCAGGATCGACATTTTAACTTGGATAATTTTGGGCTTATCGAGGTAAATAATCTTATCCTTCTATTGTAATTGGAGATCACATACCGTAGTAGTATAGAAATAAGTATAAGATATATAGAAGGATATTAAAGAAGAGAATTGGACTGTAATTACACTGAATGATATTAAAGAAGAGAATTGAACTGTAATTACTTATATAGAAGGATGGTATAAGAGAAGAGAATTGAACTGTACTTACATAGGACTGTATTTACAGTAGACTTGAGTAGTTTGACGGGTAGGGAAATGCTGCCCAATTTTCCGTAGAATTAAGAACCTTCTGCTTAGAATATTCTACAGAGTAGTCTAGACGTTGATAGACGTATTTGACTATTATAGGTTGATACTCTGCGCGCGACATATTCGACTTGGCAGGTGGATTTCGCCGAGGAGGTATGTGATTCTTCTTATCCTCTTGAGCATGATATTTTAAAATATATATATAGTACGGTAGACGTACGTGTGTTAACTGAACATGGTTTTACTTGACGTTTTTTGACTTGAGTTTAAATAATAAGAATCTTGAAGTATTTCAAAAGAATTATGAATCATTTTTGAAAGAAGAGTAATACTTGGTTTATAAACAAAAAGCTTAAGAGTTATACTAGCTTTATGGGAAGTTATGTATAACGACTTAAGAAAGATAAAAGGAACGGTTTACTTATGTGTTATGAAAGACTTGTATTGATTTCTGGAAAGTATAGTAAGATGGTTTGATGAGTAGACATATTATGATGCTATGTGTGTTAGTATCTTGTAACGTTTGTATAAAGAGGTTATTCTTATTTGTGCTTATGTTGTTTAACGATAAACCGTTATGTTAGTATTATACCACTCACCTCTTGACATGTTATACCGGGGGTTAAGCTGCCCCCCGATGCGAGGGATGCCTCATGCGGGT
Source organism: Przewalskia tangutica (assembly GCA_029844215.1). NCBI lineage: Eukaryota > Viridiplantae > Streptophyta > Magnoliopsida > Solanales > Solanaceae > Przewalskia > Przewalskia tangutica. The sequence continues at coordinate 122,063,819 of CM056727.1, forward strand.
CCAGGGGACCTATGCGGAGCTACGAGAGTTCCAGGTTAGTGTGCGGGGAATACCTCATGCGATGCATGTGGCGTGCGGACTACGAGTCGGGGCGATGCCGGAAGTAGCTACCCTCGATGCGGGAATACCTCATGCGGGCCTAGGTGGCTATGCGGTGCGGGAGTCGAGATTAGGCATGCATAATGATACTATGGGCGATTGGCCTTGCTTCGATCATTCGCGGCCTAGAAAAGACCTGTTACAGTTTACCTATTATTGCTCTTGTTTGTGATGTGGCACTATGTGCGGTTACATTGGTTGTTTCATACATATTTGTAAATTGGTTTTAAAAATGATATGATTTCATTTAAAGTACCTTACAGTTTCACATACTTGGTACCTGTTGTACTGACCTCCTTCGGGGGGCTGCGTTCATGCCGCAGGTAAAGGGAAGCAGGTAGCGGATCCTCAGTTTTAGGATCTTTACTCTGGTGTCAGGAGCTCCATTTCTCCGGAGGCTCGACTTTTGGGTATGATCTCCCTGTGTTGTAGATATTTTTGTACATTCAGGGTATGGTGGGGCCCTGTCCCGCCATAGTTGTTTACTTCCTTAGAGGTCTGTAGTCCTGTTGTAAAGTTGGGATATAACTGTTCACTTTTGAGGTATATATATATGCCGAAAGGCAACTTTTTCTCAGATAAACTGCTTCTCATTCCATATTGTTTCATGTTTTGTTTTTATATTCCGCTGATTACTCTGATGTATGACTACTTGGGTGCCCGGATAAGGCACCAGTCACGGGCCCCGGAACGGGTCGTGACAAAAAGTTGGCATTTAGGCTCAATTTCGTACCATAAGAATTTTTCATTCAACTCCTTTTTTTCCTTCTTTTTACTTTCTTTTTAGTCTCATACCTATTTGTCCCCTCTTTTCTTTTGAGATAATGAGACATATTACTAAAGAACAAGCACCCACAAACTTACGCTTTTGCATATTTTTAATTGGGGTGCATCACATTTTCACTCTCTTTTTATTTCTTTTTCAACACTTTTCATCCCAATAATTTTCAATTATCACTTATGGCACAACCAGGGAATCATAAGGTGTCAAACAAAGATATTATTTAGGCTCAAACGGACTGATTATAGATACAATTTATGTCAGGGTAGGTAATGAACGGTAAGAAGGGTTATCAAAGAATGTCTGAATCATTTTCCTAAACATGTATATCTTAACTATTTCACCTCAAATAACAAGCAAACAGGGATATTTTCAACCTTTCTTTCCATAATTGACAACACATAGGCTAGGCACAAATATCCAAATAATTAGATGTAATTAATTTTTGGCATATCTAACTTAAGCACACATATTTTTGCTTTTAATTCCATTACATTATCCCACTTTATCCACTCAATATATTTAGCAACTACAACATACAAGATCCATAAAAAAAACTATGACTCACAAACACATAAAACAAACAAAATAAAACAAAACACAAAACAAAGTAAGATCCCCCCAAAACTTGATTGACACATTGTCCCCAATGTGTAAATATTAAAATTAAAGGGACAACTTACAGACACAAAATAACGATCATAACGGAGGTCTGGGAGGAGGTTCTTTAAATTGCATAGGCATCGAGATTCTCTGAAGTTCTGGCGCTGCGGCCCTGCATGTTGGCGCCGCGACGCTATTCCAAATTTCAGCGTCTATTCCACCTATCATCCAAAAACACCAAAATACCAGATCGTGAGACTGTTCAAGACAAATTAAAACAAACTAAAAAAAAATTGAAATAACATAATTAAAACATTGGGTTGTCTCCCAACTAGCGTTGTCGTTAACGTCATTTAGCCGGACGCAATTTTCTTACTTACTCAAAGGGATTGATTACCCCCGCATCATATCCATTTCATTAACATTCCCGTCTTTTTTCTCCTCTTCTTTTTCACATGGCTAAGTTCAGAAGGGTTCACCCCTTCTTCATCATTCACAGGTTCAAAAGTCTTACTCTCCTGTTCTGCACACGACTTTACTGTTGTCTCAAGGGAATCAGTACCCTTGAAGCTTTCATGAGGAGAAAATTTATCAATTATACTAACAGCAAAGCATTTGTCACTTTCTTGTGACTCGGTTGGTGGCCTGAAAACTTTGAATACCATTTTCTCATCTTGGACTCTGAGCTTTAATTCCCCCTTTTCAACATCAATGAGGGCTCTCCCTGTAGCTAGGAATGGTCTCCCAAGGATAATGGGCATATTCTCATTTTCCTCCATATCAAGAAATGAGGAAGTCGGCAGGAAAGATGAATTTGTCCACTTTCACCAATACGTCTTCAATTATACCTTGGGGATGTACGATAGAGCGATCAGCTAGTTGCAAGTTGACTGTGGTTGGCTTTGCTTCCCCCAACCCAAGTCTATGAAACACAGAAAGGGGCATCAGGATGATACTTTTCCCCAAATCACACAAAGCCCATTTGCATGTCACCTTCCCTATAGTGCAAGGTAAGGTGAAACTCTTTGGATCTCTCAACTTTGGGGGAAGTTTCTTCTGCAAGATTGCACTGCACTCCTCTATCAGCACCACTGTCTTATATTCTGTCAGCTTCCTCTTTTTAAAGAGGATATCCTTCATGAAATTGACATACGCTGGCATTTGCTCCAAAGCTTCAATGAAAGGGAGATTGATGTGCAGGTTTTTGAAGACCTCTAAGAATTTGGAAAACTGCTTATCCAAGGACTTCTTCTGGAGCCTTTGAGGGTGTGAAATTTTGTCTGTATATTCTCTCATAACTGCTGGTGGAGCCTTCTCTAAAATATGGCGGTCATCAGTAACCCCCTCTTTCTCTGCATCAACTGTCTTTTCCACCTCATTATCTTTTTCAACCACTGGTTGAGTACAACTCGCTTAATTACAACTTCTCGGTGATTGCACGACATCGCTCCTTGGGTTCATCACTATGTTTCTAGAGAGGGTCCCCTGCGGTCTGTCACTCAATTTCTCTACTAACTGCCCCATCTGAGTCTCCAAGTTCCTAATAGAGGATCTTGTATCTGCCATGAATGACCTGGTCTCTATCATGAATTGTGTCTGAGAGTTGGCTAGGGTCAGCCAGTCTTTCTACTTCATCCAGCCTCTTGTGGGGCTTGTGTCATAAATTTGTTGTTCTGGATCTGTCCTCAAGAAATTTGGATTAGTCTGTTGAAATAGCTCCTAAAACTGAGGTTGCTGCCCTTGGTCATTACTCCATGAAAAGTTGGGATGATTTCTCCAGATTATATGTGTTGGAGTAAGGGTTGTTGTGGGGCCTTTGAAAATTTCCAACTGCCTGAACCTGCTCCATAGGAACATTGTTTGGATCTACTGCTGTGCACCTATCAAAAGTATGAGGACCCCCACAAATCTCACAACTCACAGGTGTCTGAACTGCTTTAACAGACATGGTGCTTTGCTGCAAATGCTTTGTCAAAGTGGCAACCTGAGCAGTCAACGCAGTGATAGTATCCAACTCATGAACCCCAGCCACTTTTCTGTTGTTCGTTGCTCTCTCGTCTGACCACTGATGGTTATTGGTGGTCATGTCTTCTAGCAAATCATGTGCCTCATTAGAACTCTTCTTTATGAACGTTCCCCCTGCAGCAGCATCAATAATGGTGCGAGTAGCACCACACAGCCCATTGTAGAAGATGTGGACCAACATCCATTTTTCAATCCCATGATGCGGGAACTTCCTCTGCAAGTCTTTAAACCGCTCCCATACATCATATAATGATTCTCCCTCAAGCTGATAGAAATTATTGAGCTCTCCTCTAAGATTTGATGTCTTCGATGGAGGGAAGAACTTGGCAAGAAACTTTTGAGCCAAGTCTTTCCATGTGGTAATGGATTTCGCCTGTAGGGAGTTCAACCAGCTCTTTTCTCTATCCCTGAGTGAGAATGGGAAGAGTCTCAACCGAATGTCATAATCAGTAACACCATTGTACTTAAAAGTTGCACACAACTTCAGAAAATTTGCTAGATGCATATGGGGATCTTCATATGGTAATCACCCAAACTGAACTGAGTCTTGAACCATGTGCAAGATTGATGGTTTGATTTTAAAATTATTAGCTTCAACCGCTGGAAGCCCGATGCAAGTCTGCACCCCTGTAATTGTAGGCAATACATAGTCCCTTAAGCTCCTCTCTGCAGGATGCGGTACTTGTCCCATCACAGCCGGTAACTCATCATTCACCATATTTCGATTCTGCTAATCTTCCTTTGCTAAAGAATCAGCAATTCTCTTCTCTTTCATGTTCTGTCTGCACAATCTTTCAATTTCAGAGTTCAAAGGGATAGGAGTGTTTGCTCCTCTCCTACTTCACATAAACGAATTTCCTTAAATTTATCAAAAACAACAAAAGATCACAACAAAATGTTCTAAAATAAAAAAAATAGAAAATAAAAACCAAATTAGAAATAAGATTAGTTAATTCGATATTGATAGTACGCCAGTCACCGGCAACGACGCCAAAAACTTGTTGCGATTATTCTGTGCTTACGCAAGTGTACGTATCACTCAAGTAATATAGTCTGTAAGACCGAGTTGTCGTCCACAGAGACTGGTTTGTCAAGTACCGAATATCTAATCTATGGTATCTATTTGGCTAACGTTCTTTTGTTTGAGATTTTAAACTAAGGATTAAAACTAAATAAAGTGCAGAAATTAAACTAAGGATGATAATACTTTGGTTTAAAGCAGTTATTAAGGAAATAAGGCTTTCAATCTCCTCAACTATCCGCTCTTTCACGTGTTAATGCTATGCTAATGATTCTTCTTCTTATTAAGATAGCAGGTTAACTAATATGTTCTATATTCCGGTTATGATATATAAAAATTCAATCTTGTGCAGAAACCTTCTATATTTTTATGATATATTTTACCACACAAAAAGATCAAGAACAATAACCTTAAACACTACACAAGTATCGGGGTACTTTCGTCCACGATTTTAACCTATATGTAGACAACTACAACATATTCAAATCTCCCTTTTCATATCTCGATTCGAAATCATACAAGTTATGACAATTAATGGTCAGTCAATTATCAAACAATCACTACAATATTGAATAGATCTTAATATAGCTGAAGAAGAAATCAATAACTATGCATTAACTGTATGAAAGAGTTTCAAGTGATTTAACGGAAAACCCTAATAAAGAAATTAGCTCCTAGACATTATCATGCTAAGAACTAATATAAAATCCAACATAAACTGAAATTAAACAAGGGAAAGAAAAAGAACTTGAACAAAAGATGTCTCCAATCTTGTGTTGCTTTGCCCCCTTTCTAGCCTCCAAAGTATGATAATAAAATATGTGAGGGTTTCAGGGTTTTATATTTGAGAAAAACTGTGTTTCGGACCTTTTTACCCTTCTGAAAATTTGGCCCAAAACTGGAAATCCCGCATCGGCGCCACAGCGCCGCCTTGGCTAGTAAAATCTTAGAAAATGCAGATACTTTTTGTGCGTGGCGCATTTGGCTGTGGCCAGCCCGTGATGTGAAATTATGGAACTTCATCATTTTGGTGTTCGGACTTTACCAGATTTCTTTCTGCTTCCCGGGACTTCTTAGGCTTTATTTCTCGGCCTTTTATAGTAAAATTTCATCCTCAAAAGCAATATTTCCTCCTTTATGACCGATGTGACACAAAAGAAAGAAAAACACACCTAACACTATACTAAACGCAAAAGAAAATAGTAAAATACTAACTAAAAAATGACTCAAAAGTGTGTATAAAATATACTTAATAGGCAGCCTATCATAAATATCTTGATGATTCTATTGCGACACAATGTGTTATGTTATCTTTTATGACTCCATAGTTATAAAGACAACATGAAAACATAGGCCCCGACGAGATGCTAGAACATTTGAAGAGTCTCTATGACTCACAGTCTCAGACAATGGAGTATGAACTGCTGAGAGACCTTTTCAAATGTAAGTTGAATGAAGGGGGTCAGGTGTCACAATATGTTTTTAAGATGATTGGGTTAATAGAGAGGTTGGCTTCGATTGGAACGAAGATGCCCGTGAATGTTTCTGTCAACCTAATCTTGAACTCGCTTCCTGATTCGTTTGAGAACTTTATTGTAAATTTCAACATGAATGGAACCAAGGGGAGTCTCCCAGTGCTTCACAATATGTTGAGGACCTTCTAATCGTACACCTCCAAAGGTAAGGTTGTGGTAATGGTGGGCTCCTCTAGCAAATTCAAACCTAAGGGTAAGAATTTGCAAAAGAAGAAGGGTAAGGCGGTTTCCACCACACCCACACTTTGAGACCTCGAAGAGTTGTTCAAAAGAAGGTGAAAATAGCTACAGATGTTTGCCTCAACTCCAAGAGAAAGGGGCATTGGAAGAATGACTGCACAACTCTAAGGGGAGACAAAGCACCAGGTGCTCCTGGCCCTACTGGACAAGGTATGTTTGTTAGTGAAATAAATATGTCTATAATTAATTCTCACTTCTGGGTATTAGATACAACTTATGGCTAACACATTTGTAACAATGTGCAGGGGCTAACTGACAGCAGAAAGGTTGGACGAGTCCAACGATAACCATATTGCTATACTTTATTTCGAAATCCAAAATTGTACCCAAAAAGCCAACTCGGGGCCCACAATGGTAAAACAATAATTTTATTTTGAAATAGGTCTACCCATAGTATACTTAGTAAGAATATAGAAAATCTTTGAAATTCATCCATAAATTGACCTTCAATTCGATAAATTACTTTAAAACCCATTTTCAAGGTAAACCCCAAAATTCTATGCTGAAATCATGAATTCTATGATGAAACTCCATAATAATCGAAGGCAGACCAGTAAAAGGGATGTTAGAAACATACCCCCTCCGTGAAGAAACATGAAGAACACCCTTGAAATCACCTGATTCCGAGCTCCCAAGCTCCCAAAATGGAAATATGAATAATGAATCACGAAATGTAGTTATATTCTATCCAGGCCAAAAATACTCTTTGCGAACGCGATGGACCATCGCGAATGTGAAGTGTTGACAGTCAATTTTGACCCGTTTTTCGTATATTTATTGCAATTTTATGTGTTTTTGGACACCGCATTTTAATCATCATCTTTTGCTTTTTTATCTTTTTATTTTAAATTAAGCATTCTGTCTTTGTTAATATTATGTTTCTATTATTATTATGTTTGCATCTCTTTAAATAATTAATTGACATCCCGTTTTAATTTATAATTAGACATTAAACATTTGTTAAATATTGTATTTTATTATTATTGCTTCGGCATTTGCATTTTTTATAATCTTGCATCTTTTTAAATAATTTTTCTTTTAAACAATTAATTCGTTTTGCATTTTTGTCAAACCAGCCCAATTCGAGGCTTAATTCGGATCAGTCCAATCCAACACCCTTTTTATTTTTTTATTTTAATCCAACACTCTTTTATTCCCCCCCCCCCCCCCCCAAAAAAACAATACCACACTTTCCATTCCCCAAAAAAACCTAATCCTACCCTATATAATAAACATTACCCTTCTTTCTTTAAAAGAGCGTGCATGACAACATGAGCAATGACGCCTTCATTATACTCCCTTTTCATTTTTAGGTCAAGGCCATCAGTAACGCTCGCCTTCGCCGCGCCTCTCCTAATCCTCCCCATCATTACGACTCGTGAACCTCACCATCATCACCCCACGCTTTGCCTCACCGGAGTTGACCACCGGTGACTGGCGGAGGACTCCGGCGAATCCCTTTCATTTAAGGACCTTGTCGGTTGTTGCTTATGGATCGATTTTATGGTATTTTATCTGGCCGGAGTTTTGAAAACTCCGGCGACCATGGCTTGCTTTATTTTTCCAGTTTGTTGTCGACCATTGGACTCATTTTCTGATTTTTGGGATTTGTTCTCTGTTGTTGATGTCGGACTGATTTCCTTCCTTTTGGACATGACCGGAGTTCGTTTAAGCTCCGACGACTGTGTTTGGTTTCTTGTTGGGAGTTTTGTTGGATGTTGCTGGCGGATATTTGATTTTTCTGATTTTTTTTTATATCTCGTCGGAGTTCTAGAAAACTCCGGCGACTGTGTTGATTTCGTTTTGTTGGAATTTGTTGTTGTTGGACTGATTTTTTATTGTTTGGGTAACTGGCCGGAGTCTGAAAACTCCGGCGATGTTGTTGCGCTTGCGATTAAATCGTTTAAAACTTCGGCGACGTTCTGAAATCTCCGGCGAACTATGTTCTTTATTGTTTCGGTGTTTATTGATTATTTTGTTTTGTTGTGTTGCTGTGGTGCCGATGTTGTTTCATTTTTTCGGACTGGTTTTGGATAATATTACCCTCTGATTTGTGTATTTACTGATTTTGAACAAGATGCTACACTTGTTGGCCAATGAAAAAGTTATCCGTCGATTTTTGAGGCCTCCACAGTTACAAAGACGGAAAATAAAATAAATGAAGCTTTCTGGGCGTTGATGATTTCTTCTACTTACACAGGATAACCAACATGCGCTGGCAGGGCGAATTCTCGCAGCCGCACTTGTTTAGGATGTCCCACTTTATTTTTATATATATCTGAGCCCTCCGTGTTTAAAACTATTACTGTTTTGGCGCGGATCTGAAGGTTTTATTTATTTTATTGTTTTTAACAATATTGGCCGATGAAGGAATCTCCGTCTGATTTCCAAGGCCTCCTCTGTACAAAAGACGGATTTATTTATTTTGGCTTTACTTATTAATTCTTGTCATTGCATTAAAATTATTTATTCTATTACTAACACTTTTACTAAGTGTTTATGCAGGTACCCGGAGATCATCTTGTGCAGAAGGCCTAAAAAGGGCTAAAAGATGTCCCGGAGTTTTATTTTATGTCGCATTTAATTTTAGTTTTATTATTTTGTATTGCACTTTATTTTAATTATAAATTATGAAAAATGCTTAGAATAGGTAGAATAAAAAAGGCAATAAATAATTAACCTAGGTTTGAACGAATAACCGCAAGTTAGCCGATCTTAAAGGATGCTTAACCCCTTCCCTTTAGGATAATAAAGAACCCTGATTCATAATCTCATTAATTTCGCAGACCATTAAATGGAGATAAATTGCAGTATTTTTATTGCAATAAATCAAGTGTCCTAATTCACTTAACTAATTAGGTGGCGACTCTTCAAAATCGGCATTATTGCTCCATCCAGGGAACCGCGCCAAAGAGCAACGTTGCGGATACCGTTCAGACCCCGAGGTCAAAAACGGGCGCGACGACATGACGACTCCGCTGGGGATATCAGGTTCTTGATCATAGCAAACTCAGATTAATTAAATATTGTGTTTTATTTTGCTTTTATATTTGTTGTAAATGTTTTATATTGTTTGCTTTTATTTTGTAATTAACTACTTTAATTGCTACATTCTTTTACTGCTTTCCTTAAATTGTCATTCCGCTCATATTTCCTCCATTCTGGAAAATTGACACTATCACACACTTCACGCGAGGTGTGCTTTGCACACCCGCAAATTTCTTTTCAAGTATCCAAATTTAGGAGAGTTGGCATTTTACGCGGAGAATCCGATCCAATCGGTGGCCGCGTAGCCTTCTCACTCGAGTAGTCCGCTCGGGAACCATTGTGTCTAGTAAGCCAAATTTTAGAAAATTTAAGACAGAGCTATACCGCCCTCTTTATTTTAAGTCATGCATGCATACACCCTAGGTGAGTCGATCCTTGGTATCGTCTCCACGATTAGGAAATTCACCAAATTGTCGTTGAGTTTCACAACCCGACGACCAATAAGCATATGTGTGTAGCGTGATAATGATAGACGGATCCAAGTCTGGTCATGACACGCCGAAATTGGAAAAAGTGCACCGTCATTTGGTTGTCATTTCCAACAAAACATTGCAGTTTAACGGCTTGGACTTATTTATCATAATCTCGCATATTTGGCGTTTAGGCCACTGGCATAAGAGAGGTCTCATGCATATTAGGGCGCGCGCTTGATTTGCATGCTTTTGTTTACTATTGTTGTCGCTAGCAATTTTATACATATTATTTAATGCAATAATTACCCTTTTGTGATTCCGGGCTCGAGCATTTGCATTTTTGCACTTTTTGCTGTCACATTGCAATCAGGACTTCTACTGCGTAAATCACTCTTGAATAGCGCGACTTGGACTTTGTGAAGCATCAACCACCAATCTGGTCGAACCAATCGAGGGAGTCTCTGACTATATTGTCACACCCCTGCATTTTATTATTTTGTCACTTTCCTACTCTCACTTATTTCTCATATTTTTGCAGGAAAACAGTCCTCGCAAATAGTCGAGGGCGTTCGAAAAAGAAAAAAAAGTCATCACAAGGAGCGGGAGTTATGTTGACTGAAAGAAGTCAGCTTATACCAGATTCAACGAAGCATCGCTCCGAGTCCTTCTATATTTTTTGTATTTTTATACATATTTGCAAATTCAATTGATATGTCTAGTGTCGGTTACATAATTCTTTATCATGCATTTTACAGCATAATCATCCCGAACTACGCGTGTCTGATTCTCACCACACGGTGTGATACGTAGGCAACTCATTTTGGGTTCGACACCATAAAAATAAAAAAAATAAAAAAATAAAAATAATAAAGAAGCATATTTTTCTCACTCATGCATCTCATTCATCATGTTTTCGGGCATTCATTTTTTCGTTACATTCATTTTACGTTGCATTCGTCCACAGTGGACAATCATTTCTTTTGCACAGCTTTATATTGTTATCCTTTCATTGATAATTTTTTTTCGAGCATAGATTTTATAACATATTTGAATGAACTACGCGCACCTGATTCCCTCGGCGGGATACGTAGGCAGCCCTATTCGGGTTCGGTACCATTTATTAAAAAAATATAAAAAAAAACCATTATTCAAAAATATAAATAAAAAATATATATTATTCAAAAATACAAAAAAAAATGTTATTCAAAATACAAAAAAACATTTTTTTTAGTATTATTGTTTGACTTTGTTGATACCAACACAGTTAGGGTTGTGCATAAAAAATAAAAAATAAAAAACAAGTGATAATTAGTATGGGTTGACTTTGTACTAAACCATAGATTCTTTTGGTACCTCGTATTCATACCCGTAGATGACATTGTCTTGCGTATTTCCAAGATAAGGACGAAACCAATCTCATCGTTTCATATGCATTGTGTGGTGAGTTTTTAGAATAAGTTCAATTGCATTGCATTGTGATCTAGAACTTGGCCTGAATGTTTGTTGAGGCGAAATCTTGAGTAACACTCGGTGTAAGAAATGATCGTAGGCTTTCTTTGACCCGTTTGAGCCTTTTCAGCCTACCAAATAACATTATCCTTAGTACACCCCTTTGAGCCTAAACCTATTTCTTTCGACAATCGCATATTACACATATACCCTTTCTGAGTGCGTACGCACTATCCCTCTTTTGGCCCGACCTCCTTGAGTGCTTTAGAAATGTGCAAGTGACTGACAAAATTCTAGCTGAAGTTTCCAAAGACAAAAGTTGTCAAAGTCCAAAAGGAAAAGAAAACAAAAGCAGAGACGACTTCACATAAAGAGGAAATCAAAAGCCCCGATAAAAAAAAAAGGGGGAATATATAACCCCGAAAAAAAAGGGGGCTCCAAATGAAAGATTCAAAAGAAGTCAATGCAAAAAAAAAAACTGGGACAAAAAGAAAGCAAGTCAGCATTAAAGAGCACAAATATCAAGCACGGACGTAGTCCAACTCTCGAGAATGATTAGTCACTTTTACCCAAATGATATCCATTTCTTTCCCCAAGTCTACATTACAAGCACATGACAAACCCTACATGATGTTATAATGAGGGTTCTCACATTAGTGGATACTTACATGACGACCAAGCCTATGGTATCACAATTGCAAGCATTAAACATCTTTCTGAGTGTGAGTGTTTTTTCTCCAAACGTCCCAAAATTCAAAATACTGGAATATATGTGAGAAATGGGACTTTCTTTCAGTGAGGGCATTTGAAACATGAGGATACGTATAGTTCGAAACCTTGGATGCAAGCAGGTGTGTCGACACTCAGGTATGTCTGAGGTACTATCTGAAGTTGTGTGAATTACACCAGAGTCAATCTCGGTTATACTGAAAGAAATAAAAGAAAATTCTTATGCACAATACTAATTGTTGGTATCAACTGAAGCCAGAACGTAATGTTGTCTTCCATTTTTTTTCAGAAAAAAACAACAAAATGCATATTACATAAAAAATCGTTATTTTGCATAACGAACAACGTCTTGACCTGATTCCCTCAGCGGGATACGTAGGCGGCCACATCGGCTTCGGTCCCACATCATTTTAAAATCTTAAAAATCATTATTTTTGCATCACGAACTACGTCTTGACCTGATTCCCTCAGCGGGATAAGTAGGCGGCCACATCGGCTTCGGTCCCACATCATTTTAAAATCTTAAAATCATTATTTTTGCATCACAAACTACGTCTTGACCTGATTCCCTCAGCGGGATACGTAGGCGGCCACATCGGCTTCGGTCCCACATCATTTTAAAATCTTAAAAATCATTATTTTTGCATCACGAACTACGTCTTGACCTGATTCCCTCAGCGGGATACGTAGGCGGCCACATCGGCTTCGGTCCCACATCATTTTAAAATCTTAAAAATCATTATTTTTGCATTACGAACTACGTCTTGACCTGATTACCTCAGCGGGATACGTAGGCGGCCACATCGGCTTCGGTCCCACATCATTTTAAAATCTTAAAAATCATTATTTTTGCATCACGAACTACGTCTTGACATGATTCACTCAGCGGGATACGTAGGCGGCCACATCGGCTTCGGTCCCACATCATTTTAAAATCATAAAAATCGTTATTTTGCATCACGAACTACGTCTTGACCTGATTCCTCGGCGGGATCGTGGCGCCACATCGGTCCCACATCATTTTAAAATCCTAAAAATTAGTTATTTTGCATCACGAACTACGTCTTGACCTGATTCCCTCAGCGGGATACGTAGGCGGCCACATCGGCTTCGGTCCCACATCATTTTAAAATCATAAAAAATCCTTATTTTGCATCACGAACTACGTCTTGACCTGATTCCCTCAGCGGGATACGTAGGCGGCCACATCGGCTTCGGTCCCACATCATTTTAAAATCTTAAAAATCATTATTTTTGCATCACGAACTACGTCTTGACCTTATTCCCTCAGCGGGATACGTAGACGGCCACATCGGCTTCGGTCCCACATCATTTTAAAATCTTAAAAATCATTATTTTTACATCACGAACTACGTCTTGACCTGATTCCCTCAGCGGGATACGTAGGCGGCCCCATCGGCTTCGGTCCCACATCATTTTAAAATCATAAAAATCATTATTTTACATCACGAACTACGTCTTGACCTGATTTTCTCAGCGGGATACGTAGGCGGCCACATCGGCTTCGGTCCCACATCATTTTAAAATCATAAAAAATCCTTATTTTGCATCACGAACTACGTCTTGACCTGATTCCTCGGCGGATACGTGGCGCCACATCGGCTTCGGTCCCACATCATTTTAAAATCTTAAAAATCATTATTTTTGCATCACGAACTACGTCTTGATCTGATTCCCTCAGCGGGATACGTAGGCGGACACATCGGCTTCGGTCCCACATCATTTTAAAATCTTAAAAATCATTATTTTTGCATCACGAACAACGTATTGACCTGATTCCCTCAGCGGGATACGTAGGCGGCCACATCGGCTTCTGTCCCACATCATTTTAAAATCTTAAAAATTATTATTTTTGCATCACGAACTACGTCTTGACCTGATTCCCTCAGTGGGATACGTAGGCGGTCACATCGGCTTCGGTCCCACATCATTTTAAAATCATAAAAAATCCTTATTTTGCATCACGAACTACGTCTTGACCTGATTCTCTCAGCGGGATATGTAGGCGGCCACATCGGCTTCGGTCCCACATCATTTTAAAATCTTAAAAATTATTATTTTTGCATCACGAACTACGTCTTGACATGATTCTCTCAGCGGGATACGTAGGCGGCCACATCGGCTTCGGTCCCACATCATTTTAAAATCATAAAAATTGTTATTTTGCATCACGAACTACGTCTTGCCCTGATTCCCTCTGCGGGATACGTAGGCGGCCATATCGGCTTCGGTCCCACATCATTTTAAAATCATAAAAAATCCTTATTTTGCATCACGAACTACGTCTTGACCTGATTCTCTCAGCGGGATACGTAGGCGGCCACATCGGCTTCGGTCCCACATCATTTTAAATCTTAAAAATTATTATTTTTGCATCACGAACTACGTCTTGACCTGATTCCCTCAGCGGGATACGTAGTCGACCACATCGGCTTCGGTCCCACATCATTTTAAAATTATAAAAATCGTTATTTTGCATCACGAACTACGTCTTGACCTGATTCCCTCAGCGGGATACGTAGGCGGCCACATCGGCTTCGGTCCCACATCATTTTAAAATCATAAAAAATCCTTTTTTTGCATCACGAACTACGCTCTGACCTGATTCCCTCGGCGGGATACGTAGAACCACATCGGCTTCGGTCACACCATTAGAAATATTTCTTCCTTGTTTTACACAGGACTCGATTTTGTCCATTGGAGATTTTAGCATCCTCATATATTTTGCATCCATGACTACCTACACATGATTGAGACATATTTTGAGTGTTGCATTCTCATCTACTCAATTGTATATTGTCCATATTCTCGCATTAGTTTTTCTTTCATGATAAAAAAAATTGCTTACCTGATCGCCTTGATAGCGTCAAGATTCAACCTTACCCAGTTGAAAGTTCAACATCTTCATTTATCAGAAACTGAACATTTTAAGAATTCACTGCAAGAAAATAGCAATATACAGGAAAAAAGCAGGCCGACTAGTTCTTCAGTTCAAACCAAGAATGCAAGCGTCATGAGCCAAAGCTACAAAGTCGACGCTAGTCAACCACTCCTTTCCTGAAACTCACTAAGTTTTCTTTGAGTGCAGGATCTTCATATCAGCAAAGGCAGGAGCACAACAATAAGCCCATGCGGGTTACAAACACACAACGTCCTTGCAATGACGTTATCTCAACCCAGGCGAGTCACAAAGCAGGTACGCCCATAAAACAATGTCATTTCATTTAAGCCTATGCAACAGCTTCATCAATGTTTCGTCTGTGCAACGACGAACATCTGCATCGCGTCTTTGCAACGACGCATTTCATTTAAGCCTATGCAACGACTTCATCTATGTTTTGTCTATGCAACGACGAACATATGCATCACGTCTATGCAACGACGCATTTCATTTAAGACTATGCAACGGCTTCATATATGTTTTGTCTATGCAACGACGAACATCGGCATCGCGTCTATGAAACGACGCATTTCATTTAAGCCTATACAACGGCTTCATCTATGTTTTGTCTATGCAACGACGAACATATGCATCACGTCTATGCAACGACGTCATTTCATCAAAGCCTATCCAACGGCTTCATCCATGTTTCGTCTATGCAACGACGAACATCTGTATCGCGTCTATGCAACGATGCCCTTTCATTTAAGCCCATGCAATGGCTTCATCTATGTTTTGTCTACGCAACGACGAACATCTGCATCGCGTCTATGCAACGACGTCATTTCATATAAGCCTATGCAACGGTTGTATCTATATTTCGTCTATGCAACGACGAACATCTGCATCGCGTCTGTGCAACGACGCCTTTTCATCTAAGCCTATGCAACGGCTTCATATATGTTTCGTCTACGCAACGATGAGCATCTGCATCGCGTCTATACAGCGACGCCATTTTATCAAAGCCTTTGCAACGGCTTCATCCATGTTTCGTCTATGCAACGGCGAACATCTGCATCGCGTCTATGCAACGACGCATTTCATAAAAGCCTATGCAACGGCTTCATCTACATTTCGTCTATGCAACGACGAGCATCTGCATCGCGTCTATGCAACGACGCATTTCATAAAAGCATATGCAACAGCTTCATTTATGTTTCGTCTATGCAACGACGAGCATCTGCATCGCGTCTATGCAACGACGCCCTTTCATCTAAGCCTATGCAACAGCTTCATTTATGTTTCGTCTATGCAACGACGAGCATCTGCATCGCGTCTACGCAACGACACCATTTCAATTAAGCATATACAACGGTTTCATCTATGTTTCGTCTATGCAACGACGAACATCTGCATCGCGTCTATGCAACGAAGTCGTTTCATGTGAGCCTATGCAACGACTTCATCTATGTTTCGTCTATGCAATGATGAACATCTGCATCGCGTCTATGCAACGACGCCATCTTCGTTTCCTTTGCATTTTGACCTCGGGAAAAAACACCCTAGAGGCATTTCAGAGAACAACACCCTGTCTTTTCCAGCATCTCATCGCAATTGTAACCCAGTGTCATCAAGATTCGACACTGGGACGTATTTTTGAATCGGTATTCGTCCGTTCATAATTTTAGCATCGCAGCAACCCAGTGTCCTCATAATTCGACACTGGACATTTTTAAATCTGCGTCAGCTTTGCTTTTTATTTCGCATCACAACGACCCAGTGTCATCATAATTCGACACTGGGACAAATTTGAGTCTGCATCAGCCCTACTTTTGAGTTCTAGTTTATTAAAACAGGACAAAATTGGCTACAAGTCAACATCTTTGTCCGAAGACTCTTCCATCATCTCCGTACAAAGAGGGACATGTTGTTGACAGTCAATTTTGATCCGTTTTTCGTATATTTGTTGCAATTTTATGTGTTTTAGGACACCGCATTTTAATCATCATCTTTTGCATTTTTATCTTTTTATTTTAAATTAAGCATTCTGTCTTTGTTAATATTATGTTTCTATTATTATTATGTTTGCATCTCTTTAAATAATTAATTGACATCCCATTTTAATTTATAATTAGACATTAAACATTTGTTAAATATTGTATTTTATTATTATTGCATCGGCATTTGCATTTTTTATAATCTTGCATCTTTTTAAATAATTTTTCTTTTAAACAATTAATTCGTTTTGCATTTTTGTCAAACCAACCCAATTCGAGGCTTAATTCGGATCAGTCCAATCCAACACCCTTTTTATTTTTTTATTTTAATCCAACACTCTTTTATTCCCCCCCCCCCCCCCAAAAAAACCTAATCCTACCCCTATATAATAAACATTACCCTTCTTTCTTTAAAAGAGAGGGCAGCCGCACAA
This sequence comes from Przewalskia tangutica, assembly GCA_029844215.1. Taxonomy (NCBI): domain Eukaryota; kingdom Viridiplantae; phylum Streptophyta; class Magnoliopsida; order Solanales; family Solanaceae; genus Przewalskia; species Przewalskia tangutica. The sequence continues at coordinate 122,081,095 of CM056727.1, forward strand.
CAATCAGCCAGCCGCAGCCTTCTATTATACTCCCCCTTTTCATTTTTTAGGTCAAGGCCACTATAACCCGTTCGACCTTCGCCACCCTTCGTCACCCTCTCCCTGATCCCCTCCCCCACTGTTACACAGCTCCGACGAACCTCACCATCATCACCCCACGCTTTGCCTCACCGGAGCTGACCACCGGCGACTGGCGGAGGACTCCGGCGAGTCCCTTTCATTTAAGGACCTTGTCGGTTGTTGCTTATGGATCGATTTTCTGGTATTTTATCTGGCCGGAGTTTTGAAAACTCCGACGACCATGGCTTGCTTTATTTTTCCAGTTTGTTGTCGACCATTGGACTCATTTTCTGATTTTTGGGATTTGTTCTCTGTTGTTGATGTCGGACTGATTTCCTTCCTTTTGGACATGACCGGAGTTAGTTTAAGCTCCGGCGACTGTGTTTGGTTTCTTGTTGGGAGTTTTGTTGGCTGTTGCTGGCGGATATTTGATTTTTCTAATTTTTTTTTATATCTCGTCGGAGTTCTAGAAAACTTCGGCGACTGTGTTGATTTCGTTTTGTTGGAATCTGTTGTTGTTGGACTGATTTTTTATTGTTTGGTAATCGCCGAGTCCAAAACTCCGCGATGTTCTTGTTGCCGCTCTTGATTAAATCGTTTAAAACTCGACGCGTTCAAATCTCCGCGAACTATGTTCTTTGTTGTTTCAGTGTTTATTGATTATTTTGTTTTGTTGTGTTGCTGTGGTGTCGATGTTGTTTCATTTTTTCGGACTGGTTTTGGATAATATTACCCTCTGATTTGTGTATTTACTGATTTTGAACAAGATGCTACACTTGTTGGCCAATGAAAAAGTTATCCGTCGATTTTTGAGGCCTCCACAGTTGCAAAGACGGAAAATAAAATAAATGAAGCTTTCTGGGCGTTGATGATTTCTTCTACTTACACAGGATAACCAACATGCGTTGGCAGGGCGAATTCTCGTAGCCGCACTTGTTTAGGATGTCCCACTTTATTTTTATATATATCTGAGCCCTCCGTGTTTAAAACTATTACTGTTTTGGCGCGGATCTGAAGGTTTTATTTATTTTATTGTTTTTTAACAATATTGGCCGATGAAGGAATCTCCGTCTGATTTTCAAGGCCTCCTCTGTACAAAAGACGAATTTATTTATTTTGGCTTTACTTATTAATTCTTGTCATTGCATTAAAATTATTTATTCTATTACTAACACGTTTACTAAGTGTTTATGCAGGTACCCGGAGATCATCTTGTGCAGAAGGCCTAAAAAGGGCTAAAAGATGTCCCGGAGTTTTATTTTATGTCGCATTTAATTTTAGTTTTATTATTCTGTATTGCACTTTATTTTAATTATAAATTATGAAAAATGCTTAGCATAGGTAGAATAAAAAAGGCAATAAATAATTAACCTAGGTTTGAACGAATAACCGCAAGTTAGCGATCTTAAAGGATGCCTAACCCCTTCCCTTTAGGATAATAAAGAACCCTGATTCAGAATCTCATTAATTTCGCAGACCATTAAATGGAGATTAATTGCAGTATTTTTATTGCAATAAATCAAGTGTCCTAATTCACTTAACTAATTAGGTGGCGACTCCTCAAGGCATTAATGCTCCATCCAGGGAACCGCGCCAAAGAGCAACGTTGCGGATACCATTCAGACCCCGAGGTCAAAAACGGGCGCGACATGAAGGCTGCCATGACCTGGACCCATCACGAATGTGATGCTTGTCTTCCCTCCTTCCATAGCGAACGTGGCCAACTCCTCGCGAACGCGAAGAACAAATATACACCAGAAAGCAGAAAATTCTTAAATTGCTTCCAAACTTTGATTGAACACCTGAAACGCATTCGGAGCTGCCTACACACAAACCAAATATGTATTTCGATCATAAAACATGTTATGGACCTGGTTGCAAACTCGAAACACTCAAAAAAGGTCATATTAACTAGATTTTGCCAGTGGTCAACTCTAATTCTTACTTTACCTAGTTTCTCCACCAATAACCCAAAACTCATTCGAAAACCCATGAACACCAACCAAGAGTGCAACTTGACTATAAATAATGCTACGAAGCTCTTTGAATTGACGAAACACATATACGAGGTCGTTAGGATACACTTATCCACAAAAATGTTGTAACTTTCTTAAAATGACATAAATCTCCACCAAGTACTCAATCTCACCCAAACCGCCGAGACCCCAACCAATGACTCGACTAAGTCATAAATCACATTCCGGACCTAACGGAATCGAAGAATTTAAAAAATGATGCATTTATCCGAAAGTCAACTTTGACTCAAACCTTTTCTTCTCTTTAACTTAAAATTTAAAAGCTTACTAAAATAAATCCAAAACTTGTCCAACTTCTTTGGGAACCATGACACCTAGTCTCGCAAGTAATAAATAGTGAGATAAAGATATGAGAAGGGTATTCTTGCGAAAACAGGTCTAAAAGTTCAAAACGATCAAACGGATCGTTACACTTCAGCATTTACATTCATGTATTTCTATGTTTAATGCTAGTGGTTCTCCTGTAGGATAGTATAAGTTCCCTCACAACACAAATGATATTTTGGGTCGTGGCACCCAAGCAGTTTTATTCACACTTGCAATACCGGATTGTTAATCTCGTAGTATTCTCCCCAATCACTATTCTTTTATTCAAAATAGTTTACCGCTTATATTCCTACTGAATTGACTTGTTAAGAACCGCAATTCGCTTATGGTATTTAATCGAATGCGAGGATAAAGTATATTCCTAGCCATAATTCTTAGCCCAACTACAAGAATAATAAGATCACACCCTATTTACTTCTTATCTAACCTAATAACATTTTCCCCTAAGTATGAATATTAAATAGAACTCGACTGTTGCGCAAGAAATAAAGAAATTAAGAACATAAGTAAAGAAACAATCATATATGAATACACTACTAAGATGAAAATACTCGTCAAACATCAATATTCATGGTTATACCACAACCCTATAATTATAGAGTTTAGCTACTCGTAATCGGATTATAACAATTGGTTTTCATGTTTGATCCAAGAAAAGATATGATGAATAGATAAAAGAATAAACCCTACGAAAATAGCTCTAATTCGTGTTATCTGTGAGTTAAAATGTTTGTACCCCCTCAAAAGTAGCAAAGGGTTCTATTTATAGTGTTTCCAAATAAGCCTCCAAAGTTGTCGAAATTAGAGTAGCACTTAGCGAATAGTTTCCTCCGGGCCACTTAAGCTCGTTGAGCAAGATACATAAATAGCAGAAGGTTCACTATAGCCTTCGCTCGGTGAAGCTATTGATGGATCCCATACTTAACCATTTTCTCAAGTCTTCTATTTCCCTGCCTTGGCTCGCTGAGCGAGATGCATGGCGAGGATTTTTCTGCTTTGGGCTTTGCTCATCGAGGTCCTCTTATTTCTAGTACGTAGTCAAAATTCCTTATGTTATCACCTTGGGTTTCTTCAGCTTGCTGAGCGAGCAGGAAAGGGAGTGGATATCTCGATGTGGCCTTTGCTTAGCAAGGTATTTTTGTTGTTCCATCCTTAGGAAAATTTTACAACTTTACTTTTGTGTCATCTTCATCTCGCTAAGCGAGATATACAATGAGTTGGTGCTTCTCTTTGGGCTTCACTAAGCCAGACTTCTACACATTTCCTCACTTACCCTTTTCTTTTGCCCATTTTTGGCAACTTGACATATTTTCCACGTAAAGTAACTTAATGCAACAATAGCACACACGTTATCTCATAACGATGCAGTAAATATTAGTTAGGTGTATTTAGTGTAATTAGCTCTCAAAATAAGGTAGAAACATGGGTAAAATATGATGAATAGGCATATCAATACACCTAACATCAAGGAGTATATGACAACATATTATATAGAATTATGAAAATGAGGAGATATTTAAGTACACGTGGATCAAAGGTTTACCATTTAGAATTTATTTCTTCTTTTAGAGGGAATAGAAATTCAAATTACATGTGGATCAAGTAATAAGAATCTTGGAAGTGTGCTTACCATCTAATTGTTGGTGTTGTGAAGAACATCAGCAGCAGACTATGTCTTATCTCTTTCCGAACTCTCTCACAACCTAAAAACATTGGAGGATATTTTTTCCTTGTAGGTATTAATATTGAAGGATTTCAATTAAGTCAGGCGTTCATTAATTTGCTGGAAAAGAGAAGGTCCACCAAAACTGAAAGACATACTATTGCAATCCTAGCTATAATCATGTCGGAGATATGTAAAACAAGAAATAAAATCATGAATGGAGGAACAATGACACTCAACAAGCTAGAATATATGATATGTACTACAATTTGGCAATTGATGAAGGTTAGATTTCCAAAACATAATCAAATTCTATCAAGATGGTCTGTATTACTTGAATAATTGGAGAAGCTCAAACCATTATTGTACTACAAGAAAGTGCATTGGAGTGCACCTGTCGTAGGAATGATCAAATGCAACAATGATGGAGCATGCAGAGGCAATCTAGGGAAAAACTCTTATGGGTTTCCCTTTAGAGACCACATAGGGGATATCAAGTATGCATATGCTAAGGTAATCAAGGACACTACCAATATGGAAGCTGAAGCAGTTATAATTAGAGAGGCACTATACTATTGTATTACCAAAAGAATGGAATAGGTGCTACGAGAAACAGATTCTCAATAGATAAAGCTAACTTTGGAAGAAAAAAGCACGACAACATGACATCTCATTACAATAACAGATGACATGGAAATTCATGTAAAACTGAAGTGTACATATTCAACACAGATACAGGAAAGGCACCTTTGTGGCAGAATATATGGATAATTTGGCCCTAGATAATTTTTTTTAATACATTTAGCCATTTTCAAATTAATTCAGGATATACTTCACTAAAATTACAAAAACTGAGTATGGAGTTACAAATTTTATCTGAAGTTATAAGTATTGACTACTAGCCTGGTTGGTTAAGCTTTCGGAGCCAAAAATGTTTTTTTTTCACAAAATACTTATTTTAAAAAATATTTATATTTAATTAATCTTTTAAAGATTTGGATAATATTCAATTCTTATTTAAAATACCATGTGACTACATTTAGGGGTGTACACCGGTCCAGAACCGGATCGGAATCGGAATCCGGATATTTTTTGGACCGAGGACCGGTTGGACCTGTTTTTTTTTTTAAATGCAATTTTAATTGTAAATTTTTAACAATGTGTTCATTTATCAATCTCATTAAATATGTTTGTTTTTTTCCTTATCCTTCAATATATTTTATTTCATTAAATATGACTAACTTAAAGAAAACTAACAAATGTATTTGGTTCGTATATCGGTATATGAACTATTGAACTACTCATTAATTAAAGTTACACACCACAATTATATTTTATATTTGGACATTCCTGAAGCATCGACATAAAATATAGGTAGGGAGAGAAGAAATTAAAGTAGTTGTAAATTGATCAAACTTTATATGGTCATAACTTTGCGCTCGGATGTCCGTTTGACCTATATTTTTTTTTGATTTCGCGTATTTTTCGATACGGGGGTGGGTTTGTCCAGGCCAATTTTCTGAAAACGTCTTTTTGCCCACTCAATTTGAATTTTCCCCCAAATTGTTACGTTTTTTCTATTTTCAAAGCTAAATATATCGCGATATACAATAGATTTCAACGTTCAAATTCCGTGGTAATGTGTCCGAAAATGTCAATTTCAGTATTGTAAATTCAATTTTTAAAAAATCCGGTCCATTCCGATCCGGACTGGAATATTCCGGTTTTTACCCAATCCTACCCGGAAAACCGGAATCCCACATTTTGAAGGACTGGGGACCGGACCGAAATCCACCGGTCCGGTCCGGTTTTCCGGTCCGATCCGAAAATGTACACCCCTAACTACATTACATTGAAAGTGTGTTGCTTTAATATATGTTTTAATTTATATGGGAATGGGACATCGTGCAAAGCTCTTACACGTGAAAAAACAATAGTTTAAGTATGAGTTTTATTAATTCTAGATCCTTTTTTTTTTTTGTATAGTTTTCATGTATATTGGTGATTTTTTATATTGCTATAAATCTGGAGATCAATTAATTGAAAATGTGATACACATCATTTTAGTGAATTCAACACTTAATATGTGAAATTCAATCCCCTTATTTCACACTTAATGAATACTTCATAATTTCAAACTGGTTTAACTCTTCTCCTTTCCATTCTATTTCTTTGTGACAATTAGAGCACAATACTTTCATATCTTGTTAGTAGGATGAAATTCGACCTGGAATAGTCAGTCGAAATGCAACATAAAATTACCATCAAATGATTGAAATGGAAGATGTTTAAAATGTGTAATGTATCACAGAACATACCTATCAAACTGAAAATAACTTATATGAAATAGCTGTGAGATTAGCTAAAAAAGAGTCTTCTAAGTATGCAAATGTCTTCTCGTGTATACTAAGGTTTCCTTCCCTGTATATCCATACAAGTTGTACCATTTAATAAGAGCAAATATTAAAAAGATAAGATTAATTCTTTCTTGATTTGGTAAATAGATATTCTTTTTTACTCAAAAAAATAAAATGAATGAACATTATTTTTTATCCGGCGAAAGTAGTATAATAAAGTATGTACTAACTTGGCACCGATTTAAATATAATTCTAGTAAAAGACAAATGTGCATGGCTCTTGATCTCTCCATGACTCTATTCACTTATTTTTATACTAATAATTTACATGTTGCAAGGTTGAACCACGTAAATAAATCTAAGTAAAGTTGACCGAACAAAACAAAGTTGATCAGCTAGACCACAACCGATATAAAAAAAACAATCTGGTTCACTAAGTTTCTGTTATGCGTGGGATATGAAAAAGGACCGTACCACAAAGATATATTGTATTTGTACGCAATAAAATTATAAATTTGATTGGCAATACCTTCTTTTTTCAAAATACTTCGAAAATAAAATATCAGTATGGGGAAATGATAAGATGCAAGTAGTACGAGATCACAAAATTAGAAAATCATTTAAAAAAGGGAAAAGGGGCATATTTGCCCTCAAACTTAAGAAGGGCATATTTGCCTCAAAGCCGTTGAGGACAAATATCTGCGTCTAGTTAATAAAGCATGCAATTTGCGAATATTAATCGAAATTTGCGGGTGCACTGTGCGCCACCTGGACAAAGCCCCATACGTCAAAAAAAAATTAAAATTATATTTTTAACAAAAATCTCCCACTCCATCTTCCTCACCCCACCTCATCCCTTCCATGACCACTCCTTCACTTCCGGAGCTCCGATCACCGGGCTCCGGTGAAAACCCATCCGACCACGAACCAAACAACACTTTTTCCTGTTCTCCTAGCTTCAACGACAACAATTCCAACCTTTTCGTTCTCCCCCATCACCGCGAACCCACCATCGGTGAACGAACTCTGGCGAACCTCAAGTAACCAGTAACCACGATTATCCGTCACTACCTCGCGGAAGCCGGCGATCTCCAAAAAAAAAAGACAATGACGAAAGGGGGAGTATTGATTTGGAGAGGGGGAGAACGATATGGTTACTAAATTACTTGTAATTGTTATATAACAACCACTTGAGAGGGGTAGAGGAAGGGAGACACAACATAATCCAGTTGGGAAAATAATTTTTTTTATCAATTGAGAGAGAGCTAACAAAATTTAGTTGAAAATATTGAAGCTCGGTTGGAATTGGGCAAAACTCAGTTGAAAAATGGGAACTTTGAGGTAATTTTAAGATGACCCAGCTCAAAAATTGATTGAATTTCAAGAAGCCACAGAGAAAATTCAAAGTTCTTATATTCACACAAGGAAATTGCAGGTGAAGCAAAATGAATTATGAAACGAAACACTGATTGCTAGTGAAGGAAGTGTGCAGAAGAAAGATAGTGAAGAAGATGGTAATGGCTTCGTCCAGGTGGCATTCATGTGGCGTCCACCTGGACAGCTAAGTTAATATTGGGTAAATTGTACAAGTTTATTAACGGGAGGGTATATTTGTCCCCAAACTTTGACGGATGGCAAATATGCCCTTTTTCCTTAAGTTTGAGGGCAAATATGCCCCTTTTCCCTTTAAAAAATTTAGAGCGGAGGAATAATGGTTGGTCAAGCTTTCGGAGCCAAAAATGTTTTTTTTTCACAAAATACTTATTTTAAAAAATATTTTTATTTAATTAATCTTTTAAAGGTTTGGATAATATTCAATTCTTAATTAAAATACCATGTGACTACATTACATTGAAAGTGTGTTGCTTTATTATATGTTTTAATTTATATGGAACATTCGTGCAAAGCTCTTATACGTGAAAGAATAATAGTAAAGTATGAGTTTTATTAATTCTAGATCCTATTTTTTGTATAGTTTTCATGTATATTGGTGATTTTTTATATTGCTATAAAGCTGGGAATCAATTAATTGAAAATGTGGCATTCATATCATTTTAGTGAATTCAATACTTAATATGTGAAATTCAATCCCCTTGTTTCACACTCAATGAATACTTTCATATATTGTTAGTACGATGAAATTCGACCTGGAATAGTCAGTCAAAATGCAATATAAAATTATGATAAAATGATTGAAATGGAAGATGTTTAAAGTGTGGTATATATCACATAACATACCTATCAAACTGAAAATAACTTCTATGGAATAGTTGTGAAACTAGCAATATTCTATGTGAGAATAAACAGAGATTCAGTATACCTAAAGAAGAGTCTTCTAAGTATGCAAATGTTACAATGCACATGTCGCCATACAAATTAGACAAGACTAGAAGTGATCTGATACACAAAGGTAAAATAATGGATATTCACTTGAAATGGTTAGACCTTGCTCAATATAGACCTCCAACTCGCATCCTTTTGTTAAGGAGGATTGCCATCACGATATCAATATGACCATTTCGACAGGCACGAGTTTCCCTCAACTTCAGAAGGGGCGCAAAGAGAAAGCAATTTTGATAATAGTTACCTGGTGAAAGGCCAGATCATCCAATATAAAGATGGTCAGCTTCTCGTGTATACTAAGGTTTCCTTCCCTTGCTTTCCCTGTATATCCATCTGTGCCATTCGTCTATTCTTGAGCATTGCCAAGTTTCCACCAACATCTAGCCACTAACATATAGTGAATCACATATTGATAAACTATGTTGCTCGGATTCTTTGAAAATGTTGCAAGGTGTGTGTCAAATGTAGTGCACTATTGGAGGATCATCACGATACAACAACATTTTTGGAGAATCCGAACATCATAGTAGACAAATATGTCTATATACAAGCCTTTATAGCATAGTGCATGATCATAAAGTTGTCTTTGATATCATCTTCTGTTCCTATTATCAATCTTCTCAAGTCTCTCTACTTTTAACTTGTCTTATCCTCTTCTCCTTTCCTTTGCTGTTATTGCCTCCTTTTAAAGAAGCCAGCCGCGCCCTGTGCCTAAGAGCTCCAGCATTGATTGGAATTCCCCTTCTCAACACTCTGTTCATAAGATTAATGTACTTGTACCTCATTCTCATCAACAGATGTCTTTCAACCAATATGTTCTTGTTAAACGCCTCCCGCAAAACTATAGTATGCGTCCTGATTTTATTCGACAAGTAAAATATGCCCGGATGATGCACTAAAGCTTTTCTAAACCTTATTCCAAATCCTAAATAATCCCCCAAGCAATAAATATTCTCCCTATCCGTCTTCTTCGATACGAGTAAGCTTAACAGTTCATGAATCACACCTACTGTCCATTTCTCTGCTTGATCACTATTAGGAGCCAAATGAAATGCATCCTCATAAGGTGAAATGTAAGGCAAATTTTGCCACTCCTCAGTCCATTTTTTCACCTCTTTCTGCAAGTCAAACCCTCTTGGTAAATTCATCGAACACCTTATGTGCACTCTTTTTCCATCACAGAAACAGCTAAATCCTTCCTCCAATTAACCAACTCCAACCCGAAAACCTCACAACCATTAAAATCTTTAAAACCCATTTGACAAATCTGAAAATACTCAGGAAATTCAGGTAAAAAGCTCAACAAATAATCATGAGGCAGACCCAAATCAAATTTAAACCTTTCAATAACATAAAAGGGAAGTCTTTTAGCTCTTGTGAGCATTAACATCTTTGCTAATATTTCAGCTAAATCTTTACGATAATGTGAAAGATTAAGAAAAAGGGTCTCATCATTATGTAAAGACACAGCATTTTGAGTGAGCTTTACATGTAAAGTAGACAGGGGTATTGGTGGCCTAAAAGTCTTGAAAATAAAAGGGTAATTTTGAATGAATTTGAGGGCAATTGTGGGAAGATTAAGTTGGAGTTTTAAAGGGGAAATGGTGCGAATTGGTAGAGATTTTGATGGGTGGGAAATGATTAAGTTCTTGAGAGAAAGTAATGGTTTGAGGTTCTTTTCATTCTCTACTGCTTTGTCTAGGTATGGGTCTCGTACCCATTTTACCTTTGCGTTTGTAAAAGTTCGAATTTGTCGCCGGATATGGTGGTGGTTGGCGGTGGCTGTGAAGCGAACCATGGTGGTGGTCACTTTGGTGAGCATTGTTCAGTGAGCCCGTTTTACCATTATGCGGCCATTGGCCAGTGTTTGACCTTAAAGTTAATTAAAATATCAATTTAACAAAAGTTAGTATTAAAATTGGAACTACCTAGTGTATCAGGATGTTAAACTTTGGTCCAAACACCCTAATATTTCAATAAATTCATTAAACTATGTAAATCATCATAGGGTTCTTCATAAGCGGCTCAGTTCCAGTATTATTTGTTCTCACAAGTGTCAATGCAATTACACCTGTCTTGTCTTTGTCTTGGTAATATATGAAAAATATAAATTTTGGAGCAATCTATCATCCTGGAATTAATTGAGCTACAATACTGAGATTTTCTTATTTAATGCTTAACGCTATTTCAGAAAGTAAATTAAAGTTTGCCATTGACGAACAAAAAAGGCTATGGAATATGTGGTCTTCTTTAAAATTTATTTAAATAAATAATTTATATTTTACTTCTTCTTATCTCAATTTATGTGTCTTATTCGATTTTGAGAGTCTAATAAATTTTATTTGATCATAATTTCTTCAAATTCCAATTAAATATAATATATATATATATATATATATATATATAAATTTTAAAACCTTAAATTTCATATCAAATTCGTGACTAAATTAAAAAAAATTAACTATTGAAATCGAATTAAAACACATAAATTGAAACTCATAAAATAATTATTGAATAGAATTAAAATTGATTAATCTATTACCTGTAGACAATCAGTGATTTAGGAGTACTTAAGTTAGATACTTACTCTGCAAACAAAGGTGCAAAATAGAACCTTGAGTCTCAGACCAACACTATGCCACAACAACGTCAACTTATGCTATGCAACAAATAATTTGTTTATCATTAATTGAATACTATAGGCAAAATTTGGGAATAAAAGAAAATCCCAATTAGGGGTGGGCATATATCGATTCATACCGATTTTATATCGAAAAATTCCGAACCGAAAAAAAGTTATTTAAAAAAAAAACATATTCAAACTATTTTTTTAAAAACCCGATACATTCGATTTATATCGCCAAACTTATCGGATACATCGGTTTTTATCTCGACTTTTAGCGGGTCGGGTCATTTTAAAAAAAAATGAATTTCCAAAACTGAAATTGACACACTACGTTAAAATCTATTGTATAACGCGAGATCTGTAGTGAGGAAAAAGAAAAATTAGAAATCGATTTGGGGGAAACGTTAAATCGATTGGGAAGGCGGACATTTTTCCCTAAATTGGCTGCACCAAACCGCCTTGCGACAATTTGAACGGCCCCGTCTCGAAAATATATTCAAAATCAAAAAAAATGGGTCAAGCGGACGTCCGAGCGCATAGTTATGACCGTTTAAAGTTTCACCAATTTACAACTATTTTTTTTCCTCCCTAATTAATGCTTCTGTGATATGTTAATCAAGTTCGACTTCCATAAAAGCTTCATAAATTGGCTTCAATGGCTACGATTTAAGAGATAGTAGTAGCCTAAAATAAGATTAATTACTAATTTGCCCGTTTTTTTCGATTCGATTCATACCGGGAAAAAAAATCGAACCGAAATCGTTTTTCTTTTTTCAGTTCGGTTTTTTCCAAAATTGGGAGTAAAAACCGAGCCAAACCGCCAGCTCGATTCAGTTTTTTCGGTTCTCCTGATTTTTTGCCCACCCCTAATCCCAACCTTTCATATTACCAAGACAGGTGTCGTTCATCTACTAATGCATTGACACTTGTGGATCAAGTGCCAAGTAGTACTGGAGCAGCCGCTCCCTTTTTGTTTTTGTTTTTGTTTTTTGTGATATAGTGCATGTTTGGACTTTGGATTGACTTCTATGTATCTAAAAGTGCTTCTGGTTACCCACTTTCATGAAAATGACAAAATTGATATGTTTGATTTGAATTTTCAGAAGTGCTTATTGTCACTAAAGCACTTCTACCATTTATTTCAATTTGAATTTTATCATTTCCTTTATTACCCTCTTTAATTTTCATCAACAACTCTATCCACCCTCATTACTTATCTAGAAATAATTACTAAAAAAAATCAAATATACAATTTTCATTACCCTCTTTAAATATCTATAAATAATTACTAAAAAAAATAATCCAAATATACAAATTTCATTACCCTCTTTAAATATCTAAAAATAATTACTAAAAAATAATCAAATATAGTACTCATGTTCTGTTTTAATTAAAAAAACAAATATACTACTAAAGTTGACATTTGTTCATGTGTAATTGCAGATTGGAACTTTAAACTCCCCAAACATCCTAACGTTGTCCGATTATACGAGGATTATCCTTCTCCTTTTTCTATTATCTTCTTTCAAATACTCCGAATATTACTAATATAATACATTATATTTTGAACAAATAAGAAATAAATATACCCAAGTTGAAGTATCGAATTTTTTTTTTATTTTTTTATGAATTGACTGAAGAGCGTCGCGACGGCTGCGGCGTGAAAATCACTGGAACTTAGGCGCCGCAGCTCCTTCACGAAGGGCCGCAACGCCTAGGCTCTAGTAGCTACTGGAAATTAAGCGTCGCGACGCTTGCGGTGTGAAATTCACTGGAACTTAGTCCGCAATCAAATTATAAAATACATGCAAAATTATATTGTAATAATATTTAAATACTATTTGCACTTTAAATTAGTATTGTAATAATATCATACTAATATTTAAGTACTATATTGCACTTTAAATTCTATTATCTATTTGTAATTTTTATTTACATACTTCTATTTATTAGTAATTTTTATTTATATGTATTGACTAAATGTCTATTTTGGTAATTCTACATTCAAAAATAATTTTGATCAAAACTATTCAAACATTATTTATTGATAACAATCACTTTTACATTGTTGCATCCAAACATAAATTACTTCTGTCAGAATCATTTCTGACAAAATCACTTCTGCCAGAAGCACTTCTGTCCACCGCCGATACAAACAGACCCATAGATGGATAATGAATTCCACGCTAATATAGACAAGTCATGCACGTGCCCGTGGGCGAATAATTTTCAACTTGAGTTTTCATATGTGGTACATTGTTGAGATATACCACATATGTACATTGTATATATATATATGTGGTTAGTTAGTTGGATATTAGTTTGTTATGAGTTAATTAGATATTTTGATTAGATGGTCATTAGATATTTGTGATTAGATATTTTGTGATATTAGAAGTGCATTTAGATTAACCTATAAATAGGACTACCTATTGTAATTACATTTGAGCAAATTATAATAGAAAATTTTGCTGAAGAGCAACTTTGCTCCCAAATATCTTCTCTCTTTCATTCTCACGATCTGAACTTCTTCTTCTCAAATAACTTCATCAATTCTGCTCAATCGTACTCAGATTATTAACATGGTATCAAAGCCTACTGATTCGTAGGACCTTTGTATGCAATTGTTGAAATCGAAATCACAGATCGGGAGAAGACGAAGAAGACAATTTCAATTGAGATTTTTGATTTGTAGAGTCGAGGCAATTGACGAATATTACAGACGTGATTATGGCGAGAACACTTATGAATCTGAAAATCAAAATCGCTGAAAGTCAAAAATCGCGAAGGAACGAAATCGCGGTTTTCTTCGGAAAAATAAAAAATTGCGAAGGAACTGAACATCCAGGAGTTGATCGAACATATTGAGGTGAAAATCAGAAGCAATTGAAAACAAAAATAGAAATCGCGATGCGAAGGATCTGAAAAATGAAATCGCGTTTTTTCGACTGAAAATTCAGAATTGAAGATCGATTGAGAGATCGAAGCGGTTGTTTTTCAGATTATAGTGACAACACAGAGTGATTCTCTCTGGATCGATCGATTTCTGAAACATATTGAGGAGGAATTGCCGAGATCGAATAAAGTCATCGCGCGATCGAAGAACGAATTAAAGAAGTCGAGGAATCGAAATCGACAGAATATTGAGGTAATCTCTGTATTATATCGATCGATTTTTGTTGCAAGTGACACAGAATCGACGTCGTTCGCCGAAAATATTTCTAAAAATCTTTTTCGTATTGTTGTACTGTTGATTTCTGTTTTGTGTTGGCGAGTTGTATTAAAGTTGTATTTGTGTTGGTGAATTGACGAATTTGAGAAAAGCTGTCGAGTTCGTCGTTGTTGTTGTTGATAGTTGTTGTGATGTTGTTCTCTGTTCTGTGTTGGCTGAGGCTGTCTCAGCTGATGTAGATGTTGTTGATGTAATTGCAGAATCATTTTTTTTGTGTTGGTATTATAATCTGCTGTTGGAAAATGTTATAATGAGCTGGAATTTGTTGGCCTGTGAATCATTTGTTGTTGTCGTGTTGGTGTGTTGGTGTGCTGATATTGCTGGTGTTACTACATCAGATGTAGCTGCTCTGTATGTGGGCAGAGATAAAGGATATCAAGGTTATGTTGTTGGAGAGTCATCCACATGATATATCTTTGGTAGAGATCTGAGTAGGTTACCCAGAGTTCTGATACAACAATGTCTGAGAAAGGAATTCACATTCACATGGATAGTGTGTCCATGGATTAGATGTCTCGGATAGATTGAAGGATCGAGGAGTTCTTAGCGACAAATAGACAGAGAACCGAGGGATACTTCGTCGGAGACAATATTGATTGAGTTGAAACTCAATTAAAAGAGTTATTCACAAGTCGATCAAGTGTTAGATTGTCTGTTTTTATATGTGTAGCTCAGGATAGGGGAATCGAGGAATTTCAAGCCGGAGTTGGACTAGAAATTGAGGGAGACTCCGTTGCATATCCGAGCTTATTATGATAGCTTGCGTGATGAGAATCGAAGGATTCTCTAGTCCAAGCGAAACTAGAGAACGAGGGGTTCTTGCCGCTTATTGAAATAGCTTGCGTGATGAGAATCGAGGGATTCTCTAGTCCAAGCGAGACTAGATAACGAGGGGTTCTTGCCGCGATTTTACGTAAGGAGAATCGAAAGATTCTCTAGTCCGAGTGAGACTAGATAACAAGGGGTTCTTCATTATTGTTGTGGGAGTTGAAGCTCCTGCTTGATGCAGCTGTGTTGCTGATGTTGTTGGCTTTTTGCGAATGTTTTTTTTTGTGTTGGTGAAGATGTTGTTTTCAGGGATGCAACTGTTGTACTGCTGCTGTTGAGGTTAAAATGCAGAAACACCTAATACTGGTGCTAGGGCTGCAGAGTACACTACTGTGACTGCAGAAATTACTGATCCTGCTCCTGGTTTGCCTGCATCTGTTAAGGCTTCTACTGTTATTGATGTTGCTGAGGATGCAGATGGTGGGATGGAGTCATGTTTCATCTATTGTTACTGGTGATGGGAGGAGCAAGACTTCCCTCGAATATACTAGGATGATTGATGTCAATTCAGATGATTGATGATTAAAACCTGCTGGAATTAATATGCATCAGAGGCTGCACCTGCTACTATTTTTGGGGTTGCTGTATCTGCTGTGGTTACTAGTATTGTTGTGGATACTACTACTACTGTTGGGGGGTACTCCTGGTGCAGAGTGCTAATGGTTATTCTGTTATGGCTAAGTGACGAAATTGTTGAGGGTGTCAAGAATCTTTGAAAAGTTGCTTTCATTTATTTTGTTGGGTTGCTTGCTGCAGTGGGTGATGTCTTATTCTTGTTGGCTGCTTGCTGCAGTGGCTGAGAAATAGAGGAAGGGATTGGAGAGGCAGCTGATGCAGATGTTGCTCCTGAAGTTCTTCAGAGGAGGGCTGCTCGCTGCAGTGGCTGAGAAATAGAGGAAGGAATTGGAGAGGCATCTGATGCAGATGTTGCTCCTGAAGTTCTTCAGAGGAGGTGAAGGTGTAGGCTCCTCAATTATCCTAACCTTCACTGCTGGCACATATATGTACCGCAGTGCGAGAACATTATTCTTCTTATTTTTTTGAGTTGAGTTTCGTCGGCTGCGCCCAGTTAGTCTCGGAAAGGAGAAGCTGCTCTTGAAAGTGTAGTTCTTGCATACAGGCCACTCGAAATGTTGTGGCTCTGTGAGGTTTAGTGTGTGCTTGGTGAGCATGGGATCTGAGCAGTAGATGGAACATGGTGTGGGCTGTTTGTGTAGTATTGCTTCAAGCTAGAATTTGGCCCGATGTTTTCAGTGCCTAGCTTGAGGGGGGTGTTGAGATATACCACATATGTACATTGTATATATATATGGTTAGTTAGTTGGATATTAGTTTGTTATGAGTTAATTATATATTTTGATTAGATGGTCATTAGATATTTGTGATTAGATATTTTGTGATATTAGAAGTGCAATTAGATTAACCTATAAATAGGACTACCTATTGTAATTACATTTGAGCAAATTATAATAGAAAATTTTGCTGAAGAGCAACTTTGCTCCCAAATATCTTCTCTCTTTCATTCTCACGATCTGAACTTCTTCTTCTCAAATCACTTCATCAATTTTGTTCAATCGTACTCAGATTATTAACATACATCTACTGATAATTTGTCTGTTTATTCTTTATAATATGTTTAATTTATTGTTTCCAATACATGATTGGCTCATTTATATAAGTTTACTTCCGTCTCTAGCAGGGGGCGGATCTATAAGGAGTGAGGACGTTTATATGAACCCTCTCGATAAAAAAAATATATTATGTATATATATATATTTTGAATCCCTAAATATAACATTAAAGGTTGATCAATAATTAGGGAATTTAAAATTTACCATTAAATCCTATGTTTGAATTTCAAACATCGGTCTCTAGCCATCTTTCTGATATGCCCCTTTCCTCACATTAAATAATTAATAGGTATAGTGTCATGCTTACTTATGATACCAATTTCAGTATTGTCAAAACTATAACTCCAAATGATATATTATTGTATAGTATAAGATGGTTCAGGTATGTGTAGAGGAGAGACACAAATGCCCCAGTGCGGAGGTGTGAGATGTTGGTTATGGACGAGTTCAGAAGGGGTAGAGGTAGACCGAAGAAGTATTGAGAGAGGTGATTAGACGGGATATGACGCATGCGCGACTTACTGAGGACATGACCTTAGATAGGGGTTTGTGGAGAATGGTGTCTGGCAGTAAGGTCAAGAACAACCTCAAGAACCATGTATCTTTGTGGGATTCAATTCGGTTTAATGATGGTAGGTACCTCTGCTTGTATTTTGGGGAGGCCTGAAAATTTTCCCCATTCCTTGGGCTGTAAAAGAAATCTCCTATTTTATTTGTACTTAAATTAGAACGGAGAGACTTTGAATGATTCAAGGCTAGCATGTTTAGAGTTTCAGCTGTCGTGTAGTTATATATCTTTCCAATACTATACGACACAGATTCATCAAAACCATTCTTATGCAATTTCAAATGAGGCCAGACTGGTTTTTGTGTTTGTTGAACAATTTCACGATAACGATTTGGATATACACATTGCAAGCAGATACCATTTTCTCATTCACCCTCATTTTTATTTGGATTTTCTTAATGCTCAACATCTCGAAGGATGGGTCTATTGTCTAATTGATTTCCAGTTCAGCTAATTCTATTGCTAAAAATGCTTTTAACCAAAAATGATCAATTTATTAAGCAAGCTATGATACCTTCACCTTCACGAAATAACCCTTTCCTGTCCCGTTAAGCTATAACAGTTCTCTTTCATTTTCCTCTCGTGTTATACGAAGTGGATTCTTCTGTTGTGTACGAGGTTGGGTGGCTAAACATAGAGGACTATTACTATTCTTACTACGCCATCAAAATTCAGTGACTTGAATGGTTTGTTCCTTCAAGTAATTCATGTTAAAATTTGAGAAAGAACAATATTTTGCTGGGAATAATACTCGCCATAGAAAATTTGTGGATGCCCCTTAATCTCAATTGATACCTTCTTCAGCCATCTAGATTGGATAGAGACATTTCTAGACTCTAGTCACTCTACTAATTGACAAAATTCTCATAGTCTGAATTGATAGTAACAGTTCTCTGTGGTTTTTGTTGTGGTTGGTAAGAGAGGAGAAACAAATTAGACCCACGAGTCTTGTGAGAATGAAGGGCCCATAGTTGAATCTTCATTCTAAGTGACAATCACACTATACAAAAGGCCTTAATAAAATGATAAAGTGGGCCTACAATGTTGACATGTGGAATATTAACGTCCATACTAACTCCTCTTCTAAACAAACTATTTCCACAAGCTCCCAATTTAAATCCTCATTAGTGAAGTGAGATCAACCCAGCACAAGAACCCCAAAAAAGAATCTTGAAACTTAGCCAAAAAAGAAAAGAATGGCTAGTGTCTAAGGCACCATGATTAGCACTTCCTTCATGCCATGAAAACCAATAAAGACAAGCCTCAAGGCCATTCCAAATCTTGGGCAAGCTCTCTTTGGACTTAAATCTGCACATGGTGGCAAAATCACTTGCATGGCTACATACAAAGTGAAACTTATTACACCTTCAGGACCAGTAGAATTTGATTGTCCAGATGATGTGTACATTCCTGATCAAGCTGAGGAAGAAGGACATGAACTTCCTTATTCATACAGGGCAGATTCTTGCTCATCTTGTGCTGGTAAAATTGTGGCTGGAAATGTTGATCAATCTGATGGGAACTTCCTTGATGATGATCAAATAAGTAGTGAATATGTGCTAACTTGTGTTGCTTATCCACAGTCTGATGTTATTATTGAGACTCACAAAGAGGAAGAACTCACTGGCTATGCTAATTAAATTTGGCTCACCACCAAAAGCTGTTTGGAAAAATATTATGATTTTCTACAAAGTTGTGGTACGGCCTTCCCGCACGGGTCCTAGTGTACCGGACTGACTTTTTTTCTCTAGGGTATCTATGTACATTATCTGAAAGTATTTAGTATAGTAGATGTAATAAGTCAAGAAGTCTGCTTTAGCACCTATGAATATTCCCTTGTAATATTCTCTTTTCTCTGTATCTCTGTATTAGAGATGAGGGTTTCAACATGTGTGCTTAGTCCTTAGATAGATTAAATTGCTAACTGAGGGCATTATAGTCATTTCAGTCTATTACTATTGCTACTCACTTGCTAGATGTGATGCTAATGTTTTTAGAAAAGACAGAACTTACTGTTGTTACTACCTTTTGGTGCTCTTTGTTTCTTGAACATCACTACACCCACTTCCGGACATTCTGATATCAGGTTAGTTGTTACACACACTTACATTTGATTATGCCTATACATGTTAGAAAAATTTAATGACTAATTTTGGTACTTTTAACAACTAATAAATGAAGCTGAAAAACAAATATCCAACTAAGATGTGTACTTCCACTAAGATGTCTCCTTACCTGCTTACCTGGTCATACATTTGTATTCCCTTTTGGTTTTTTACTCGCAAGTTACTAAGTATAGCTATTTACTTTGAGAGCTATGTATGTAAATTGGCATCTATCATAGAAATGGAGCTATGTATGTAACTTGGAATCTATGATAAACATGTAAATATAGAAATAATATATTCCCTACTCATAATTAGAATATTTTCATATATTGTGTAAATATAATTATGATAAGACTGAGATTCCTCTTTTATATAAACTTAGAATTCCTATTGTATAAGAGATGGACATTATACTCTATAAATACCTTGATTTAATGAAAGACTCCAAAGAAATATTAATATCATCTTACACATTTGATTTCACATGTATCCACTGAACAAGTGGGGAAGTTCAAGATAACCCACCTCCAATACCATTCTTGTAAATCACACAATTTCCCGTTAGAGAAATTTGCTTCTTGAAGCCCATTAAAAGCAAATGACAACCTATAGGACCTGCCCACTTTGATGACTGGCCTATAGTAACTGAGCCCATTGGAATACTCCTATGAATTTCCTTGTGGGGGCTGGGGGGTGCCTAGATACCCGAGTCAGTTCATATGAGACCTGAAGACAAACTACGGCTATGTTAGTTCTACAGAAATTATTTCTAGAAAATCTGTTAGGGTGTTTGACCTATAATTATAGAAGTACTTCTGAGAAACAGAAATAATTTACTGTTTGGCCCACATTTATGTAAATTTACTAAAATATTATATTTAATAAATTTAAAACTATTTAAAAATTTCTTTTCTATCCTATGTTTCTAAAAATTAGTATATCTTTACAATTTAATAATTTTTTTTAAAATTATATAATTGCAACATTTAATAAAATAATAGTATTATATTGTACATAAGAAATGTAACGACAATATAATAGTCAATGACTCAAATATGTCCAAACCTACCCTCCGTCCTACCCACATTTACCCCCACCTCATCCTCAAATTTCTATGTCATATTTTTTTTTATAAAAAATATGATTTTTTACCCCTCCCCCCACCGCCCTAACCCCACATACCCCCTCCACCCCATCCTCAAATTTCTATTTCATATTTTTTGTTACTTTTATAAAAAATGATTGAAAATATGCCTCCCCCGCCCCCCGTCCAACTACCTCATTCTCAAATTTCTATTTTATATTTTTTTTACTTTTATAAACAATTTATAAAAAATATAGTTTTTTTTCTTATCTCCCCACCCAGCCCGACCCACACCTACCTCCACCTACCCCCCCCCCCCCCCCAATGCTTTACCCCATCCTCAAATTTATATTTCATATTTTTTGTTACTTTTATAAAAAAATAAATATATATATGAATTTTTTCTAACCCCCGCACTACCTCATTCTCAACTTTCTATTTTATATGAGATTAAAAGGATTTTTGTGAAAAATAATAGGGTAAATGGGTCCAAAAAAAAATTCATTTAATGGACAAAAAAAACTTCTCGAGAAGCACCAAATTGGTGTTTATGCTATAGGTGTCTAACAGTGCCGAGTCGGGCGATTCTGCAGTCCGGTTCACGGACTCACGCCAATCGGTCAGGTTAGTTCTGATTCAGTCGGCGCGTGCGGTTAGTCGGTCCTACTATCTGGGTCAGGTTTATTTTTTTAATTTTTATTTCTAGTATTGATTGTCTATAATAGAAACTAAATTCAATATAAATATGTAATATAATAATATAATATATAATTGAGTTGTATATATTAAAATTGAAACTTTAACGTTAACTTTTTATTTTATAGTTTATAACTTTATACTTTATAAGGCTTTATAGTTTATAACTTTATATTGTAAATTTGTAATTATACTTTTATTAATTTATTAGATTAGTAGATATAAGTTAACAAATAAGTAATAACAGATTAACAACTAAATAGATAGTAAAATTAAAATTAATGATAAGATGTAAACTTTTGAACTTTCATAACGTTAATAAGAGTACATAATGAAGTAATAATAATTTTATTTACATATTATGATCCTTCGCAAGTTCTTCGTAATCTATAGGTTGATTGAATTGGTTATGCTCATAGCCTCTAAATCGAGTATTAATTTCGGTCCGCCTCCCGCCTTCCAAAATATTGCCTATTTCTTCATCTTCCGGAGAATTAACGTCTCCACATCCTTGATTTCTTCTCTCTGATCTGATCCAATCCCTTAAGCAGACTAACACTTCTAATGTGCTTCCACCCAATGAGTGACGTGTGTCTCTTATTTGATCTTGTGCTTGGCTAAATGCACTTTCAGAAGCCACTGTTGAGATCGACACATTAAGAACATCCCGGGCCATCGCTGCAAGTACCGGGAATTGCCTTTTGTTATCCTGCCACCATTGTAAAGGGTCAAAATTTCTTGACTCATTGGCTTTTGCAAATAAAATTGCATCTCATGCAAGATCGGCGTGGTTGGTTGTGTTGTAAAAGTGCTCCATATGTCTAAAGATTCTTCTTCATCGTCATCATCATTGAATCCTGCGGTGTAGACCAACCGAACTAGAAGGAATATTAGTAGCAGAGTTGGTGTTATCATGTAATGTAGCATAATATTCATATAATGTAGTTAAATTAGTATCAAGTTTACTTATGCAATCAAATGAATATGGAGTTTCTGTTTGACCTATTTCCATATAAGTATATAAACTAAATATTAAATTATGACAATCTACTTTTTTAATAGAAGGATTTAAGATCGCACAATACAATAAACATCGGGAATAGGAAAAAATATTTTTAAACTTTTCAAACATAATCAGAATCGCATCTTTATATTTCACATTTGATTTTAAACCATAAAGTAAATATGAAATTTCATTATATGAGCTAAAGCATTACAAACTGTTGGGTAATAAGATCACGAAAATTCAACGATTGCGATGTAAAATTTACGTAAATTTTTTAAAAGTTCACCAATTGATTTCCAATGTTCGTCGGTTAACATATACATCACGTTCTTACAATGCGCATTTGCAACATGTGTTATGGGGTCTTTATACTTATAACATTCTTTAAAAATAAATAAGTATAATTCCACCGTGTAATAATCTCTTCTGGCATGAATTTAGGTCTCAAATTAAATTGTTTACATTTTTCTTTAAATTCTATAATTCTATTTTTCCTATTATTACTGAATAACTCCAATGACTCTTTTGACAAGTTTTATTTGGTGAAAATAAATCAAGACCACTTTTAACAATTAAATTATAAATATGACAAGCACAACGAACATGAAATATATCGGGAAGTGGTGGTTGTACTTCATTTTAAAAGATCTACTGTGATTATTAGATGCATTATCGAATGATACACAAAGTATTTTATTATAAAGATTATATTTTGGGCATAAAAACAAATAGTTTAAACATATATTTTCGGTATGACTTTGATCCTCGTCATAAATGCAAAAGCAATAATACGTTTTCCATTCTAAAATTTTCATCAATCCAATGACAAGTAATTGTTAAATAATCATAACCGTTCAATGCATGTCGATATGCAAGTAAAACTAACGTGACATGAAAGGTTAGCAAACAAATATTGCAAGAAAATAACATAATCATTATGAAGTCTAAAAATATGGCTCTAGTAGTACTACGAGGAACACCTTTAAAAAAGATTATATACTCTTTGAATATATGTAATTAAATATGAAGAAGAAGCGAAAGAAAAAGGTAAACAACCTCCGACAATCATTTTTGCTAATTGATGCGATCTTTTGGATCGTACTTAGCCAACCCCCCAGTTAATGGATTAAGTTGTTGTTGACCGGGTTCTAAATCAGGGACAACATTCCATTGTGTCGTATGATCGTGTTTTATATGTCTACCTATAGTGTCCGTCCCCCCGTCACCACCCCCTGTCTTATGTTTATAAGTTCTCCTACAAATATTACATTTAACTCTATCAGTACCCACCACTTTATCATAAAAGAGCCACACTTTACTCCTTTTTTCTTGCTCACGGTCTGGTAAAGGAGGTCTACGACTACGACTACGACTACGACTACCACTAGCGATACAGCGTTGTGAAGGAACACTAGTAGGTGTAGGAGGTTCTTGTTCTTGTTCTTCAAGTTCATCAATATCATCTAATTGAACGTTATCACATTCATTATCTTCTATTCCAAAATCTTCTTGCATTTGATCATAATCTATATTTTGATTAGATGATGAAGAACCTCTGATTTTTACCCTTGAACTAGATTTACTGATCCCGACGCATTCCTTAGTAAAGACATTATAAAATATTTAAATAATCAACAAATAAATATGACAATTTAATAAAATAATTAGAGAATGAAACGAGTGTACCAAACTTCGGGATTCAGAATTCAATTGAAACTCGAAGCTCGAAGTCTTGCGTCTTGCTACTTTGAATTTGAAAACTAATAATAATAATAACTTGAAAATTGATAATAAAGATGATTAAGAGAGTATGAGAAATTGAGAATAAGAGAATTGAGAGAAATACTGTGTGATAAAAATGAAGAAAATGTAGAGAATTTATAGATTTTTTAAAGGGTAAAAATGTAATTAAAATAAATAAATAAACAAAACAAAAAAAAAGCAGGCCAGTGAAATGGCCGCTGAAGGCCCCGCCCCAGGCCTCCATCCCAAGCCCTACGGTAACAATACCGTTTGGGAAAAATGTTTTAATTTTTTTTTATTCTGGTCGGGCCCAGTTAATGAAGCAGGTTTTCGTTCTCGCCTAACTTGGTCCGCCTTATCGGGTTTTTTCATAACTCGTGCGGGTTGGGGTTGGGGGCCAATCCAACCCCCAACCCGGTATGCCCTTACCGGTCCGGGCCAGTCCGGTTAAACTACCGGGTCAACCGGTCCGGTTCCGGGTCAATCCGGACCGGTTGACAGGTTTAGTTTATGCTTCTCTTCCTATCTAAAAACCAATTTTTAAAAAGTGTTTCTACTTCTGGATAAGTACCTGTTTGGCCTAAGAAGTGTTTTCAAGTTGAGAAATACTTTCAAAAACTTGGCCAAACAGGTACTACTACTAAAAAATGGATAAGAAATAAAAGCGAGGAGGGATCTATCATGAAGTAGCTTTAAATTGTTAGAATAATGTTACACAAGGACCGCATAGCGCAGTGGATTAGCGCGTCTGACTTCGGATCAGAAGGTCGTGTGTTCGACTCCCACTGTGGTCGTTATTTTGCTTTTTTCTCTCCTAAATAACTGTTTAGTTTTTTGTGGTCGTTCTTTTCTTTTCTCTCCTAAATAATATAATTTTCTTTTCCATGAAAACCACAAGAGGTATACCTTTCTTCATTTTTCATTTGGTATTTTATGTGTCAATAAAATTGAATCCCTAGACTCAATATGATAGTATTATGTGTCAATAATCTTCAGACTTTGTATCAAACCTCGAGGGTTTCGTATTTGCAAGAAAATTGATAATATGTGATTTTCAATTGATGTTGCTAATATCAGGTGATTTCTTCACTTTTTTTTTTGATCTGCTTTGATAAATTTATCGAAAATAATATCTAGGGATCACTTCATTTGTAGGATTACACGGCATGTTGTATTAATGACAAAAAGTTAAACTAACAATAGGATTACACGGCATGTTGGAAGAAGAAGAATCTGGTCGTTAATAACAATAATCAAATGGACATGACCTAATCGCCCCCACCCCATAATTCTTTAGCATCAAACTATTTATATACATATATTTGTTTGCTTTAAGGGTTTTCTTATTATGGGGAAGGGACAATTTTCGCTTCGCCGGAGGAAGAAATCGACGCCGTCATTGCCGCCACCGCCAGTTGGGGGTACTAATAATTCGATTTCGATGATGCCGGTGGGGACTAGTAAAGCATCGAAGAAGAAGGTAGGTGGGGCGAGGCTATGGATGAGATTTGATAGGTGGGGACAATCAGAGTTGAATGAGTGGGATAAGAGCTCTATCATTAAGCGTGCTGGTATTCCTGCTAGGGACTTGAGAATTCTTGGCCCAATCTTCTCTCACTCCTCCAGCATTCTTGGTAATTCTATGTTTTGTTACTGCTTGTAAATTTTTTGATGTGTTTCCAGCAATAACAATAAATATGTGTCAATCCAGAACTAAGTTGGGTCATATATAAAACCTCAATATCCATTCTTTTGATAAGTAAGTAGGGGTCGTTTGGTTGTTGGTTAGAGTTATGCAGGGTTTACTTATTCATGTACTATTAGCTATTCAATCTTCTATCCAGCATATACATGTATTAATTATGCGGGATTCTAAATTGATAACGAAACACTGTATTCGGTGTGTTGAATTTTATACATAGCACAAAAATGTTATCAAACATGGTACAAGTTATGCAAAAATTAATAAATGCATAAATCACCTCCTAACCAACTACCAAGCAACCCCTTTAAATGTATTGTGAACTCCATTTGTTGGCTATGATAATATTTAATTGAATCTTCGTTATCCATTTCGGTTGATTTAGACTTGTTTGAGCATGCAACACATCTCGAAGAATTGGAGTGTCAAGCTGCAGTCTTGGTGATCAATGGGTTTTGGGTCCTCTGTTTTTCATGCTAAATCAAGCCTAGAATCCCTTCTAAATCCATGACCATTCTACTTGCCTTTCTATTACTACGGAAACTACTATGCTTCAGTCGCAAACAGTTGGGGGTTATATGAGTCCTTGGTTAAATTTGGATTCATGTAGTACCAATACTAAATAATTCATCTATTGGAAGAAATTGTCATTTTAAGATAACATAGGGGTCTTTCTCTACATTTACTACTGACTGTCTCCTTATTCTAATAAACGGAAGTTAAATGGATGCGTAGTTAATCCTGCTCCGTTTAGACCATAGTGTTGTGTGAACGAAACAAGTTGCTTTTTGGTATCTTCTTTGCATACTTAATTCATGTTTCTGAAGCAATTAGGTTAATCTAAACACGTAAGCTGTCATTGAACACTTTCTGTGGCTTAGCCTGCATTACAGACAAGGAAGTGCCTTTCTATATTGCTTGTCGTATGATCCCGTTACCAAAACATTAAAGCAATGTAATGTGCTGCCTTTTTCATTCTTCAAAATAGATTGCTGAAAGATGTTTCTTTCAAGTTTACTGATTGAATGGGTCTCATTCTGCTTCCTATTGGTTCTCTAAAGTTTCCTATGATTGATGCTATTTGACCCATCACTTCTGTTTTTAGAAACACTTTTTATGTCTTACTTTCACTGACAGCTGTAGATTAGTAATTACGGCAATGTGTGGCCTTCCTTGAGGGGAGATTAATAGCCTATTCATTTGAAGTCATCAACGCAGTGACATCCTTTATCACATACTATAAATTCCTTATAGCTGGATCTTCATGGAAAATGATTTTTCTCAATGACATGGTTGAATATTTTATGCGACTTCGAGTTTTTTTTTTAAAAACTAAAATGAGATAGTTTGTTGGGTCCATTTTTCTTCTTGTAATGGATTCCAATTCTTGTATGTCCTCTTGGAAGAAAAAAGTCGAGTATGCAATACTGGTTTTAACAATTATATTTAAGGTTAACAATTTTACTATCCCAAAATTACCCGCAAGGGTGGCTCAGTTGGTTGAGCATGGGGCTTCCATAACGGAGGTCTCAGGTTCGAAACCCCCTGCTTACGACAACAAAGGATTTGCCTTCTGGGTTGAGGTCGTCGCACGGGGCTTGCCTAATGCGGGTTATCTCTCCTATGTGGTTTGCGGGCTATTGCACAAGAGCGGGGTTTACCCTGTGCGCACCCGAAGGGTAGCGGCTGCGGGTTAAAAAAATTATCCCAAAATTGAAAGGTAGACTTTTGGGTGGTTTTATTAACCTGTTTAAAATGTATTCACTGCCAGTCCTTAAAGGGGTTTTGCTATATGACTGTTGTTCTATATTTTAACTGAAACTTGTATGTGCAGCTCTTATTTATTCATATAGCCTGAGTAATATCAGGACAAATTATACCAATAAATTGCAAATTCAGCACCGACAAAAAAGAGGTTGCAAATTCAGCTATTCAGAGGAGAACTTGTTAATTGCTGATTAGCTCTGTGTTGGTCAGTGTGTGTAACTTGCTAGTGCATTAATGGACTCACTATAATTGAGGTTCTTTCTGGTGATGCAAAAAATTTATGTTGAAAGTTGTCTTATGGATCGTCTTTGGTTTAGTTTTTTACCTCACTCTGATTCCCTTATTCAGGGGAAGAAGAATATTAATGTTCTACATCTCTGCTTGTAAAGAGTGCCTGTGCATTTTGAATTAATTTGATTGCTGTTCTTTTTGGTTTCTGGGAATATTCTTATTGAAACTGACTTTGATTCCTTTTTTTGCATGACAAGTCAAACTAGGATTATAAATTGGGATGGAAGGAGTAATATGTAAGGCGCTCCTCTATCCTGATGTTGTAGCTAAGAACTCAAATAATGGAACTGATCTATACATTGGTTTTATTCCTCTTTAGTTTGAACCTCTAACTTTTGGAATCCTACCTGAACCTTCCTTTATGTTTAGCTTAACTGTTGGATGCTTAACTATTATGTTTAGCTTAGATGTTGGAAGCTTTTGTTATAATACATGTGTCTCTTCTAGCATTATCTTGTGCCTAGCAGAATGCTGAAAAGAAAGAAATGTGATGTTGGGTTTCAAGGAATTGAACGCTCCTTTCTGTAAACCTGCAGCAAGGGAGAAGGCCATGGTTGTCAATTTGGAGTTTATAAGAGCCATAATTACGGCCGAAGAGGTTTTGTTGCTTGATCCTCTACGTCAAGAGGTTCTTCCATTTGTGGATGAGGCAACAACTTCCTCATAAAAGTCTTTCAAAGGTTGATGGTACTAGTGCTGAACAAGATAATGAAGGACAATTTCCAAACGTCGGACACTGGTTACCTGTTCCAGAAACTGTTGAAGGTCATGAGGCTGAGCTACCATTTGAGTTTCAGGTGCTTGAGATTGCATTGGAGGTTGTTTGCACATTCTTAGACTCTAGCGTAGCGGATCTGGAGAGAGATGCTTACCCGGTTTTGGATGAACTTGCCATGAATGTTAGCACGAAGAATCTCGAGCAAGTGAGAAGTTTAAAAAGCAATCTTACCCGATTACTTGCCAGAGTTCAGAAGGTATTCTTTTTTATTTTCTTTTCCTGTTGCTATTGTTTCTCACTTTGAGTAACACCCTTCTGCGCAAGGCAGATAATGAATACCTAAGTTGCTCGGACTCCACTTTCGGTGCTGCACCCGTGTCGACAAACATGGGTGTTGGTGTGGGATTCGTACCGGATCTGGTCAACCTATTTTGGGTACTTTGACCAAAACCGCCGGATAAATTTGGGACATATACCAATGATTTCTGTAATCAAAACAAAAGCTAACGTGAAATTGAATAAAACGGAATACCTTGTATATAGAATTTTTTTTGACAAGGTAAATAATGTTATTAATAATTGGGGGAAAAAGGCCCCGTATACAAACTGTATACCAAAAAGAGAGAACCTACATCAAAACATGATTCTCAAAAAAGGAGACTCAATCTTTTATACAAACCGGGGTCTCACGGGAACACCAAAAGCAAACTAGAAACAACAGAAATTTCTGGCAGTCCTTTTCCTTATATCTCCTTCTGGGTTCTCCTCTTGATCAATATTTTCTCCTCGTAATACCTTGTATATTTTCCACATAATGTCTCATAATTTAGACATATAACTCTATTTTTAGATATTTGAATTATTTTTAGCCGAATCCTCGCACGAGTATCCATACCCCCAAATCTTAAAATTTAGATCATGAAGGATACGGCCTCTAGATCCGCACACGTACACCCGCACCCGAGTCCGAGCTATTTAGATGAATACAAGTTTTCAATTCCGAGGAGTTCATGGTTGGCTGCTGGAAAATTGTTTGACCAGGAAGAGAACTTGTTTAACTACTGGACATGTTATCATCATCTCGTATGCAGAGTTGCTACTAAAACACTTCGTATTCATTGTTTTATGAATTATTGGGTAGACAACTACTGGTACCAATTTGTATAGTTTAAACTTCATTAGCAAACCATATTCATTTTTATTAGCCCTTGTGGTTCACTTTAAGTTAATCTTCCTGATACTGCCTTTTAAGTCATAAGTTAATTTATAGTGCATTATGTCTGCCTTACGCTGGACCAGATTTTGCATGTCTACTAGGGAAAGTGCTGGCTATTGTAATGGTACACTAGACCTGTACAAAACATTTTTTTTGGGAGGTATCTCCTTTCCCCTTGTCAGCATATGGAGGATTTCTGCCCATTATCACTTAGGCAGGCATATGATCTTTGCATTCTTCTTTCCGTTTTGTATAGATACGAGGAGATTCAATGAGCCTTTCCTACTTTAATTCTCGTGTTTGATTCGGAAATCGGGCGGTTTAATATTCAAATGAGCTACATTGAGAATTTGTAGTATTCTCTTCCATGACACTTGTATGTGCTCTGATTATTCTGTGTTATGCTTACATTGGTAAAGATCTTTTGATGATAGGTTAGAGATGAAATAGAACATCTTTTAGATGACAATGAAGACATGGCACAGTTGTACTTGACTAGGAAATGGATTCAGAATCAGCAAACTGAGACTTTTTTGGGAACTATTGTTTCAAATAGCGCTGTTCCTGCTGCACCGAATCTTCGTAGGCTTAATTCAGCCAGAAGTAGAAGTGGAAGTTTGCTGAGCAACCATTTTAATTATTATGATGTCGAGGATCTGGAGATGTTGCTCGAGGCCTACTTCATGCAGTTGGAAGGCACTCGTAACAAGATACTATCTGTAAGTATTTTCTTCTTAAGAAGAACTAATAATCAGACATTTTATGTTGCAATGGCATGGATTTGTCATTCCACTTTCCTGTTGACAGTTGGCATCCTTTTCATTTTCCTTTTTTCATAACGACCGTTAAACGCACAGTAGTAAGATGTTATAACTTTTAATGAAATGATAATACTTTTAATACAAGTTGCAAAGTTACACATATAAGAGAAGAATTAAATAAGGCATTCAAACTTTTAAGGAACCTCAATTTTGCAACTACAACTAGGATTCCTTTATGACATAAATCTTGATTTAAGTATCCTTTTATTAAATGATGTCGCGTACCCTTAAGAGTTAGGTTCTCCTTACTTCATGGTTATAAGTTAAGTCTTCAACCATAGCCGATCACTTTGCAGCACATTCCGGTATAGAAGTAAGCTAACGAAAGCTTTTGAGGAAGAAAGAAAAGAATTTAAACAATAGTTGTATCTCTGTCTTACTTTGATGTTGCAATACCTTATTAATTCCATCTGCCTCCGTTTCCCCTCTCCTTTTCTTTGGTTGGGTTTCCTCTTAGGCCACTATAATAGTCAGATGAGATAATGTGCAATGTCCTGTTCTCTCTCAAATTAGTAATAGAAGTAAGCCAATATCTTCTACTAATTAGTAATGATGAATTAAGTTCATGTACAATTTGTAAACTCTCTCTTCTTAAGTAGTAAGTATAATTTGTGAACTTTCTCTTCTTATACTTTCCATAATCCTTCTGTTATCTTGGTCTACATTTGGAACATGTCTGTGATCTTCCGCATTTCGTTCAACATTCTTCAACCCCCTATTATTATAAACTTACAGGTCCGTGAGTACATTGATGACACAGGAGATTATGTCAACATCCAACTTGACAATCAGCGTAATGAACTTATTCAGCTGCAGTTGACACTGACCATTGCATCATTTGCTATAGCTATGGAGACGCTGATAGCGGGGTGGTTTGGCATGAATATACCATGTACCCTATACCACACGCACGGGTTATTTTGGCCTTTTGTAGCATGCATCACAGCAGGTTGTATAATACTCTTCCTTCTTATTCTAGGATATGCTAGGTGGAAGAAGTTGCTTGGATCATGAATTCCTCTATTGTCAAAGTTTACAAATTGTATTGGAGTAATACAAATCAAAGCCATAGCTTAATTTTGCTCCATGCGAGCCATAATAATACCTTCCCTCAAAACTGTTCTTGTTATACTTGCCCCTCTGCAAACGTTCGTGACCAATATGCTGATGTGAGTTAGAAGCAAGGATTAAAGTGCAAGTATTATTATGTGACCAATAATAATGTAGTGCTACGTATGAAATATGAATTGCAAGACTAACCAGACTTTAACTTGCTTGGAGATGAGGCCTAGTAGTAGTTTTATTTCTTGACAGGGGTGAATGGAGTTGATCATTCAATTGTTGCATAAGAGTTTAACTATGATTCCACTTGTGATGTGCTTAAATTTCCCAAAGGGTAGTTTCATATGCTCCACCTATAATCTACGTCCATCAAAATTATTGTAGAAACTATAGTAAGACTTATTAAAATTTAGAAGAGTTCAAAGCACAATTTAACTTGGAGTCCAATGGTAGAAAGTGATTATACTTTCATCCCTCGCCTTAAGAAATATCTTTCTCTTCATTATACCACAAAAATATTGAAATTGAAAATTGACGCGAGGTAATCAATAAATGTTCCAATCTGAAGATACATATTTGCAACTTTCTTTAAAGAAACACTTGTTATTGGGGACTGTCACAATGAATTCTGTCACACACCATTGCTTGGGTGAGTGACTAATTAAGTAATAATGAGCTATCCTCGTAAGAAATAATTGTGACAATTTTTAACGACCGCCTGAGTTGGAAAACCAGTGGCATATTCTTCTCTTCCTCATAAAATCCCAAAAATAAGTAATAAAAACTATTGATGCAAACTAGTTTTTGTTGATATAACTATATGACATTCATTGACCCGACTAATTTAGATACACATCATATAAAAAGCCATTAAATACTTCGTGATAGTTTATCATAAAAGTGTGACTAATGCTACTACAACAACAACAAAACTATATTCCCACAACGTGAGGAAAAATGCGACTAATACTACGACCCGAAAGTCAAAGAAAATACTCTATCTAAGTAACTATACTACTTAAATGAATTTTGACCAAGATTGGTAAATGTAATTTTCCAACAAACATGAATACAAATGAAATTGAATTACATATAGAAAAAAACAAAATATTTTAGTTTTGAGCTTAATCCATTCTTATTACGATCTGCAATATTTTGTTATGTAGTTTTTAAATATACGAAGTACATTTATAACATGTTGAAGCAAGCTTAAAAAGTTGATTGAAGTTAATTAGAAAAAGTAGAGTTTAATAAGAGGGGCAGGGAGTAGAGAAAGCAATAAAACAGCTAATTTCAACGAGAAAGAAAAGAAAAGATTCCCTAAATACATACATAGATATCTTAGCTTCCATATCTCTCAAATCACATGGCAACTATCAATTAAGGTCAGCATTTTTATATCTTCCTTTAATTTGATTGGTTGATTGCTATGAAAATGTGCGAAACTATTTATTCAAGTTTGAGATTTGGGCAAGAGCATCTGTTAATGTTGTAATTTAAATATTTTTCTTTAGTTTAATATGGAAAGCAAGCTTTGATTTTTACTTAGTAGTGGGTTGATGGAATTAAGGTTGGATGCTCATGGTATAGTAGGGAGATTTATCTTCAAGTGTCTGCAGAGAGATTGTGGCCTAACCTTATGATGTTCAAATTTACTTAAACATGGAGTGCTTTGCAAATGCACTTGGGAAATGATAAAGTTGCTAAGATCAATTTATTGTAGCATATTCACTTGTTTGTGTGCACTTTCTTACGGCTAAAATAGTAACTGTATGGGAAAAAGTGCATAACCTGGGCATTTCATGAATCCGTTCGTTGTTGCATCCTTTCCAGGTGGACTATATCAAATTGTGAGCCTCTGCAATCCAGATTTTCTTTTGCGACTTCTCAAATTTTGAATCAAACCGCCTCTTATATAGTCTGTCCCGATGTATATTATACTATGATTTTACTACAAGGAGCTGAACATATGCAACAAGCCCCTAGCCATATATTTGCAGATTCTTTATCTTCCGAACAGAGATACCGACAATTTCCAATCTGTTTAGCTCCCTTCTTTCCCTTGTTAATCTTGCTGTGGGTCCCCATTTGTGGTGGTAGTTGTTGGGCGTGTGGTGTGGGGACGGTTCAAGGTCTTCGTCTCATTTCCAGCATAGAATCACTTTGCAGATAGGATAGCCTAATGGTCAAATTGCAGCAAACATAATGTTTCTTAACAGTTTTTGGATTCTCTTACACTCCATGAGCCATCAGTCCATCACATCCTCTTTCTTGAAAAACTGAAAGAAAAAAGATAAAGAGGGTAAGAAAGAGCCTCCTCCCTGAAGCATGCCTCTGTATTTTTGGGAGCATGTATACTTTTGAGTGCTTTTGCAATACAAATGGGAAATAATCCTTTCTTCCCCTTCATCCCTCTCTTGGTGATAACTGTGCTCCTTCTTCACCGTCACTTCCTGGTTCTCCCCTTTCAATCATTCTTAATAGCTCTGAATACCTTAGTTGAGCTTCATGGTTCCCAACCTATAAGGGACAGGTCACTCTACTTTGAAATTAGATAGAAATCAGTACAAGATCTCATAAAGCTTGCAGGGCTTGAAACTCATAAATTCAATTATTTGAGATCCCAATTGATCATCCAAATTGATGTAATCTGGTCAGATGAACAAGCTGATACCTGCTAGAATAACAGGGGAATTCCCTGTATACCCAAAATATTTACCTGGTGTTTTAGGAAGGCGGGATTTTCCAGCAAGATCACGATTTCGTTGAATTTGATTTTTATCTCATTGTTGTGGGACTGTTATTCGTGTAGTTAATGTGTGTGGAATGTTTGCAGTGCCTATCGTTGCGTCATCTCCTTTTAGTTTTAGGTTTGGCTTCTGACTTGTATTGATTGGAGTAGAAAGTTTTGGGGGTTGATCTTGATACTTCGCTTGCTAAATTATGAGATCATTTTATCAAGGGCTGTTATTTTTTTGAAGGTTTACTTATCCAACTGGTACATATCTTTTTTTTTTCTTGTAGGGATCTTGTGCTATGGCAAATTCCAAGGGGCCATGTACCGTGAGAAATATGATGTACAATGGGAAGAGCTCTTTACTGCCTCCTAAAAGTCAATTTCCTAGTATGGCCCCATCTTATGTCGATTATGTCCCCAGTTCTATTGTCACCAAAGTGGCATCCCAAAACCCGGAGATGGAAATCCACATCATCAGCGTACTTATACGAAAGTTGTCTTATAGAGCAACCGCGTCTTGGTTGGATGATCTTCTTAATGAGCGAGAAACTCTCACGTGTGCAGAGGCAGCCATCGGCGTTCATCTAGTGACTCATTTGCATATTTTGATGCTGCTAACGTTGCAAACTTGGATTACATAGCTCAAGTTGATAACAAGTTCAGAAATATGCCTCCTATCCCTTCCTGGGGGTCTCAAGACTTTGATTATTACAAATATGCTCGACAAACTGCTTCTTATGTCGATCAGAATGCCTCAATGCGACGCAAGAATAGGGAAAAAGACGTATCTGCAACTACAGTATCATATCTACGCAATCTTTCATCTCCTGGGGAAGATCCCCGTATTCAGAGGTCTGGATCACCATGCCTCCCAATAGACGGAGACATGCCTAAATCTGCAGGAAGTGACAAGCTGGACGTAGCCGAATCTGGCCCTCATCCAAAAGGGTCCGCTAAAAAAAAAAAATCTCAGAGCAAGAGTTCTTCAACAGAAACTGACACAAAACGTGCGAAACAGTAAGTTCAAAGCACTCTGCAATCCCCTCCCTACCACCCGCCCTTTTCTCAAAAGAAACTTTGGGAAGGCAGAAGGGAATATATTTGTTAATTTGATATTTGCTTGAGAGCTTAGTTCAAGACTACTGTAATATTTGATCAGAAGATTTTTCTTTTTGTTGATAGCAGAAATCCCGAGATCATGGCACGATTTGAAACTCGGTGGATAATGAGCGCGCCGCGCCCTCTACCCTTCACTTAAATACCAAACTTTTGTCTGCGGCTGGATCCCAATGATGGTCTTTTTTATTTCATTCGTATTCCAAGTCCGTTAGTTATCATTTACGGTGGGTGGCTAAGCAGGAGGAGATCTATGTTGTTAGACTAACTGGCCGAGAAGGTTAGCGAGGTTCCTGCTATGGTAAAGTGAAAGATTTTTCGCTATCGTGCGAAGGATCTTTGTTTTTTGTGATCTAAACACGATTCAAGTGGCTTTATCTAAGTTCAAATGAAGCCTTTTTTATTTGGATGTAAATCTCTGTCAAGATCTAAACTGTACTTTATATTAATGTAATTTAGCAACTCAAGATATAAGTTGCCCATCCTCAAGATGTTATTTTAGCATCTTATGTTGAAGTGCCCCCTCCCATCCTTCCCTCATCCCTCCAAATATGAAGTTTATTAACATTAAAAGGTATCATACAATGCAGACAATTTGCTCGTGATTCTGAATCGAGAAAGTGTCAATCGTATTTGAACAAGCTTTGCGGACATGTATCGGTGAACCTTCAAATACATACACGATACACGGGCGTGAAATGCATGTTGCATTTGGGTAAACTTGTTAATTTGACTAGTTTTTGCGATTTGGTGAAGGTTACGAAGTGTCTGTGAGCTTGAATTCCTTAACAGTGAATCTTATCCTCAGCATGGAGAATAAAGCCCTAAAGCAGCGTTTAGAAAATTTAGCTCAGGAACAACTTATAAAGTATTGTAAGTTTCTTTATTAGTTATACTGAATTATTCTACTTGTTTCCAGTGCTTGTAGTCTTGGACTATTTTGATAAAGTTGATTATGCAGCAGGTATTGTGAGTACATAGCTGATAGCTGGAAATTAGGTTTATCTGAAATAAGTATTAGATAATCGATGTTTTATGGTGAATAATTTCTAACTGTATGTGAGTGAATATTGTTCAAGTGAGCTGGGAAAGTGGACACGGTTTTCCTGGAACTAAAACAAAATTTTCGAGCAATGTTCAATTTGATTAGCAAAATAACGGTCTCCAGGAAAAATGGGGGCAACTACTGGTCATCCCACAATACATCAATTCTTGGTAAGAAGATGGAATGATGTTCTTTGTAGTGAGTTTGTGGCTTAGCGGTAAATGAAGTGAGTGAAAACCATGGAAAACCAGAAGATCCCAGCAGAGGCAAAAAGTGTTAGGCGGTTTCTTCTGTACTATCTGATGGAGTAGATGAGGTATGCGGAAGGTGGCCCGGTTTTCTAATGAAATGATCTTGCTGAAAATTTAAAAGTTCTTTGAACTAACAAAATTTGAAAAGTGGCTTTCTTTATCATCTGTGTGGAAAACTAGAATGTTCTTCCCTGTAATCTTGTTCTACTATAACTATTTAATATGATAGTGTCGTTTAGCATCTATGTTTCTTTTTTATATCTTTCACATAAAAATTGAGATTGTTGTTAGCTGCTTTGCTTGGCTATCAAATCTCTCTTTTACACTTTTTTGGTCAACCAGAAAGTTACTTGTCCAAATAGAGAAAGAGAAGGAATACAATTGACTTTGCAACTGCAAGATTGCTACATAATTGATCTTTCATTTCCCTAAGTGCAGTTTTTTTTCCTTGATTCAAAGACCTACAGGAAACTTCCATTGTGGAATTAACTATTTTGAACATGGGAACTGTTCTGTTTTGATTATAGAGCCAGTAGCCCATTAGTTTATTTTCATTAGTTCCATCTAAAACTACAACTCGTTAATTTTATATGCAGTGGAGCACGAAGTTCTGGAAAGGGAAAGAGGAAGACTACGAGCATTGTATCAGCAACAACAACAACAGCCACAGCCACAACAACCTTCTTACAGCCATCGCCGCACTACTAGCAGGGATCTCGATCAACAATTTGCGAACCTCTCTTTGAAACAAAAAGAGGCCGATCGTGATGCTGTTTCAGGACAACTTCACATTTGACCTTGAATGCAGCTATGACTTTAATCATGTCTTACTGACTCTCCCTCAGTGGACTTTGCCATGGAGTGACAAAAGTTCACGATTTCCATTGTGCGTGATCAAGAAGAGGTATTGCTGTCAATGTGCTCATCTCCAACGGGTTTGCTCTTTTCTACTGTCTAGAATTGTTTCTAATTGTTGTTACATGTGTATTTACATCAACATTTGTTAAGCTTTTACACGCAGCACCTGGTGGTCAATGCTAAAGATTAGCATTCGTCGCAGTTGACTCACCTGAGGTGGTTAATTCCAACATGATATCTCCTGTCTTTGTATGTTCTGAGTGAAAATTCATCAGTTTCCATTACTCTTTATCTTCATGGATACATTCTCATTAACCATGTAATGTGAGCATTGATAGAGGAGCTCATTCCTTGTTTCTTAAGGCAATAAAAAAAATTATGCTAATTAACTCGCTTTTCTTTTGTCACAATATATATGTGAGGTTTTCTCTATCGGCTCAAGACAAAGCACATGTCTAAGCAAAGTAAATCACTGTTTTTAACTCTGTTATTTCAGTCAAAAGTCCAATGTAGTACTGTCTTGTTACATGCCACCCAGGCCTAGTAAAACCCTAACCTATGTTTTTATGTTTCTTTAAGATTTTCATTTCATACAAGAATGATATATCCACTAAAAGTGTAAAATCCCTTTCTTATTTCCTTGTAGAATAGTAGCTTTCCCACTCTTGTCCCCTTAATTCCACATTTAGTCCTTAGGTCTTTAATCAATGTGATACCATGAAAAACATTCCTTAATTATTTTTACATTTTCCATATTTTCATAATAGGAAAAAATCTATTTCTATTCTACTCCTAAAACCTTATTCTATTTGGAGACTAACTATAAAATTATGGTAAGTGTACAATACAATTATTTACACTAATATGGAAGATCTAGGTCATACTCAAACACCCCTAAACCGTGATATACAATATATGTATATCACGGTATATATGTACATTTTAGCCCTTAACAAAGACCAAATATACATAGGATATACACGTGTATATCGTGTATATTGTATGTATATTTAACACGGTTCAATATATCCGAACAATATACTCATCGAAACAATACAGTAAGTACATTGTAATTTAATACAATATATTATGAAACAACACCTAACTAGTATCCAAACAGAGTGTTAAGAGAAGTCCTGTCCCATGATAACAGAAAGACAATGTTGAAAATCCTCTTACAACCATTGTACCAAACCTCATTTATGTTGGAAATTTACTAATGTGGAATTAAGTTTAACCCATTATTTATGACTCGAACAATTGAGGCCTCGCACGTCGGAAACGTCGTTTCCACACACGTGCACACATAGTTCCCAGTATCGTAAATTTCATTAGTGAAAGAGATATCGGTACGTGAGTAAACGTTTGAGACATGAAATGATAGACGGTCATTGGTTAAATGACATGTGTTCCACGTTGGTAAATGAAGGAAGAAATGTACGATGTGTAAAAGATGAAACGAGTCAGAAATCGCCGCGGAGCCGTGAAAGGTCACGGCGCAACACCGTCGGAGCCGCGACGCCGGAGCGCCTCTAGCCAGCTCCGCAGCGCCTTGGTGGCAATGACTTACTGGAGCCGCGACGCTTCAGAGGCAGAATGGTCGACGGGAGCTGAATAGTTTCTGACTTTTGGGCTGGTTTAGGGCATTGACTCTCGCGAATTGTACGTAGATTCAGCCATTATTTGGCTGAATAACACCTCTCAATAAGTGTCATTACATGGTCATTGATTTCCATTAGTTGGCTAGATGAGAGGTCATCTTACACACGCTATAAATTGAGGCCCTTGGCTCAATTATAGAACACCTCGCTCTTGTATAGTTCAGATTTTCTGAACTTCTTCCTCTCTAACATATCTTTCACACGCTCAAAGGTTCTTCTTGAGAAATATTTGAGCTTTCTTTGCTCATTTGTTTAGTTGTTGTTTTATCTTGGGAGACAGTTTCTCATATAGTAAAAAGATATATACGGGGCAATAATGTCTTAAGGACAGAGTGAATATCACTCGACTCAGCAGCGCTACTATAACGCTACTAGATTTAGTGTCTTATCATTTCAGACTATCAAGATCTAGGAGCTTGTAGCAATTAGAACGAATACTCAAGACGGACTCAAGAATCCTTTAAGAACGGAGTGCAAGAACCCACAAGTTTACTGTAGTCACAACTATTGTTGGCTACAAGATTGTTAACCATTGTAATTACTTTGTTTATCCTTTCAAAGCACTAGTAGTAGTTGTATACTATTCTCGTACATCCATTGTAACCCACAATCTTAAGATATTATTTGTACTAGTGCTAGAAAGATGTTTGTCAGTCGATGTGATCCCAAATCTAGTTGTGGGTTTCGTGTTGAAACCAGTTATCTTGACATTTCTATAAACAATTCAAACAGTGTCTCTGTCAACAAATCTGGTTCTAGTGTTAGATCTGATCTCTCTTTGACGATAGTTACAGATCTGTTTCCGTCAAAGGGGAGATCTCTGTTGCTGATCCTGAATTTGAAGATACTGCTGATAGTCATGATGGCAAGGCTAAGGATCAAGAATAGTTGCTTTCACCACTCCCGAGAGTGGTGGAAACAAGCATCAACGAGAGGTTGAGTATGTCAACTAGGACATGCGGAGAAGGCTAAAGATGATGTTCCATCTTATAGGATTTGGACACGCGACTGTCGTGAGCCAGATTCCAAAGGTATGAGTTACTTAGTCTTTCTTGTAAAAAATGAGATTAAAAGACAATTTCTGAATAAAAGTGAATAAAGCAAAGCTAGGAATATGAAGTGTTTCCATTAAAACATATATTTCCTACACTTTAAAATAAGAAGTTTAATCTCAATTATATTCCCGTTTATGATTGGACTGTTACAAACAACGGCCTAAAAAGAATGGACTTAGATTGTAATAAACTGGATTTATGGACAATCCTAAGCAAGGGAAGAGGACTAAAGACAAGGACTAGATACAAACCTGTCACCATTTCCGACAGAAGATTCATCTTTTGACAGGACGATATTGGACTCTTAGTCATATGAAGCCCACGGGCAACTGGAGGGGGCCAGAGTTTCAAGATCTTAAAATATTTGAAGGCCAAAAGAAAGGCAGAAATTGGACACTCAGTCTGCCAAGGCAACTGGAGTGGGCCAGAATATCTAGATCTCATTGTTACACCCCGGAATTTCAGGTCATGTATTGGGAACGTACGAAGGGAATTAAGAAGTGGAATTGGAAAGATAAGTTGACAGAATGTTTTTGGACAATTTTTGAGTCAACTTTGGAGCGGTATATCTCCTATTTCATTAGGAATTTTTAGGTGTTTCAATAGCACAGTATGAAGTTCGTTGAGTCTAGTTTCCAACGCAACAAACCGCTCGTCGGTAGGACATCAGAGTAGAAAGTTATGGAGGTTACAAGTTCAGTGGGCAGACGAACATGAAAATGTTTTCAGTCAGGTACCACAGCGTCGCGGCGCCGGATGCAGGGCCGCGACACCGAAAGTACTGGCGTATTCTGAAGTTGTAGCGCCGCGGCGCCGTATGTACTGAAGTTTTCGGAGGTTTCAGCGCCGCGTCGCCGGCTGCAGGGCCGCGGTGCCGAGGCGGGATTTTGCGAAAATTGGGGAAAAATCAGAAGATATTTTTTTGTAAAGGCCATGGGAGGGTGACAAGTGTCCCTCCCATCTTTTTGACAGAGGAAGTCTTATTTAGTGGCCAAGTCTTGAAGACTTGGTCATTCTTCAAGAACTCCCTTCTCTCTAAAAATTCCTCTCCCTTCTCTATAAAAATTCAAGGAAAAACCAAGGCCTAGAAAAATCTCGGAAAGGCGGCAAGAAGGAAATATGTTGGCAAGCTTGTAGGAGGTTCGTAGGG
This sequence comes from Przewalskia tangutica, assembly GCA_029844215.1. Taxonomy (NCBI): domain Eukaryota; kingdom Viridiplantae; phylum Streptophyta; class Magnoliopsida; order Solanales; family Solanaceae; genus Przewalskia; species Przewalskia tangutica. The sequence goes on from CM056727.1 coordinate 122,122,853, forward strand.
GTGATGTTATCGAAGAGGAAATTGTGGAAAGAGGGCAAGTGAGCAAATTGTTGGACTGTTTTGAGCGAACTCCAAGGTAACAATCCATTCTCCTTTTTAAGTAAATTGTGTTGCATATTGAGGAAGAAAGTACTTGTAGTGGTCAATATTGCTTTTAGGTATATAACATGTAGAAATAACGATTTGGATTTGAAAGGATTGGATAAGGATGATATGTGAGCATGTTATAACCGAGATACTACCTTAAACTTATTTGATTATTTAATATGTATTGTGGGGCAGAATTTTACACGTCCAAGTTAGGCGTGTAATCCCCTTTGTATTGTTGGATTGTTGGGCCTTAAAAGTGGCGTTTGGTTATTGAATTCGAGCCTTAAAAAAGGTGGAAAAGTACGTAGAAACAAAGGAAGTGCTGTCCAATTTTTCGTAGAATAAGGGACTTTACAATTAGAATATTCTACGTTGAAGCTAGAAGCTAATGGACGTATTATGGTCGTTATAGGTTGGCATACTACGGACGGCATATTGGACTTGGCAAGTGGATTAAGCCGGAGAGGTATGTGGAAACTTTCTTACCTCTTGAGCATGAGTAGTTATAACTGTATAGTACATTAGACGTACGTGATTTAAATGAAGTAAATTCATTCGATATGCTTGACTTGTTATAAGAATGTCTAAGTTGGTTGAGTTAGAGAATTAACTCACCTACTACTAAGGAAAGGTTATAAGAATGGTTTAATCTAATAAGTTAGACAAGGATGTCTTGATGTGGAAAGGTATGGAATACTTGATTTGAAAGTACTAATTCTGGAAATATTCTAAAGATAAGAAATTTGTTTTCTAAGCTAAGAAACTTGAAGTATTTTGAAAGTTGTGTAGCTCGGTTTGAAAGTGTAAGTCTCTTGGTCATAAAAAGAATAAAGTTATCTTGATTTCGGAAATGAGAGTAGTTGTCCTTGGTTGGTTTAAAACATAAAGTGTTATAATAAGCTTTATGGGAAGTTAGTTATAACGACTTTATGAAAACAAAAGAATGGTTTTATTATTGGATTTAAAATGGTAACTTGCCATTTGTTTTAAAAAGATATAAGACTTGATTTCCCACATTATGGGACTTGATTTAAAAGTAAGAGACTTGAGAATTTGAAGTTTGGAAACTTATATTATTTTGAGAAGTGATTTGGTTTAAAAAGAAGGTATGATATTGTCTTGATTTGGTTTTGAAAGCTAAACAACTCGATTTTGAAAGATAAGAGATTTGACTTATAAGCAGCGTGATTTGGAAAGGAGAAGTAACTTGATTTTAAAGGCCTTGTAAAGATTTTCTGAAGGTGTAGTAATTTGGGTTGAAAAGAAAACGTGCTTTGATACTACGAGTATTAGTATCGTGTGGCTTTTACGTAAAAAGAGGTCTTTTTGAAAGAATGAAAGTACGTAGTACTTTGGGGTTAAAACCCGGATTTTTGACATAAAATGAAAGTACCTTGAGTGTGAGTAACTTGCCTATGTTTGCGTGTGATAGCCTTGTTGTGCAAGTATTGTATCCTTATACTACCGCGTCTCTCGATGGAGGGTCGGTCATGTTATTCTTGATCATTTTGGGCATACTGACTCGATGGATGGTCCACGGGTATGCGACTATGATGAGGGTTCGTTCCCTGTTGATAGTGTTATTCCATGGACTAGCTCTCCATGAGGTTAGTGACGCAGGAGGTATCTGGTAGTTAGCCCTCGTACTTGCCCCGGTCGTGGTTGATGCAGGCGGTATCTGGTAGTTGGCTCTCGTACTTGCCCCGGTCAGTGTTATGGCGAAGTCTCGTGATGCAGGCGGTATCTGGTAGTTAGCTTTCGTACTTGCCCCGGTCAGCGACGTGACGCAGGTGGTATCTGGTAGTGGCTTTCGTACTTGTCCCGATCAGCTTCGTGGGTTAGCTTTATAGCAGTTTTACGACGAAGTCTTGTGATGCAGGCGGTATCTGGTAGTTAGCTTTCGTACTTGCCGATCGTGACGTGTATGACGGTATCTGTAGTGGCTTCGTACTTGCCGGTCACCGTGAGTACGATTTTATAGTATCGTTAGTACGGTAGGCCACAGTAGCCAGCTTCGTACTTGCCGATCGATGGATGATCGAGCGGTATCGGTAGCTATGCCTTCGTCTTTGCCGTCACGGTTCTTATGACCAGGTGGGACACGGTGTTCGTATGTACTCCTTGGTGTTGTTATATCATAGATGCCGGCGGTGAGGAAGAATTCCACGGGCATGATTGATATTGTGGGCGTGAGCCCATGGTTATACTGAGTGATGACTTTGAGGCGTGAGTCACGACTTGACATATTGCTTATACATTGTGTACGGTAGTTGGTTATCATACATGTCTCTGTTTTATATAGTATTATGATTTCATTCTGATATTTTGATTTCACATACTTGGTACTGTTATCGACCTCCTTGAAGTGCGTTCATCTGCGAGGAAGAGGTACACCTGTTGTTGATCTTCGCTCATAGGATCACAGTTCTGCATTTGGGAAGCTCTGTTTCTCCGGAGGCTTATCTTTTGGTATAGTCCCCATCACTTTGTAGGTACTTGTACATTCGGGGTATGGCGGGTCTGTCCGTCATAGTTGTTATTGCATTCTTAAGTGCAGTAATCTTGTTGTGGCGGGGTTATGAGATAAGCTGTTCAAGTTTTATTTATGTATATATGCGATAAGAGCGACTTTCAGTCACTGTTTTGTATCGCTTTATTTTATTTTTCATGAGTTTTATTTTCCGCTGATTTTTCTCTGATGTTTTATCACTATGGTGCCCGGGGTAAGGCACCAGTCGCGGGCCCGAGGTCGGGTCGTGATAGAGTGGTATCAGAGCAGTTAATCCTCGGAAAGTGTCTACAGACCGTATCTAGTAGAGTCTTGATTATCGGCGTGTTGTGCACCACACCTATAATCAGGAGGCTGCAGGATATTTAGGATTGGTTTCCATTCTTCTCGCTCTGAGATCGTGCCTTAGAGGCGTGTTATAGGTTGGACTCCTCGGCGTATTCTTATGCACGATTATGCCTACGCGAGGCAACGAGCCCGAGAAGGGCAAGCGGCGAGAGGAGCTGCGAGTAGAAACCTGAAGGTTACGAGGGCACATGCCCGATCTTTACACGAGGTAGTGCTTCATCGACAAGTTACTGCGACGCGCCCGGCCCAACAGAGTTTAGCGCGGCGGTATGTTTCTGCGAGGCCAGGATATACGAGCCTCGGTTCACGACCGGAGAGGCGAGGATATGGATTACAAAGAGATGACCCTGTTACTAGCTAAGATCGTGGCTAGGCATGAGGATAGACGAGAGTCAGAGGTTGCGGTAGTACCAGTGGTTCACCCTAGATCCGATAGTCTGAGACTTCGGGATTTCTTGAGTTGTAACCCACCGGAGTTCTATGGATCGAGAGCTGAGGATGATCCTCAGGAGTTTATTCGACAGATACATCGGATCATGAAAGTGATCAAGGCCTCAGAGACAGAGTCGGTGGTATTGGGTTCACATCGGCTGCGTGATACTGCTGATCGTGGTTTGATTCATAGGAAGCGTCGGGGAGCATGCACTTCCAGCTGGTTGGGACGAGTTCTCAGAGGCATTTCTTACACACTTCTTGCCTTCGCAGATGAGGAGAGCTCGGGCAGATAGATTTTTGATGTTGAGGCAGAACGGGCGGACGGTTCGGGAGTACAATGTGGAGTTTGACTCGTTGGCTCGGTATGTCCCCGTTTTAGTGGCAGACATGGAGGATAGAGTGAATCGCTATGTCACAGGGCTCGATGATTATTTAGCAGAGGGGTGCACGAGTGTAGCTCTTGTTGGAGCATGGATATTGCCGCGTGCGAGCTTATCGCGCAATGGCGAGAGCGTAAGTCGCGGAATGACGAGATCGCGAGAAGAGGGCCAGGACAACAGGGTCCTTTGGTAACTTTCGCGGCCGACCGCCTCAGCAACAGGCTATTTATGCACCTCCGCCAGTTTAGAGTGGTCCTCGCGATCTTGGGGCGTCAGGGTATTCGGGAAGCGGTCGGGGCTTGAGGTTTGAGTTTCGGGAGTAGAGGTGCTAGCCGGATGAGGCCACCCTTACCTCGGTGTGGCCGTTGTGGTAAAATCCATAAGGGGGAGTGTCGTACTAGTTCGGGAGATTGTTATACTTGCGGCCGAAAGGGCCATTTTGCGAAGGATTGCGGAGCGAGTAAGCGCGGATGTAGAGACTCGACGCCGGGATCGATGGTGGTTCATCGCCTTCTTTTGCTATGCGCCGTGCAGGGCAGGATTATGATTAGAGCGACAAAGGGAAAGTGAAGCAATAGTTACAGGTATATCCTTAACCCTCTAAAGATTAGTATGTGTGATAAGATGGTTACATGTTAAGTGTTATGTGCGGGTAGTTTTGTGTAAATTGTGATTTAGAAAGACTGGTTAATAGAAGAGGTAAGTTTGGGGACATGGAAATTGTGAGCCTTAGAATTTTGATAACCGTGGGAACCTTAGATACAAGGCCATCTTGAGTGAAAGATTTTACGGGTGATCTTTGTCGAGGAACATAGTATACGTGAGGTATATTTGGGTGATAAGTCCATGAGTGGTGTGAAATGATAGTGGGTAGTTAAGCTAAGGAAACCTCTAGGTTTTCGTGACTTGAATAGTGAGATTGTTTCGGACCGGGAACAAGAGTTTGGTACGTAATGGGTCAGGTTGAGGACCAATCGCGGGTCAACCCGCAACCCAGAATGAAGTGAGGTAAGTTTGAGGTGGTCCCTCAAGGTGATAAGGTCACGAGGGTGCTAGGCCCAAGCTTAGGTAATCATCGTACGAGTTCGTGGATGCGTTCGACCAGAATCAGATCATGAAGGCCGGGAATGGCCTTAAAGGAAATTGAAGCTAGTAATGACCAAGTTGGAGGTAGTAAACCCGAGATTTTGAAAACTGAAGCAATGACGGAAATGTGGTACGTATACTAGAAAGAGTTCGGGTGTACGAGGAGGGTACGACGAGTAATAAAAGATGTGAAAAGAGTATCCTTAGACCATGGGTGAGAGCTAATAGTGTTGTTATACGCTTTAGAGGTGATTTCTCGTTGGCTGGGATTTAAGTTTCTGTGTGGTTATTATATTATGGCCATATGGGGCATAATTGATTTTGTAGGTGTAGTAGCGAAGACTACACCGGCGCGTGCGTTTTGGAGACGTAGAAGGAACATTCGGGACGAATGTTTCTAAGGGGGGAAGAATGTTACACCCCGAAATTTCAGGTCATGTATTGGGAACGTACGAAGGGAATTAAGAAGTGGAATTGGAAAGATAAGTTGACAGAATGTTTTTGGACAGTTTTTGAGTCAACTTTGGAGCGGTATATCTCCTAGTTCATTAGAAGTTTTTAGGTGTTTCAATAGCACAGTATGAAGTTCGTTGAGCCTAGTTTCCAACGCAACAAACCGCTCGTCGGTAGGACATCGAAGTATAAAGTTATGGAGGTTACAAGTTCAGTGGGCGGGCGAGCAGAAAATGTTTTCGATCGGTGCCACGTGCCGCGCACCGGATCTGCCGGCGCGGAAATCTTGGCGTACGAAGTTGCAGCGCGCTGGCCATGCTGAGCGCATGGCGCGCTGCGAGCAGCAGCGCCGTATGTCTTGAAGTTTCGGAGGTTTTGCCGCGGCGCTGAGGCCGCGGTCTTGGCGGGATTTTTGCGAAAATTGGGGAAAAATCAGAAGATATTCTTTTGTAAAGGCCATGGGAGGGTGACAAGTGTCCCTCCCATCTTTTTGACAGAGGAAGTCTTATTTAGTGACCAAGTCTTGAAGACTTGGTCATTCTTCAAGAACTCCCTTCTCTCTAAAAATTCCTCTCCCTTCTCTATAAAAATTCAAGGAAAAACCAAGGCCTAGAAAAATCTCGGAAAGGCGGCAAGAAGGAAATATGTTGGCAAGCTTGTAGGAGGTTCGTAGGGGTGATGTTATCGAAGAGGAAATTGTGGAAAGAGGGCAAGTGAGCAAATTGTTGGACTGTTTTGAGCGAACTCCAAGGTAACAATCCATTCTCCTTTTTAAGTAAATTGTGTTGCATATTGAGGAAGAAAGTACTTGTAGTGGTCAATATTGCTTTTAGGTATATAACATGTAGAAATAACGATTTGGATTTGAAAGGATTGGATAAGGATGATATGTGAGCATGTTATAACCGAGATACTACCTTAAACTTATTTGATTATTTAATATGTATTGTGGGGCAGAATTTTACACGTCCAAGTTAGGCGTGTAATCCCCTTTGTATTGTTGGATTGTTGGGCCTTAAAAGTGGCGTTTGGTTATTGAATTCGAGCCTTAAAAAAGGTGGAAAAGTACGTAGAAACAAAGGAAGTCTTTGTCGATTTTCCGTAGAATAAGGGACTTTACAATTAGAATATTCTACGTTGAAGCTAGAAGCTAATGGACGTATTATGGTCGTTATAGGTTGGCATACTACGGACGACATATTGGACTTGGCAAGTGGATTAAGCCGGAGAGGTATGTGGAAACTTTCTTACCTCTTGAGCATGAGTAGTTATAACTGTATAGTACGGTAGACGTACGTGATTTAAATGAAGTAAATTCATTCGATATGCTTGACTTGTTATAAGAATGTCTAAGTTGGTTGAGTTAGAGAATTAACTCACCTACTACTAAGGAAAGGTTATAAGAATGGTTTAATCTAATAAGGTAGACAAGGATGTCTTGATGTGGAAAGGTATGAAATACTTGATTTGAAAGTACTAATTCTGGAAATATTCTAAAGATAAGAAACTTGTTTTCTAAGCTAAGAAACTTGATGTATTTTGAAAGTTGTGTAGCTCGGTTTGAAAGTGTAAGTCTCTTGGTCATAAAAAGAATAAAGTTATCTTGATTTCGGAAATGAGAGTAGTTGTCCTTGGTTGGTTTAAAACATAAAGTGTTATAATAAGCTTTATGGGAAGTTAGTTATAACGACTTTATGAAAACAAAAGAATGGTTTTATTATTGGATTTAAAATGGTAACTTGCCATTTGTTTTAAAAAGATATAAGACTTGATTTCCCACATTATGGGACTTGATTTAAAAGTAAGAGACTTGAGAATTTGAAGTTTGGAAACTTATATTATTTTGAGAAGTGATTTGGTTTAAAAAGAAGGCATGATATTGTCTTGATTTGGTTTTGAAAGCTAAACAACTCGATTTTGAAAGATAAGAGATTTGACTTATAAACGACGTGATTTCGGAAAAGGAGAAGTAACTTGATTTTAAAGGCCTTGTAAAGATTTTCTGAAGGTGTAGTAATTTGGGTTGAAAAGAAAACGTGCTTTGATACTACGAGTATTAGTATCGTGTGGCTTTTACGTAAAAAGAGGTCTTTTTGAAAGAATAAAAGTACGTAGTACTTTGGGGTTAAAACCCGGATTTTTGACATAAAATAAAAGTACCTTGAGTGTGAGTAACTTGCCTATGTTTGCGTGTGATAGCCTTGTTGTGCAAGTATTGTATCCTTATACTACCGCGTCTCTCGATGGAGGGCCGGTCATGTTATTCTTGATCATTTTGGGCATACTGACTCGATGGATGGTCCACGGGTATGCGGCTATGATGAGGGTTCGTTCCCTGTTGATAGTGTTATTCCATGGACTAGCTCTCCATGAGGTTAGTGACGCAGGAGGTATCTGGTAGTTAGCCCTCGTACTTGCCCCGGTCGTGGCTGATGCATGCGGTATCTGGTAGTTGGCTCTCGTACTTGCCCCGGTCAGTGTTATGGCGAAGTCTCGTGATGCAGGCGGTATCTGGTAGTTAGCTTTCGTACTTGCCCGATCGTGACGTGGCGAGTGGTATCTGGTAGTGGCTTTCGTACTTGTCCCGATCAGCTTCGTGGGTTAGCTTTATAGCAGTTTTACGACGAAGTCTTGTGATGCAGGCGGTATCTGGTAGTTAGCTTTCGTACTTGCCCCGGTCAGCGACGTGACGCAGGCGGTATCTGGTAGTGGCTTTCGTACTTGCCCCGGTCAGCTTCGTGGTACAGTTTTATAGTATCGTTGGTACGGTAGGCCCTGGTAGCTGGCTTTCGTACTTGCCCCGGTCAGTGGATGATGCAGGCGGTATCTGGTAGCTATGCCTTCGTACTTGCCCCGTACGGTTCTTATGACACAGGTGGGACCTGGTGTTCATGTGTACTCCTTGGTGTTGTTATATCATAGACTGCCGGCAGTGAGGAAGGAATTCCACGGGCATGATTGATATTGTGGGCGTGAGACCCATGGTTATACTTGAGTGATGACTTTGAGGGCGTGAGTCCCTGACTTGACATGACTGCTTATACATTGTGTACGGTAGTTGGTTATCATACATGTCTCCTGTTTTATATAGACTGTTATGATTTCATTACAGTATTTTCAGTTTCACATACTTGGTACCTGTTGTACTGACCTCCTTCGGGGGGCTGCGTTCATGCTGTAGGAAGAGGTACACCTGTTGTTGATCTTCGCTCATAGGATCACAGTTCTGCATTTGGGAAGCTCCGTTTCTCCGGAGGCTTATCTTTTGGTATAGTCCCCTGTCACTGTAGGTACTTGTACATTCAGGGGTATGGCGGGGCCCTGTCCCGTCATAGTTGTTGTTGCATTCTTAGAGGTCTGTAGTACTGTTGTGGGAAGGATTGTAAAGAATAACTGTTCAAGTTTTATTTATGTATATATGCAGTAAGGCGACTTTCAGGTCAGCCTGTTTTCTATCACTGTTTATTTTTCATGAGTTTTATTTTCCGCTGATTTTTCTCTGATGTTTTATCACTAGGGTGCCCGGGGTAAGGCACCAGTCGCGGGCCCGAGGTCGGGTCGTGACACTCATACTATCCGGTTACGCCTTAATCACGGGCAAAAGGTTTCTCATGTGAAGCAACTCCACCTTCAAAGTAAAAGGAGTTGAAGAGGTTGTCCTTAAAGGACTTTAGAAGAATGAGATCACTCTAAAAAGAGGTGATACATGTCCCAAACTTGGTTTCAAGGACGTTGTTGGTCAAACTGGCTTGAGTCTAGTCCAACGGGTCTGTAATAACTAAGAATGGTACAGTACGTCTGTAGCCAAGAGAATGATATATTTTTAATCCGTGCATCTATGCTTTCATAGATTCAGACACGTTGAATAAAAAGTCATTCAAAAACTAACTAAGTTGAGATTGTTGCCGTCTGTTGACATAAACCCTCAAAATGAGTATGAGGTAGGCGAAGAGGCAAAATCACATTCATTCCGTCAAAAGGAATAGCGAAAGAAGCACCGCTCCTCTATAACATAGTCACGCCTATTTGGGTGATTTGACGCTTGTACAAATAGAGGAGGGAGACAAGGATGTTGTGATATTCATTGATAATGGTACAACGTATTGCATCATTTGTTTGTTGAAAAGCAAAAATGAAGTTGTTGAAACGGATGATCTCTTAAAAGCAGAAGTTAAAAAGTTTACGAATTGAGGAATTCGTAGTAATAGAGGGGGAGAATGCGAAGATTCGTTTATCAAATGACTGTTCCTTACTCACCTCAGTCTAACGGTGTTAGCCAAACACAGATCCATATGCCCAAGGTATGTGGGGCAAGGCAATCCTTACCGCTAATGCGATTCTCAACGGAATTTCGCATAAGGATAAAAATAACCTCCATGTGAAACATGGCAAGAATCCCATATATAAAAGTTGTGATATAGGGTAGTGTGACAAGTATTGAGATACCAAAGCCAAAACATGTCAAGTCAGACCTAAGACTGTAGATTGTATATCCACTGGATCTCCAAATAACAGTAATGCTTAAAGCATCTTGGTGTCAAAGAATGCTGAAATTCTTTGGATATAACTTTCCTTAAGAAGGAAAAAGTAGTAATTATTAATTAATCAAGGTTAACAAGAACCCGCGATTGCCTGATTGTACGGAACTAGACATTCTAGATCTATAGGACTCGAAAGTTGCTAACTATCCGAAACTTAGTGTTCCAGATCTACATAACTTAGAAATTCTAGATGTTGAACCGAGACAGAGCAAAAAGAGTGGACAAAGACCTATGACATGCCTCTAGCTTGGACGGTTGAAAATGAACTATGGACAATTAACAAAGAATTGTCATCTCGAGAAGCACTGCTTTGGAAAGAAGATGAAAAGAGAGAAATAGACTCCATCAGATAGAACCACACTTGTGTGATGGTTGATCTTCCTCCGGGCAAAGAACATATGGGTTGTAAAACTGGATACTCAAAGTGAGTACAAAGTAGATGGATCTACTGACGAGTATAAGGCCTCGACTACTTGGACATGTGCTCGTATGTGAATATCTTAAACATCCAAGGCCATCGCTGTCTTGCGTGACATGGATGTTGAGACAACCTTCCTAACCGGAGAGTTGATTTAGTGGACTATTGGACTTCTTCCTTAACTTCCTTATTAGTCCCTGAAATATTTACATTTTGGTCCTGGAAGTTTCAGATAAAATAAAAACAATGAATCTGATGACAGTAACATTGACTCTGAAGCTAGAAAGCCAACAGTTGGAAAACCAAAACTCTGAAAATGGAAGAAGAAAGTGATGCGGAACAACCCGATGGGTATGTGGCTCCAGGGAAGAGAAGAAAGTCTGTCGACTTGTCAAATTTCTGTGCGGGTTAAAATTGGACCCGAAGCAATGGTACGAAAACTGTGATAGTACTCTTCTATCGAATGGTTTCTCCATTAATGAGTGTGACAAATGTGTCTACATGAAAGGTAATTCTGACTCGTTCGTCCTGATGTGCCTTTACGTAGATGGCATGTTGATCACAGGAAGAAGTCCTAGGTTGGTCCTAGAGACTAAGAGTATGTTGAAACGATGTTTCAACATGAATGGTATTACAGATGACATCTTAGGAATTGGGAATTTCAAGACATCTAACGGATTGGTCTAAACCAAACTCATATGTGAGATGTTTTGACAGTGTCGTTGAAGTCACCAATGGATATGAATTATAGAATTGATTGGTATCATGGTGCACCCATATATCAGGAGCGATACATGCAGGTCACAGTTAGGCGATATTTCGACTGCTCACGCAAGCGTACGATCGTTCACAAGTAATATAGTCTATAAGACCGAATATCGTCCACATAGACTAGTTTCTAAGTACCGTTCATCTATTTTATGTTATCTATTTGACAATCGATATTTGATTGAGTTTTTTTATTTAACTACTAGAATAAATGCAAGGTTTAAACTAATAAAGTTGTAATCAGTTATGAATGAATTAGGGCTTCCAAAATCCTCGACTATCCACTTTATTCAATCATTAATGAAACTAGAATGATTCTTCTTCTTCGTTAAGATAACGGTTAACTAGACTGTCTTATATTCTGGTTAGAACATATAATCACTTAACCCTAGTGCAGAACCCTTCTATATTTCTATGATAGGATTTACCACACAGGAGGATTAAGAACAGTAACCAATAATGCTACACAAGTATCGGGGTACTTTCGTCCGCGATTTTAACCTATGTCTAGTCAATTACAGCATATCTAAATCTCACCTTTCAGAATTTTGATTCGAATTCATATAGGTTATAATAATTAGTGATCAATTAATTATCAAACATTCATACCAAATATTGACTAAATCTTAATCAAGTGAAGAAGAAATCAAACTACTTGATTAATTCATGAATAAAAGTTTCAAGCGATTCATAAGGAAAGCCCTAATAGAGTGTTTAGCTCCTAACCATAGTCAAGCTAAGAAATAACACAAAATCCATACATAAACTGAATTAAAAATGAAAGAAAGAAAATTACGTAGAACAACGTCTCCAATTGTAGCTCCAAATCCGTCTTGTGTTGTGTTGTGTTGACCAACCTCTTTCATAGCATTAATCCCTAGGGCTTAAATATCCTCTAATTTTCATGCCCTATGGACCAATCAACCCTTAGCCAATTTGCCTTGGGCCGAAATTTCCGTGTCGGCGGCTGCGATTACGCATACCAAGGCCGCGATGCGAAACTCTGCGACTTCTCGGACAAATGGCACCGCGGTACTTCCTGATGGCACCGCGGTGCTGAAAGTCCTGTGACTCCTCGGTAAATATGGCACCGCGGTTCTGCATAGTGGCACCGCAGTGCTGCCTTCTTTCACTCTTTTTCGCCTCGGGAGCACATTTTCTGCCCATTTTTCGTTTCTTTTGCCATTTTGCACCGCTGTGACTCAAAAGAAAGAAAAACAAACCTACTATTATACTAAACACAACAAAAACGAGTAAAATACCAACTTAAAATGACTCAAAAGAACCTCCAAACTTAACATTTGCTCACCCTCGAGCAAAGATCAAAACAAAAACAAAGACACAAAAATAAAAGACTCTAAGACTCAAATCAAGCAGCTGCACAAAGATTTAGAAACATATGAACGTCAGTTGTGATAATATGCAGGAACAGATATAACATGAATTCAGCAATCAAGAATTTCAAGTCAGATATTTCGCAAATTCATTTCAATCACAAGTAATGGAAGCATGAATACCTAACATATGCATGTCAATTTTATTTAGTTCTACGGGTCTGTGTACTTGCTATTCTCCACTAATCATAGACATACATACTAGAAATCCTCAGGACTTTTCAGGGTTGTAATGTAGGTTTAGGCAGGGGTAGGTAAAAGTCGGCATTTAGGCTCAAATTACGTACCATAAGCGTTGTTCTCATTCAACCATTTAGTCTTTCTTTTTAGTATTCTTTTTCAGTTCATACCCATCGTTCTCCTCTTCTCTTTTTGAGAGCATGAAACACATTCACATAGGCACTCCAAACTTAAGCTTTAGTATTTTTTTTATTGGGGTGCATCAATTTTTCACTCTCTTTTGTATTTCTTTTTCATACTTCTTCTTCCCAATTTTTTTCCCATTACTGCTTATGACACACAAGGAAATCATAGAGTGTCAAAGAAATAACTTATTTTAGGCTCAAAGGGGCTTACTAGGGATACAATTTATTGCAAGGTAGGTAATGAATGGTAAGAAGGGCTAACAAAGAAATGTCTGAATCATCTCCCTAACATGTACATCTTAACTATTTTGCCTCAAATAACAAGCAAACAGACTTCACAGACATTTTTCAATTGACAACACATAGGCTAAGCATCAAATATTTCGAATAATTAGATTTTCATGAATTTTTGGCATATCTAACTTAAGCACATAGATTTTAGCTTCTCATTTCATTACATTATCCCACTTAGTTCACTAGGCATTCCAAATAAGTACAACATACATGATATATATAAAAAATTGACTCACATAAAGCATAAAAACAACAAAAGACTCACACATAAAACACAAAAACAACAAAAGACTCATAAAAATAAAATAAAATGAAAACTCTCCCCCCCTAAACTTAAACTACACATTGTCCCAAATGTGCAAAAGACTCAAAAATTAAAATGGGACGACTTACATACATACAACGGCTCAAAATGGTGGTGGTGGCGGCGGATACTGCATTGTCCATTGGGTGAAAATGCAACTCAAATTATCAACATGCTGGGTCAGGTGTTGATGGTTTTGCATCATTTGCTCTTGATTCCGCAGCATCCTTTGTTGGTTCAGGAGCATCTGCTTCATCATTGGCATTGGAGGCTCTAAGGACATGAGAGGCTGATGGCTGCTTTCGCCTGCTTCTTTGTGTGCCTCTGGCTCTTCCTCATACATGGCTGTTGGGTCTGCTGTTGCTGGGCCCCTTCCCCTTGATGCTGGTCCTGGTTGGGAGTCAAGAAAGGAGTGCACTAAACTGTAGGTCACATCAGATTGACTCTTCTCTAGGATATCAGTGGCGAATGTTGGGACTCCATATCTATCACATAAGGCAGTAATGAGTGAACCATGTCCCAATCCGTCAGTAGTCGTCAGCCTACTAATCTCCCTTATGATCTGCACTATTTCCCTCCCCACATCAATTGTCATGCCCGTCATGATGCCATAAATGAGCTTAATTTTATATGAGGGCACATTTGTGAAATAAGTTGACGGAATCAAGCGTGCACTTATGAAATATAGTCATCCTTTGGATGTTCTATTAAATTGGCATCGGGCAAGTCTCCTGGATCCGTTGCGGGCAAAACTAAACTTGGCGCCTGGCTAGCACAATGTCTGTGCTACTACGTCCCACAGGATGTGGTTGGCGTCTCGTGACCAACTTCTAAAATGGTTTGGATTATCGCCTCGGTCCTCCACATCATAGGTCCTTAGTATCATATTCACTGTTTCGGAACTGACAGACACATATTTTCCTCTAACAAAGCATCGCCCATCCTCTTGCTCGGGGTAGTTCGCATAGAACTCCCTCACAAGGCTAGAATTTTGAAGTTGGATCCTTTCTGGATTGGTGAACCTTCTCCACCCATTTGCCTCGATCATGGCCCTAATAGGCTCGTAGTCATCATCATCATCAAATGGTCTGGCCTGGTAATCCATGCCTCTTTCTGGTATCAATGCCATAGTGTTAATTTTGTTGTATCGATCCTCCGCCTGTTTGTTGGCGAATCGAGTCACATCATAGTCTGGGGCGGATGAAGATGGGGAAACTCTTGAAGTTCGTTTCCTAGAGGCCATAGTGAAGGTTATTGTAAAATTTTCAGCAGCGTTTCCTTTGTTTCTTTGAGGTTTCCCAACAACTCTCACACCACACAACAACACTAATCAAGCAAAATCGAACCACAACAGAAATACACAACAACTACACCACAATACGCCTCAATTCACACAACTACACAACAAACAACCACTGCAGCACACACCCACAACTACACAACGCCCTACCAACAAAGCCCGTACACCCCCAAACTTGCAAGTTGCTTTCCCTACTAGCCTTGAAATAGCAAGAACAATGATGAAGATTACCTTTTTGAAGAGTTGTTCTTCACCAATTTCTTGACCCAATTGGAAGGAATGATGGTGGTGCAAGATGCGAGAGTTTGTGTAGGAATTTTTGAAAGAATTTGGGGAAGTTTGTGGGAGATTTTTATGGGTAGAGAAAGGGATTTTTGGACTTTTTAGAGAGAGGAAGGATTTGTGTTTGTGTGGGAAAAGATTTGGTGGATTAGGGCTTTTAATTTGGAAATTCCGTCCACCGCGGTGCCAAAAGTACTGTGGCCCTTCTGATTATTCGGAACTGCGGTATTGTGTAATGGCACCGCAGTGCATAAATGTTAGCGATATTTCGACTTCTCACGCAAGCGTACGCATAGTTCACAAGTAATATAGTCTGTAAGACCGAATATCGTCCACAGAGACTGGTTTCTAAGTACCGTTCATCTATTTTATGTTATCTATTTGAAAATCGATATTTGATTGGAGTTTTTATTTAACTACTAGAATAATTGCAAGATTTAAACTAATAAAGTTGTAATCAGTTATGAATGAATTAGGGCTTCCAAAATCCTCGATTATCCACTTTATTCAATTCTTAATGCAACTAGAATGACTTCTTCTTCTACGTTAAGATAGCGGTTAACTAGATTGTCTTATATTATGGTTAGGACATATAATCACTCAACCCCAGTGCATAACCCTTCTATATTGTTATGATAAGATTTACAACATAGGAGGATTAAAAACAGTAACCTATAATGCTACACAAGTATCAGGGTACTTTCGTCCGCGATTTTATCTTATGTCTAGTCAATTACAGCATATCCAAATCTCACCTTTCAGAATTTTGATTCGAAATCATATAGGTTATGATAATTAGTGATCAATTAATTATCAAACATTCATACCAAATATTGACTAAATCTTAATCAAGTGAAGAAAAAATCAAACTACTGCATTAATTCATGAATAAAAGTTTCAAGCGATTCATAAGGAAAGCCCTAATATAGTGTTTAGCTCCTAGCCATAGTCACGCTAAGAATTAACACAACATCCATACATAAACTGAATTAAAAAAAAACGTAGAACAAAGTCTCCAATTGTCGCTCCAATTCCGCCTTGTGTTGTATTGTGTTGTAGAATGACCAACATCCTCCTAGCATTAATCCCTAGGGCTTAAATATCCTCTAATTTTCGTGCCCTATGGATCAATCTGCCCTTAGCCAATTTACGCCGGGCCCGAAATTTCCGCGTCGTGCTGTGATTACATATCGGCACCGGTCAGAAACTCTGTAACTTCCGGACAAATGGCAGCGTGGTATTGCTGATGGCACATGGTCTGAAAGTCCTGTGGCTCCTCGGTAAATATGGCACCGCGATTCTGCATAGTGGCACTGCGGTGCTGCCTTCATCCGCTCTGAGTTTCCAACTATCGTCTTTTTTGCCTCGGGAGCACCTTCTGCCCATTTCTTGTTCCTTTTTGCCCTTTTGCCCTTTTGCACCGCTGTGACTCAAAAGAAAGAAAAACAAACCTAATACTATACTAAATACAACAAAAACGAGTAAAATACCAACTAAAAATGACTCAAAAGGTGTATACAAAATATGCCTAACAATAAACTCCTGCGACCCCTCTGAACAATCGGCACCCGAACACGATTGGTGCTGACCTTGATCAGATAAAGCTGCCCGCCTTATGACCCACAACGAAAAATGAGCCGCGATCCTGTGTTTTCCATCCTTTTCTTCGTGCTTAGTCTCCGCTTCCTCCACTGTCATCACAACACCATAAAAATACCAAAAGTGAGATTGTTCTAATTAAACTCAATTGCGTAATTTAAAAATTGGGTTGTCTCCCAAGTAGCGATGTCTTTAACGTCTTGTAGCCGGACGCAAGTTACTCATTAAATAATTGGGGTATTTTAACCCCACTACCTATCAATTTCAAAATCATCCTCCTCTTTCTCACTCTGTTTTTCTTTTTCACATGAGGGGGTTCAGTAAGACTTACATGTTCGACGGCTTCCATGAAATTCATTTTTGTTTCAGCATTCTTGTTGACCTGTGGGTTCACCGCTGTATGAATGATCTCCTAACTTTGGCATGTGCTGGCTGAACTGATGTGTCAGCTGTGCTGACTGCGAAATACTTGTTGATGGTTTGGGATTCAATGGTGGAATTGAACACTTTGAACACCATCTCTTCCTTCTGAACCCTTAGTCTCAGTTCTCCATTTTCTACATCAATCAGAGCTCTCCCAGTTGCAAGGAATGGTCTCCTCAAAATGATGGGTATTTCATCATCTTCCTCCATATCAAGAATGAGAAAGTCTGCTGGGAAGAAGAACTTTTCCACCTTGACCAGCACATCTTATATTATGCCTCTAGGGTGCACTACGGTTTGGTCGGCCAACTGCAAATTCACTGTGGTTGGTTTGGCTTCTCCCAAACCCAATATCTTGAAGACAGACTGAGGCATGAGATTGATACTGGCCCCTAGATCACACAACGCCTTGTTGCATGTCACCTTACCAATAGTGCAGGGCAAGGTGAAGCTCCCTGGATCCTTCAGCTTAGGAGGCAGTTTCTTTTGCAGGATGGCACTGCACTCCTCTGTCAAAGATATTGTCTCATAATCCGCTAGCCTTCTCTTTTTTCCAAGTATCTCCTTCATGAATTTAAAGTATGCTGACATCTGTTCTAGTGCTTCAATGAAGGGGATATTTATGTGAAGCTTCTTAAACACCTCCAAAAACTTGGAGAACTGCTTGTCAATTGCCTTCTTTTGTAACCTCTGAGGGTAAGGGATTCTATCAACGTACTCCCTCAAAGGTGTTCGTGGAGCTGTCTCAACTGTAGGGCGGTCCTCAGTGACCCCCTCATTCTCTACCTCAGCTGCTTTCTCACACTCCTTCTCACTTACCACTGCGGGCTGGGGAGCAATCTGCTCCAACTGCTTTCAACTCCTCAACAACACTGCTTGACACTGCTCCATAGGATTTACCTCTGTATTACTTGAGAGAGTGCCCTGCGGCCTGTTGATTACCATCTTTGCAAGTTGTCCAACCTGTGTTTCCAAGCTCCTGAGAGAGGACCTTATTTCAGACATGAACTGATTCTGCGAATTGATGAGTGTAAGCACTACATCTCTCAGTTCATCAGGCTTCTCCTATTGTATAAGTGGTCTAAACTGCTGGGATGAAGTGGCCTGATTTTGCACCTGCTGGTTCTGGTAACCACCTTGATATGATTGCTGCTGAGGCTGATCGTTCCTCCACGAAAATTTAGGGTGATTTCTCCACCCTGGGTTGTATGTGTTGGAATTATAAGGCCTCTGAAAGATCCCAACCGCCTGTACCTGCTCCATTGGCACATTATTAGGGTCCACCGACGTGCATCTGTCAAAGGAATGCGGTCCACCACATATCTCACAATTCACAGGCAGCTGGACTGCATTCACGGACATGATGTTACATTGCGGTTTGCCGTCAAAAAGGGCCACTGTGCATTGAGCGATGATGGCATCTAGTTCATGTATGCCCATAGCCTTCCTGCTGGTCACTGACCTATCATCTGCCCCTTGATGATTGGTGGCAGCCATATCTTCCAGTAACTCATGTGCCTCATTGATACTCTTTCTCATGAAGCACCCCCTGCTGCAACATTAATGATGGTACGAGTAGTACCACTCAGCCCATTATAAAAAATATGGACTAACATCCACTTCTCAATGCCATGCTGTGGCATTTCCTTTGCAGATCCTTGAATCGCTCCCATGAATCGTAGAGTGATTCACCATCCACCTGATAAAAGTTGTCCAGCTCTCTCCTTAACGTTGCTGCTTTGGAAGGAGGGAATAACTTTGCTAGAAACTTTTGGGCTAGGTAGTGACGGAGTTGGTAGGCAGTGAGTTCAACCAGCTTTTGGCTCTATCCCTCAGTGAGAACGGGAAGAGCCTCAGTCTAATGGCATCGTCAGTAACACCATTGTATTTGAAAGTGGCACACAGCTCCAGAAAGTTTGCAATGTGCATGTAGGGATCTTCAGATGACAGTCCCCTAAATTATACTATTTTTGGACCATGCTTAGGATGGTTGGCTTGATCTCAAAGTTTTTGGCCCCTATAGCTGGGAGCCTGATGCAAGTCTATGCACATGTGACCGTGAGAAGAACATAGTCCCCCAAACTTCTCTTTGTTGGGATCTGTATTGGCTCTCCTGCATTCTCAGGAACCTCATTGTCCGCCCCATTCTGATTTGGTTCGTTGTTCATGGTCACTGACTCAGATATCCTTTTGTTGCGCCTGTTTTGTTTGCACAGTTTTTTGATTTCAGGGTTGAAGGGAACAAATGTATCTGCTCCTCTCATTATTCGCATACACTAGATTCCTGAAACAGATCAAAATCAACAAACAAATCAAAGCACACGGTTCTAACAGTAAAAAATAAAATTAAAATAAAAATAAAGCCAAAGTAGAAATAAAAAGAGATGATTCGATATTAGATGTACGCCAGTCCCCGGCAACGGCGCCAAAAACTTGTTAGGCGATATTTTGACTGCTCACGCAAGCGTACGCATCGTTCAAAAGTAATATAGTTTGTAAGACCGAATATGGTCCACAGAGACTGGTTTTTAAGTACCGTTCTTCTATTTTATGTTATCTATTTGGTAATCGATATTTGATTGAGTTTTTTTATTTAACTACTAGAATAATTGCAAGGTTTAAACTAATAAAGTTGTAATCAATTATGAATGAATTAGGGCTTCCAAAATCCTCGACTATCCACTTTATTCAATCCTTAATGCAACTAGAATGATTCTTCTTCTTCGTTAAGATAGCGGTTAAATAGACTGTCTTATATTCTGGTTAGGACATATAATCACTCAACCCCAGTGCATTCTGGCACCGCGGTTCTGCATAGTGGCACCGCGGTGCTGCCTTCTTTCGCTCTTTTTCGCCTTGGGAGCACCTTTTCTGCCCATTTCTCGTTCCTTTTTGTCATTTTGCCCTTTTGCACCGCTGTGACTCAAAAGAAAGAAAAACAAACCTACTATACTAAACACAACAAAAATGAGTAAATTACCAACTAAAAATGACTCGAAAGACGTATACAAAATACGCCTAACTGTCACATGTTGTTCAATGTATCTTACACACTACAACTGACCTGGTATCGACTTATAAAGAAGATCGGTTGAACTAAGGTTCACTGGTAATGATCAATAGAAGGCGTTAAATCGGATGTGACGACACCTGAACTATTTGCTTATCTACGGATTATGGTATTCTGGATGTCCAGCGGTTCTGAGAGAACTAAGTGGTGCATACTGAACATCAGACTGGAAGAACACCAAAGCCACACGTATATGTGCATGGTGTGTCTTTGGAAAATCTTCTAAGCAAATTTGCATCGGTCGATTCGTGATGGAATCAGAGTTTATCGCTTTGCACAAAGCATTATGAGAAGTTGAGTAACTTCATGACCTCTTAGAGGATATCCCTTATTGGGAGTAATTCGTGCCTTCGCCAGTTATACACTGTAAGGGCACGCATGACGGCGTTTGGACATATCTGTCGCAGACATAAGACCGTATGACAGTTGATGGGGTGACATATCCTTAATTACTAAATCAAAGGATATAACGAACACTTTAATTAAGAGATTACCCAAAGATCAAGAGTTCTGCCGGTTTAGGGGAATGGGCTTAAAACTCAAACTATACGAACTGATACGGTGATACCCAACCATACTGACTAGAGATCCCAAGAATTTAGTTCAATGGGAAAACTATGTCATAAAGGTTCAGTTGAGCGCTTCGGTGGAAGCAAGAGCACTTCGAATGATGATTTCTGTAAAGAAACATGAATCCAAAGTCGTTCCCGTGATAGACCTTAAAGTGCTACCTGCATGATGGGTAGAGGTTAAGTTTCCAAAACCTTTAATGATCTTCAACAGTTGAGGTTAGGTTTGGGGAAACTTTTAATGGTGTCTAACTCTTGTGAAGTGGGGTATAGTAGGCTTGTAGGACCACCTATTTAAGTGCGAGGATTGACCGCCTCAAATGAACGCATTTAAGAATTCAAGTGTGCCCATGGCGACAACAGACAAAACATTAAGAAGAACAGAGTAAGGAAAGTTGTTGTGTTGGTTCAAGACATCACGTTCACCGTGCAGTAAGTAAGCCCGATGGTATTCAATTATAGAAGGTTCAAAGCTATGGCTACCTATCCAGATGCAACATCAATCCGCCGAAAGATTACTAGAAAGACACCATGTGGGTGCACAAAATCTCTTTCAAGATGGAATTGTTGGAAATTTACTAATATGGAATTAAGTTTAACCCATTATTTATGACTCGAACAATTGAGGTCTCGCACGTCGGAAACATCGTTTCCACACACGTACACACATAGTGCCAAATATCGTAGATTTCATTAGTGAAAGAGATATTGATACGTGAGTAAACGTTTGAGACATGAAATGATGGAAGATCATTGGTTAAATGACATGTGTTTCATGTTGTTAAATGAAGGAAGAAATGTAAGATGTGTAAAAGATGAAATGAGTTGGAAATCATCGCGGAGCCGTGAAGGGCCGCGACGTAACACCATCGGAGCCGCGGCACTCCGGCGCCGCAGTGCCTCCAGTCAGCGCCACAACGCCTTGACGGCTAAATAGTTTCTGACTTTTGGGCAGGTTTGGGGCATTGACTCTTCACGAATTGGCACATGAATGTTACACCCAATATTCCAGGACATGTATATAAGAACATACGTAAGAAATCAGGACGTTAAGATTTGAGACTTGTAGAGTTTATCGGAATTATGAAAATGTCGGAAAACGAAATATTACGACGAATGGGAGGGTGACACGTGTCACCCCCTGATCGGTGTATTTTATATACACCTTTTGAGTCAGTTTTAGTTAGTCTTTTGTCCCGTTTTGCACATATAAGTGTCGTATTAGGATAGTTTTTCTTTCTTTTGAGTCAAAGTGGTTAAAATGGCCAAATGGCGGAAAAGGAGCAAAAAGAGGCAAAGAGGAGATGCGGCTGGAAAGCAGAGAAAGTGGCGAGCGAGGAAAAAGCAAGACCAGCGCATGGCCTCCTGCGATCCAAAGCGGGGCGGCGCCACTATCGAGAGGTCGAGAAGACTGGCGCGCGGCTACCGAGCAAAAGCGAGCGCGGCGCTAAACATCAGAAGCTACGAGATTGTGCATGGCTACTCGAGCAGTATCGAGCGCGGCGCCAAACACCCGACGGATTGCAGAACTTCGGCGCGGCATGTCTGCGGCGCAGCGAAAAATAGGTTTTGAGACGGATTTTGGGCGAACTGCGAGGAAAAGTTGAGGCGGTTTCGGCTATAAAAGGAGAACCCTAGCGGTTTTGAGGTTCCCTTCTGCACAACTCAATACTTTTGCTTGGATATTGGAGACCATTATTTTTGTAATTTCCTTTCCTTTTCTTTTCTAGATTTGTGTTTAGTATGATGAACATGGAATTAGTTTTTGTCATGTCATTGGGTAGGAACTAATTCTCTTATAGAGATTTCTATGTTGAATTGCTTGAAACTTATGTTATAAATTAATGCATGCTTATGGTTATTGTTCTTATTGTGAGATCTATCCAATAATTGAGTTGAATTCTTGGTAATTAATTGACAACTAATTATCACTATATGATTTCTAATCAGTTAGAAAGGGGGATTGTGAATATCTTGTAAGTTGGGTAGACATTCTTGGATTGGGGATGAAAATACCTCAATTATTTATGTAAGCGTTGATGAGAGGCTTAACAACCTAATTTTGCGCATTGTGCGTGACGGTCAACTAGGTTTTGTTCTTAATCCTCCTATAAAGTTACCCTTATCAGAAAGGTAGGTAAGAACGATCATCGGAGTTGAGTGTTTATATAACCCTAACGGGAGTATAAAACGATTTCGTAAACCTGCTTTCTTCAAAAGAAGAATACCATAAGTAATGCATTAGTAAGTAGCATAAGCAGATAGTGAGGATACATAGAAGCCCTATTCTCATCATCACTGAAGTAAAATCTTTATACTCTAAATAGCTTTCATAATTCTTAGTTCCTAACAACCAAATCAATTATCAATTCGCCAAATATATACTAGAAAATAGATAAGTGGTACTTGAACCCTAATCCTAGAGGACGACATTCGGTCTTATCAAAGACTATACTACTTGATACGATAACGTGCACTTGCGTTTAAAGTGTGTGCATCTTACCGCGCATCAAGTTTTTGGCGCCGTTGCCGGGGATTAGGCATAGTCCAATATCAAATTTATCTATTTTTAATTTCTAATTTGGTTTAATTTTTATTTATTTATTTTTAAAAAAAATTCAAGGTACCGTGATTTGTTGTCTGTTTTTTATCTATTTCAGGAAGTCAGTTTATGCGAGGGAGAAGAGGAGCAGACACTCTTGTTCCCTTCAATCCAGAAATTGAGAAACACGCAAGCGAGCGAAAGAATCGGATTGCAACCTTGTTAGAGATGAACGGCGTTCAGAACAACAACGGGATGAGAGAAGGGTTAGGAGAGAATCAACCCCATCCAGGAATACCTAGGCAAGTGTCAATAGACGTGGAAGAGAGAGTCCAAGTCCAGCCAGAAAAAAGTTTGGGAGATTATGTGCTGCCAAGAGTAAATGGAGCACAGACATGCATTAGGCTCCCTGCAATAGGAGCCAACAACTTCGAGATAAAACCGGCGATTAGGCATGAGTACGGCCTGCGATGCAATTCGGAGCGACATCGGAGGATCCACGTATGCACATAGCTAATTTCTTGGAGCTATGTGCAACGCCAGATCTCTTGGCGTTCACGATGATGCGTCAGTTGAGGCTCTTTCCTTCTCACTCGGGGATAGAGCAAAAGTATGGTTGAATTCCCTGTAGGCGATTCGATTTTTACATGGCACGGTGGCGCGAAATTCTAGCCAAGTTCTTTCCCGTGTAAGCGGCAAAGCGAGAGAGTTGAACAACTTCTACAGCGGATGGAGAGTCCTTATATGAAGCTTGGGAAAGGTTCAAAGATCTGAGAGAAAGTGCCACACGTTGCGTTGAGTTGTGGAACTTGGTCCACATCTTCTGATGGGTTGGCGATACAACGAGAACCATCATAGATCTGGCCGAGTGGAGCATTCAAGGAAAGCGACCCGCGACACTCATGAGTTATTAGAGGATATGGCCACTAACAACCATATCACGGAAGAAGGTCGACAAATGGGAGAAGAACGGTGGGAGTCCACGAAATAGATGCTATTCGCCTTGAATGCCCAGTGGCCCTTCTAGCGAAAGCGATTGCAGAACATACGATGTCGATGAATGCGATCTGGATGCCTAAAAGGCATGAGATATGTGGTGGCCACATACATTTGATAGGTGTCCTTCACGGATCCCAACAATATACCATGGAGCGGCGAGTGTCGGGCCATAGGTAATTATCGAGAACAGAACAACCCTACTCTAACACTTATAATCCGGGATGGAGGAATCACCCAAATTTCTCATGGAAAGGAGACCGAAGCAAAATCGATACGAAGCGTGAGAATCGATGTCGAGAACAAAACCAATACCAGGGGTAGCAGAACCAATACATGGGCGATGCGAACCAGCGAGCAGAATCAGCAGCCGCTTCATTCAAGCCCAGCGGCGTCAGCGATTCAATGCACCGGTTGAAGAAAAGCGGGCAGTGGCATTGTGACAACACTTGCAATGCGGACCCGATTCATGGCGAAGCTAGATCCTCATTCAGGAACTTGGAAACTCAAGTGGGTCAGCTAGCAAAGCAAGCAAACATCGAGCCACGAGGACATCAATACGAGTAAGCAGGAAGCGATGTCAGCGATGCGATTGAGAAGTGGAAGGCGGTTGGGCGGCAACCACCTCGGCCCGATCGTTGAGAAGAAATCGAGTTAGAAAAAGAAGGTGATTGAGCCTAGCCCGGTGATAGAAAACTCCGGAGAAGGAGTATCTGAAAAGATCCCTTTTCCCGAGATTACTGAGAGGAAGCGGTCGATAAACAATTTTCCAAATTTTTGGAAGTATTCAGGAAGCTGCATATCAACATACCTTTTATATAGGCTTTGGAGCAGATGCCTTCCTATTTCAAGTTCATGAAAGAAATCTTGGGGAAAAAGAAGAAGCTGGCGGAATATGAGATAGTAGCTATGAGAAGAGTGTAGTGCTATCCTGCAAGAAGTTGCCACCAAAGCTAAAGGATCTGGCGACTTTACACTACCTTGCATGATGGGCGGGGTGACTTGCAATGAGCTCTATGCGATTTAGGGGCAAGTATAAACTGATGCCCTTATCGGTTTTAAAAGATTGAGTTGGGAGAGGCAAACCAACCACTGTGAGTCCGCAACTAGCGACAGATGATGGTTCATCCACGAGGAAAAATTGAGGACGTGATTGTGAAAGTAGGAAAATTCTTCTTTCCTGCAGATTTCCTCATTCTTGATATGGAAGAAGACGCGAAAATCCCTATCATATTGGGAAGGCCATTCCTAGCAACGGGGAGAGCATTGATTGATGTTGAAAGAGGAGAGTTGACATTAAGGGTGGAGAATGAAGAAATGGTGTTTAAAGTGTTTAAACATGTCATCGAACCACCACCCATGAGTAGGTGCTTTGCAATCAGCACCATCAAGCCCCCCTGTGAGCCATTACAAGTCAACCAAAGAACGATGAACCCAAGAAAGCAGGCATGGTTTGCTGAAATGCCACTAAAGGAGGTAAGTGTTCCTGAACCCCCCCTTACTGATAATGCTAAAAAGAAAAGAAGAAAAAGGAAACGCCAAATGTGGAGGAAATGGATTGGTTGGGGACTTAATCCACCCCAAGGTTATTAAGGCTAGGGAACTTGCGTCCGGCTAAAAGACGTTAAAGACAACGCTACTTGGGAGGCAACCCAACGTTTTCAATTATGTTATTTTAATTTCTGTCTTTAGTTTATTTTATTTTTGTCTAAGAACAGTCTCACGGTCTTGGGGTCTTGTGTTTGTCTTTGTGATTGACATGCATGAGAAATAAAGCAAGAAAAGCAAGAATTTCCAGAAAAGCGGGTAAGCGCCGCGGCGCCCAGGAGCAGGGCCGCGGCGCCAAAATATCTGAAGAGGTGCTGAAGTTTAAGCGCCGCGGCTCCCAGGAGAGGCAGCAGTGAAATCGAAAATGTGCCAAGTTTAGCCGCGCTACCAGAATGGCCGCGCGGTAAAATCCCGGCGAGCGCAGAGATCAGCCGCGGCTAAAAGCATGGCGCGGCGAACTAAACTTAAAACGCCCAAAAATCAGATTTTCCCCAATTCCAAAATCAAAAACCTAACTTTCCCTCTCCAAAAACCCACGAAATTCCAGAAATTTGCCCACAAATCCTCCACAAATCCAACACAACCACAACCTAAACTCTTAAATTCCTAAAAACCCCCAACTATCTCAAACAACGAAGCCCCATTCCATAAACCTCAACCCACCAATTGAAACAAGAACAACGTGAAACTCTCATAAAAAGGTAATCCCTATCTTTGTTCTTGAATCCTTTTACTGAAGTCATAGGAGGTAGTAATTTGGAAGAGTATTGTAGTTGGAGCAGTTTGGGGTGCTGAAAAGTGATTGTGAAGTTTGGAGAAAAGAGTAGAAACGGAGATTGTGGGTATTGCGTAGAAAGGTTTAAGTTCGGAGGTGTTGTATTCGCTGCTAGTGTTGAGTGTGTAGGAGAAAGTTGTGCCACTAAAGTATAAGCTGCAGATTTTGTTTTAAAAATGGCCACCAGGAAGAGAAGAGGCTCCACATCCACATCAACCCACCAATACGATGAAAATAGGTTTGTGAGCTACCAAGCCTACCAAAGATACAAAAGCGATACTGCACCCTAATACCAGAAAGGGGAATGGACTACCAGAGGGGGTCATATGGGGAGGAAGACGTTTATGAGCCCATCCGGGCTATGATTGAGCTAAGTGGGTGGAAGAGATTTGTCAATCCAGCGAAGATAGCACCAGTAAACACAACAACGGTGCGTGCATTTTATGCGAACTTTCCAGAGAGAGTGGAAAGAGGGTGCTTTGTAAGGGGAGCTTATGTGTCTGTGACAGCAGAAGCTGTAAATGCACAAGTAGAGACGGTTGATGTTGAAGGAGGAATTGGTGATCGGAGCCATTTTAGACCATGGTCTAGGAGCACCGACAACATCAACTGGGATACCGCAGAAACACCGGCTACCCCCGAGCCGCTTTTGAGATTGGAAGAAATGGATCGAGCAGCGGCGGTGCCATTCAACAAGGCGCAAGGCTTGGCTGTATTTTGTCGATGCGCGTGATTCCATCCACGCACTTCACCAGAGTGCCAGATGATAGGATTACGTTGCGCTATGGAATTATGAGGGGGCTGACAATTGATGTGGGAAAGAAATAGGCGAGCATTGAAGAAATCAGCAGGTTGGTGACAACAGGTGGATTGGGACACGACTCGCTTATTACCAGTCTATGCCACATGAGTGCGGTCCCACAACTACCCACAGATACTCATGAAAGAAACCAACTGCCGGTGTCCTATGGGATAGTGCACTCTTTCCCAGACCCTAGCCCCCCAGCAGCCAGACGGAGAGTACAACCACCACCAGCAGCATCAGCAGCAGAGGCCGCCATGGATGAAGATGAGCCTGAAATAGGGGCTCAATATGAGGCAGGACCTAGCCACCGGCCAACCACAAGAGCAGAACCTTCAGAGCCCACAATGGGGCAATTGTACCAACATCAGAGGGAGATGATGCAGACCTTGAAAACAGTAGTACAAGGACAGCAAGAAACAAGGCAACAAATTGACGAGCTGAGTGCCTTGTTCAACCAATGGTCGATGCATTATCCACCGCCACCACCACCATTTTAACCAAAAATTTGTAAGTGTCTATTTCTTTTACTGTCTTTGAGTCTACACACATTGGGGACAATGTGTGTTTTAAGTTTGGGGGTGTTTATTTGTGTTTTGTTTTATTTGTGTCATGTTATGTTTTATTTAAGTCTTTTTGATTGTTTTATGTTTATTTTGAGTCACCAATTTTTTTTTCTTTTTTGAGTCATAATTGCCTGTCAAAGATCATAATTGTTATAGTTGCTAGAAACACCTAGTGAAGTAAGGTGAAATAATGTAACGGAATTGAAGCAACTATCTAAACACCTAAGTTAGATATGCCAAAAACTCACAGAATCTGTCTATTTGAAGTTTCTTGCTTGAGTTATGCATGCTAAATGATAAGTGCTTATGTGTTATGATTGCTTGCTATTTGAGGCGACATAGTTAGGATATGCATGTTAGGGAGATGACTCAGGCATTTCTTTTATAGCCAATTCTTACCATTCCTTTCTATCCTGTACTTTAAAAATATCCCTAGTCAGCCCCATTGAGCCTAAATTTGAAACTTCTTCTTTGACACCCTATATTCCCACAAATTGTGCCATAAGTGAAAATATGAAATAGTGGAGTACATTGTGTTAAAAAGAAAAAAAAAAGAGTGAACAAGTTTGATGCACCCCAATGGAAAAGTAATAAGAAAGAGGCAAAAGCCTAAGTTTGGGGGTGCCTATTAGTATAATACACTTCACTCTCCCAAAACAAAAGAGGAGAAGGATAGAATTGAAGTGAAGGAAAGAATCAAAAGAAAACAAAAAGGGAAAAATTGAAAAGCCAGAGAGCTTATGGTACAGAAAAATGAGCCTAAATGCCTATCTTTACCAACCCCTACCTAAGCCTACATTACAACCCTCAAAGTCCTGAAGATATCTTTTATGCATATCCAGAATTAGTGGAGAATAGCAAGTAAGCATGCCATATGAATTCTTGAATTTATATGCATGATTGAGTATATTGACTTCCATTAAGCGTGATGAATATGAGTTTGCGAAATATTTAGCTTCATGTGTTTAGTGTGCTGAAAATTTCATGCTATATGTTCCTGCATATTATTGTGCTAACCTTCATGTTTTTCTAGTTAACATTTATGCAGCAAAAGTGATTAATGACAGGGAGTCTTTTATTTTTCGTTTCTTTGAGTCTTTTATTTTATTTCTTTCTATCTTTGCTCGAGGGCGAGCAAAGGCTAAGTTTGGGGGTATTTGATCGGTGTATTTTATATACACCTTTTGAGTCAGTTTTAGTTAGTCTTTTGTCCCGTTTTGCACATATAAGTGTCGTATTAGGATAGTTTTTCTTTCTTTTGAGTCAAAGTGGTTAAAATGGCCAAATGGCGGAAAAGGAGCAAAATGAGGGCAAAAGAGGAGATGTCAGAGCTGGAAACAGAGAAAGTGGCGAACGAGGGAAAAACCAAGACCAGCGCGCCTCCTGCGATCAAAGCATGGCGCGGCGCCACTATCGAAAGGTCGAAGACTTCGGCGCTACGCCGACAAAGAAGCGAGGCGCAGCGCTAAACATCAGAAGCTACAGGAGATTGTGCGCGCGCCGAACGAGCAGGTATCGGGGCGCGCCAAACACCCGACGGATTGCAGACTTCCGCGCATGGCGCCGCTCGCAGGCGGCGCCGACGCGAAAAAAATAGGTTTTCAGACGGATTTTGGGCCAGGCCTGCAGGGAAAAGTTGAGGCGGTTTTCAGCCTATAAAAGGAGAACCCTAGGCAGTTTTTGAGGGTTCCCCTTCTTGCACAACTCAAGACTTTTGCTTAGAGATTGGATACCATTAATTTAGTAATTTCTTTTCCCTTTCTTTACTTTATTTCAGTTTTGTATGATGAACATGGAATTAGTTTTTGTCATGTCAATGGCTAGGAACTAATTCTCTTATAGAGATTTCTATGTTGAATTGCTTGAAACTTATGTTATAAATTAATGCATGCTTATGGTTATTGTTCTTATTGTGAGATCTATCCAATAATTGAGTTGAATTCTTGGTAATTAATTGACAACTAATTATCACTATATGATTTCTAATCAGATTCCGAAAGGGGGGGATTGTGAATATGTTGTAAGTTGGGTAGACATTCTTGGATTGGGGATGAAAATACCTCAATTATTTATGTAGCGTTGATGAGAGGCTTAACAACCCTAATTTTGCGCATTGTGCGTGACGGTCAACTAGGTTTTTGTTCTTAATCCTCCTATAAAGTTACCCTTATCACCGAAAGGTAGGTAAGGAACGATACTGGGGTTGAGTGTTTATATAACCCTAACGGGAGTATAAAACGATTTCGTAAACCTGCTTTCTCCAAAAGAAGAATACCATAAGTAATGCATTAGTAAGTAGCATAAGCGGATAGTGAGGATACATAGAAGCCCTATTCTCATCATCACTGAAGTAAAATCTTTATACTCTAAATAGCTTTCATAATTCTTAGTTCTAAACAACCAAATCAATTATCAATTCGCCAAATAGATACTAGAAAATAGATAAGTGGTACTTGAACCCTAATCCTAGAGGACGATATGCGGTCTTATCAAAGACTATACTACTTGATACGATAACGTGCACTTGCGTTTAAAGTGTGTGCATCTTACCGCGCATCACCCCCCTTGGATGGTCTTGGACGAAATAGACCAAGGAGAGAAAGGTCAATTGACCAAATTTTGGATGATCGAATCTTGCAAGCCCAAGCTTGACATAATTGACTAAGTCAATGAGCCCGCTTGATTAAAGATATTTAAATCTCCTTCATCCAAACCCAACAAGTGTTATGATCTTGACCCTTTATTTTGTTATATAGTCACACTAGTAGCAAGACTTGTCTCAACACTTAATTATTTTTAGAGAAACTTGTTCTTGTTCTTGAAGAGCTCTCGGCTTTGCTCAATAGAAAGAAGAAATTTTTTTCGTTTGTGGTTCAATAATCCCAATACTTTAAACCAAGGTTCCTAGAGGTACTGTAAGGTTATCTCAATAGAAAGATCCCGGAAAAACGACGTTTTCACGTTAGTCGCAAGGCGAAAACCTAAGGTGTTCTTCAACTTTGAAGTTGGAAATTGAAGGGAAGTTGTTTGTGAACTTCTAAGGGATTCAAATAGCGGATTTGAGCGTAAAGGAAAGGAGTTAAGATTTCTAAGGAGTGACTTTAAATCTTGGAGTTATATAAGGGCTTATCAAGGTAACAATCTTGTCGTTTTAATGATTGAAGATTACTTATTGTTGTAGTTATGGATATTAGCAAGCATGAGGTATATATTATGAAGTTTGATAAGTGTTATGGATATTGGAACCACTAATCCGAAAGTTGCATGATTAGCCTTAAGATTGTAATTCAATTTAGTTATTAGTTTTAGTCGTCACATGTTATATAAAGAAGGGATTATAGTTGTTAGAGTTGTTTGCGACTATATAACATGTTAAGACGACATTATGGATCGAAAGGAATTGGAAAGGATTATATGTGGTTGTACTTTGTAGCCGAGAATGATAAGTTAATATTGGATTGTTCTGTATTAATTGTGGGGCAGAATTTTACACGTCCTGTTAAGGCGTGTAATCCCCTTTGAATTGTTGGGTTGTTGCGCCTTAAAAGTGGCATGTTTGTTATTGATTTCGGGCCTTGAAAAAGGTGGAAAAGTACGTAGAAACAAAGGAAGTGCTGCCCAATTTTCCGTAGAATAAGAGACCTTACACTTAGTATGATTCTACGTTAAAAAGCTAGGAGTTGATAGACATGTTATGATTATTCTAGGTTGAAGTACTACGTGTAGCGTATTCTACTTGAAGGGTGGAATAACTATCAAGGTTGAAGTACGTTGGAGCATTTTGCAACTTGTCGCTAGTCGTCGCGAGGTATGTGAACCTCTTCTTTCTTTTGGCATGATCCTACGTATGAAATAGCCATGTGATATTATTTCACGATTTCTTCTACTCTTAGAAGTTAAGAAGTATCCACGTTGTTGATTCTAGGTTAAAGGTATGTCTAAGTTATCCTAAGTCCTTACCAAGTCTTATGGGAGATGTTGGTAAGAATGGTTAGGAAGTTATGAGGTTCGATTTAAAGTTATGTGCCTTGATTTATTTAAAGTAAGTAAGTTGAATTTATAATTGAAAGGGGACTTGTTTTTATAAGTGAAAGTTATATGATTTTAAAGAGGATAAGTTACTTGGTTTTGGAAGCATATGAAACTTTATTTTTCAAGTTATGAGACTTGATTTCTAAAGTATAGATGATGTGATTTTACATGTATAAGTGACATGAGTTTAAAGAGTATATGATATGAGATTCTAAGACTATAAGCTTTGATATTATAAGTGGAAATGACTTGATTTAAAAAGTATGGCTTCTTAATTTATTTCAAAAGTTAAGAAGATTGATTTCAAAAGAGTATGTGACGTGAGTTTTAAAAAGAAAGGAGTTTTATGATTCTTTTTAAGTATGTATGTACGTAGTAATTTTGGGTTTAGTTTCCCCAATGTGATAAGAAATAAAAGTGCCTAAGAGTTCTCTAAAATGAAAGGTTGTTATAATAGCTTTATGGGAAGTTGTTATAACGACTTAAGAAGAAGTAAAAGAGTGGTTTAAAATGTTATGTAAGGAAAATCACACCGAGCCCCAGAGGCGGGCCGGATTATGCTACATGATTCCACAGTACACCGAGCTCCACAGGCGGGCCGGATTATGCTACATGATTCCACAGTACACCGAGCCCCACATGCGGGCCGGATTATGCTACATGATTCCACATTACACCGACCCCACAGGCGGGCCGGATTATGCTACATGATTCCACAGTACACCGAGCCCCACAGGCGGGCCGGATTATGCTACATAATTCCACAGTACACCGAGCCCCACAGGCGGGCCGGATTATGCCACATGATTCATCAGTACACCGTGTCCCGCAAATGGGCCGGATTACGTTATCACGTATGGATAATCAAAGTAAGCTCCCAAATAAGAAGTCCCTCCATAAAGGGTCGGATTATGTTATGTAAGATATGTAAGTTATGTGGAAAAACTTGATCGAACTCTTAAGTATGCATGTAAGAATATGATGTTAATTCTTATTGAAAGAAGGAAAAGAACGGTTAATGTACGATTGATTTCATGAGTTAAAATGGCACGGTAGGATCTGGTATTTCATTTTTATACTTGCCCCTGTCATTTTTTTTACAGTTATGATTTGGTTACTGTACCTTATTTTCGTTCCATACTCGGTGCCTGTTGTACTGACCCCCTTCGGGGGGCTGCGTTCATTCCCGCAGGTGTTAGGTACACAGGTTGGTGATCCTTGCTCTTAGGATCTCTGTTAAGTATTTGGGAAGAAGCTCCATTTACTACAGAGGCTTGTCTTTTGGTATAGGTCCCTGTTGTTGTAGATTTATGTACATTCAGGGGTATGGCGGGGCCCTGTCCCGTCACAGTGATTATGTCAAAATTCTTAGAGGTTTGTAGTCATATCTTGTGGGTCAGTTTGTAAAAGAAAGGAGGTAACTGCTTTCGGTTATGTATTTATATATCCAGTGAGGTAGCCTTATCGGCTAACCTGTTGTTATTTCTTGTAGATTTATTTTATGTTTCATGTATGTTCCGCTGATTTTCTCTGATGTATACCTGTAAGGGTGTACAGGTAGGGCACCAGTCGCGGGTCCAGAGTCGGGTCGTTACAATGAATTCAACCATTATTTGGTTGAATAACACCTCTCAATAAATGTCATTAAATGGCCATTGATTGTCATTAGTTGGCTAGATAAAAAGTCATCTTACACACAATATAAATTGAGGCCCTTGACTCAATTATAGAAGAATATCACTCGACTCAGCAGCGCCACTATAACACTATCAGATTTTGTGTCTTATGATTTCAGGCTATCAAGATCTAGGAGCTTATAACAATTGGAACGAAGACTCAAGAATCCTTAAAAACGGAGTGCAAGAACCCACAAGTTTAATGTAGCCACAACTATTATTGGCTACAAGATTGTTAACCATTGTAATTACTTTGTTTATCTTTTCAAAGGACTAGTAATAGCTGTATACTATTTAGTAAATCCATTATATCTCACATTTTCCACATCTACTTACGCACCCATTTTCCAGTACTTAATTGGCAAGAATTCCCTCAAACTTGGCCAACAAGTTCACGCTCACATGGCCATTCGAGGGATTTCACCCAACGGATTAGTCTCAGCCAAAATGGTCGCCATGTATGCCAGTTCCGGCGAAATCGACTCCGCCTCATATATTTTCGATAATGCCACTGAACCCTCTTCGCTTCTATACAATGCTATGATTCGAGCACTTACCCTTTATGGAATTACCAAAAGAACAATACAACTTTACTTACAAATGCATTCTTTAGGCTTACGTGGCGATAATTTTACATATCCCTTTGTTTTCAAGTCATGTGCGAATTTATGTGATGTTTGGTTCGGAAAATGTGTTCATAGTTTGATTTTGAGATGTAGGTTGGTTTTTGATATTTATGTTGGTACTTCTTTGATTGATATGTATGTGAAATGTGGTGATTTGGTTGATGCTCGTAAACTGTTTGATGAAATGCATGTGAGAGATGTATCGACTTGGAATGCGTTGATTGGTGGGTATATGAAATGATAGATTATTTAAATATGCTGAGGCCTAATTGGGTGATGATTATGAGTGTCTTACCTGCTTGTGCACACTCGGCTGCACTAGAGCGTGGGAGGAAGATACATAGTTTTGCTAGAGAGACGGGATCGGAGATGAATCTTTCGGTGCAGACAGCTCTTATAGCAATGTATGCTAATTGTGGGAGCTTGGTTGATGCTCGTTTCTGTTTCGATCAGATGAACCTGAAGGAGAAGAAGTTGGTGGCTTGGAATACGACGTTTACTGCTTACACATCGCATGGTTGTGGGCAGGAAGCTGTTTCAACGTTTGAGGATATGTTACGAGCTGGTATGATGGAATCACATTTACATGATTGCTATCAGGTTGCAGCCACTCAGGTCTTGTGGATGTTGGGCTGATATATTTCGATTGTATGAGTTCAGTTTACTTTGTAGAGCCGAGAGAAGAACATTTTGCTTGTGTGGTTGATCTTCTTGGTCGTGCTGGATGATTGGTGGAAGCATATAACCTCATTTCTCAAATGCAAATGGTAGCAGGACCAAGCATTTGGGGTTCCTTATTAGCTGCTGGTCGAAGCCATCACAACTTAGAAATTGCAGAATTAGCAGCTAAAAAGTTATTTATCTTGGAACCAGACAACAGTGAGAATTACGTCGTGCTCTTAAATATGTATGCAGAAGCTGGAATGTGGGAGGAGGTGAACGACTTAAGGATCCAACTGAAATCACAACGGGTTAAAAAGAATCCTGGATGTTAGTGAAGAGGAGAAAGAGCCAGATATTACTTTCGCTTTGCATGATGTGAGTGAAGAGGAGAAAGAGCAAAACCTAAGTAGTCACAGTGAGAGGCTGTCAATTGCCTTTGGCATTCTTAATACAAGCCCAGGTACAGTTCTCCGAGTGACAGAATCTTAGAATATGTGGAGGCTGTCATACTGTTATAAAACTTATCTCAAAGATATATGACAGAGAGATCATTGTAAGGGATGCGAATCGGTTTCATCTATTCAAAGATGGATCCTGTTCCTGCAGGGAGTACTGGTGACGAAAAATGTAAGATGTAGTTATTGGATAATTCTAATTTATCTGGTCATGTCAAGATCAATTAACAACTCAGATTGAGAATTCTTGAAGTCTCTGTGCTTAACCATCTCGGAGAATGCCAACTGTAATATCAGTCTTATTCATGAAAGTATATGTATGTTCTAGAGACAATCTGTATTAGAACACAATGTACTTTATACACATTCATATTTATATTAATAATGATTAATATTATGACAATTTGCATTTGTTGAATTATTAGTTGATTGTTTATAATTTTCTATAAATGCATCCCTAGAGGTTACGCGTTTATTAATGATGTGAGAATTAATGTTATAACATAACTCTTAAATTACCTCGACTAATGATCATCGAAATTATCGATGATATGCGATACGTCGGCATGTGGTCTGCATAATATCCTTAGGGCTTAGGGGATGTAGTATGTCTCACTTGCTACGAGTTATGACAACTCGTGATGGACACATGGATACTTGTTGAAGTATTGGTATGTCCTGCTGATGTACTGTTTTGTTATATGTCTATAATGTCATCGGCGTGTGGGAGATAAAAGTCCTTAGACTTGAGGTCAATATCATCTTATTTACGGAGTAATGTACTTTGATCCTGTCCTAAGCTCAAATGTCTTAATAGGTTGAGACGCGGCTTGTTTTGGGTGCATTACGAAGTAGATTAAAGGTGGTATGTGAGCCAAGAAAGGATTCATTCCTTGAATTTATATTCGAGTGAACACTCAGGTACTCATATGGTATTAGGTTGACTAAGTCATTGACCAATGCAATGGACATGTCTGTGACATGGTCCTGTTGTCAACTAATATAGATGAGTTATAATAATCAAGCCATTTGGATAGACACTTGACAAATTCTAAGCTTGATTGAGTGTGTCATGAATGAAGAGATTTTATCTTCTCACATATAGGTTCTGTTCACATATTTTGTGTAGCTAAACTTTACATATTGGGTTCGTCTTCCGGCGCAGTCTAGGAGTTCCGTGAAGATCCTAATGTAATTAGTGACGATATGTAAAGGCCTAAAGGGTAACACTAAGTCAAATGTTCCGTCGATTGAATGATGTAATTAGAAGGAGATTATACCTAAATGTTCGGTTTTTGACCGGGACATTAAAATGGGAAAGTGGACAGAAAATAGGACGGAACCGCGGTGCCTTGATTCAGGACCACGGTGCCAGGAACACGTGCCAGCACCGCGGTGCCTCATCGAGGATCGCGGTGCGGTGACGTGGCCCGACAAGACGCACTCGATGCGATTTTCATTGGGCCCACTCACGGAAACCCTAAGCCTCTGTTTAAAACTATAAATAGAGGGCTTACCCTCCCATTTCAATACAAGACAAAACCTAAGAGAGGTCAATCTCTTCTAAAGCTCTGTCAGAATCTCTAGCATTCCTGACTTGACAAATTATATCACAGTTATCCTAAAACTTACAAATCGAGGGACGTTTGTGTGTGCACCCTCGGACTACACAAAGTAACAGATTCAACCGCTTGGCTGATTGCTGCTTCGAATGTAAGTCTTCTGTCGAAGTTTTACATTAATTATGTGCTTTGTATTTTAATTACTTATCATACTACAGTTCGACCGTCGTCGGATTTGAAACATAAATTTTCAAATTCCGCTGCGTGTACGAACCCGACGTAAACACCTACAGTGGTATCAGAGCATGGGCTGTTTCGTATGATTTGTAATAATATTAATGATAATATTAGTTAGGATTTGTTTAGATCTATATTTTATGTATTTAAAAGCTTTAAAATACTAAACCTTTAGAACACATGGTCCTTGTGACCAGATCTGTTAATGCAATTATGTATTCGAACAAGTCAATCCAATATATAACTCTTCTAAGTTGAAATGCGTTATCCGGCTTAAAGCATGATGCATTGAAACGAAGAACGAGAAGAAAATTGGATTTGATGGTCGATGAACATGTTGTTTTAATGGTGATGGTAATACATGTGATATATCTGAAAGATCTGACCGTAAACCAGTTTTAGGGGTTCAGAAATTTTGAATTTTGTGATTCTAGATGAGAGGCACCGCGGTTCCATGATGGAGCACCGCAGTGCCTGCTAGGGTTTTGTGGCGGCGCCGAGATTCCACAATTGGAACACCGCGGTGCTGCCCATATGAAGCCAGAGGCACCGCGGTCCTGTTCATGGGAGTCGCGGTGATGTTCATCCAGAAGCTTAAAATTAATTTTTCGGACAATCTGCCTTCAAGGCACCGCGGTTCCACCTGTTAGGACCGCAGTTGTGACGATAATTAAGAGGCGCCGCGGTGCCACTTGTTAGGACCGCGGTGCTAATTAATATGCAGATTCCAGTAGCTCACTGCCTCGAAGGCACCGAGGTGCCACCAGATGAATTTATAAGTGTTATACCCCCTATTTCCAGAGTATGTACGTAAGGGAATACGTACAAAAAGTTTGGCCTTAAAGTTTAGGCCTTGGACGATTTTTTTTTGGCACAACTCACAAAACGAATAGTTTTCCGACGAAACGTTTCCACAGCTTTCGTAGGGAAAATTCCGGCTATGCCATTTCTAATTTTTGCGGATTTTTCCGAGAGACAAAACATTTTGGACCAACGGGAGGGCGACACTTGTCACCCTCCAATTGATGGACTTGAAATCGTCCATTTGGACGAATTGGACTTGGTGTTGCACGTTTTTTGTGCCTTGGCACAAGTCAAGGATTAGGTAGGATATTTTGTGTGCAAGTTGGCCAAGGACACTTGCCCTAATCTTGGCCTTACACTTGCCTAGCACTTGGCTTAATCTTGGCCATTGGTTGGCCACTTCGACCTATAAATACCTCTCTGAGATGAAGAGTTCTTCATCCACAAAAGCTTCCAAGTCTAAAAATCCTCTCCTCTCCCTTTGTAGCCTTTCGTCCAAACACCTCCTCCCCTTGTGAAGGCCCTGGCCGAATACCCCTCTAGCCTAAGTAGTTTGGCCGAGGCCACTAGCCTAGCCAAAACCTACCCCCCCTCCATTGGTAGAAAAGTTGTCTTCTTGTATTGTTATAATGCCCAAAATACCCTAGCCCAAATCCCTTAGTACTTAGTAGAAGTTGTGAAGAACTTCTAAGGTTTCCTTGGAGCATACAACTTAGGAGCAAAACCTTGCTCAGGCGCGACTTTATCTAGGATATTATTGGGCTTACCGAGGTAACTAATCCTAACCCTCTTTTGAATTAGAGAATACTTACTGTAGTAGTATAAGAATAAGTATAAATACTTAGAAGAATATTGAAGAATCGACTTGAACTGTTATCACAAGAAGAGTTTAAAAGAAGAATAATTGAACTATGCTTATATAGGACTGCTTTCACGATGAGACTTATATAGCTCACCGGGTAGGAAGTCTGCCCGACTTTCCGTAGAATTGTGAACCTCTGTTTAGAATGACCTTGAGTAGTCTTTGATAGATGTGCGTGACTATTATAGGTGACTCTGCGCATGACATATTCAACTTGGCGTGGTTTTCACGAGAAGGTATGTGATTCTTCCTAAAACATGATATTTTATAATATATATGTAGTAGGCACGCATACGTGTTAATCGAATAATAACTACGCAATGTCTTTGACTTAAGCTCGAATAATACTTACTAATGCCTCTGGCTTAAGCTCGACAACACTTACTGAATGCCTCACGCTTAAGCTGAATAATAAAGAATCAAAACATTTCAAAAGAATCTCAATCATTTTTAATGTAAGAGAACTAATTGGTTTTAAAATGAAGCTTAAGAGTTATACTAGCTTTATGGGAAGTTAAGTATAACCACTTAAGAGTGATAAAAGAAACAGTTGCCTATGTGTTTATAACAGACTTATATTGAACCGTGAAAGAATAATAAGATGGTTTGACAAGTAGACATGATATGATGCTATGTGTGTTAGTGTCTTGTAACGTTTGTATATGAGAGTATTCTTGTCAGGCTTATGTTGTTTAAAAGATAAGTTTATGTTAGTGTACTATCACTCACCCCTTGACATATTACGGGGTTAAGTCGCCTCCGACGCGGTAGACTCGTGATGCAGGGACCATGATTCGAGAATACCTACGCGGGTCCAAGGGACCTACGCGAGCTACGGAGTTCCAGTTAGTGATGCGGTTACACCTCACGCGTCTATGTGGCCACGCGACTACAAATCCGGGATTTACGCCGAGTAGCTACCCTCGACGCGGGTTATGTACTCTACGCGCCTATGTGAGTGGCCTATGCGGACTACGAGAGTCCGTGATTAGGCTTGCATGGTGATACTACGGGCAATTGGCCCGCCGATCATTCGCAGCCTAGAAAAGACTCGCATGCTTACCTATTGTTGCTCTTGTTTATGATGTGGCACTATGTGCGATTCCTGGTTGTTTCATACATACTTGCAAAACCGATTTTAAAATAATATGTTTTCATTTAAGTATTTTACTGCTTCATATACTTAGTACTGTTATCATCGACCTCCTTCTGGGCCGCTCATGCCGCAGTAAGGCAAGCGGTGTGCTAGATCCACATTCTTAGGATCTCTACGTTGGTGTCGGAGCTCCATCCTTTCCGAGGCTCTACTTTGGGTATGATCTCCTGTTGTAGATAGTTTTGTCGATCGCCAGGTATGGCGGCCCCGTCCCGCCATAGTTGTATATTTCCTTAGAGGTCTGTAGAGTCATGTTGTACAAGATCTGATGTAATCGCTAAAACCATGTTTATATATATATGCTAAAGGCGACGTTTTCACATAAGCGTGTCTTATTTTATAAACTGTTTCATGTCTTGTTTATATTTCCGTGATTACTCGATGTATGACTACTGGTGCCCCTAAGGCACTACCACGCCCCGAATGGGTCGTGACAAAAGTGGTATCGAGCGATTAATCCTCGGAAAGTGTCTACGCACCGTATCTAGTAAGTCTTGATTATCGGTGTGTTGCGCACCACACCAATAATCGTGAGGCTATAAGATATTTAGGATTGGTTTCCATTCTTCTCACTCGAGATCGTGCTTTAGAGTGTGTTAAAGTTGGACCTCTAACGTATTCCTTTCTCAGAATTATGCCTCCACGTAAGGCAACCCGCCTGGCGGCAAGGCAAAGGCGGAGGCGCCACGACACCGAGAGTTACGAGGGCTCGCCCGATCTACCAGAGGCGGCGAGTTCTACGACGCCAGCCAAAGAGACCACATTACCCACACCTCCTGTCCCACAGCAGTGGGCGTCGGAGTTAGGGTACAAGGAGAAGGCCCACTATTGGCTAGAGTCAGGCGAGATACAAGATAGGCCGGACGCGGCAGCCTGGGCCTAGCTCAGCTCGGCCGCACCTGGTGCACCCGAGGCGAATAGTTTGAGGCTACGAGATTTCTTGAGTTGTAGCCCGCGAGTTTTACTGGTCGAGGCCGAGGATGATCCGCAGGAGTTCATCCGTCGCCTCTGAGGATCACGCGAGTGATCAAGGCCTCAGACAGAGTCCGTGACCTTCGCAGATCGGCCGCGCGATACCGCAGCCGATTGGTTTTATTCATGGAGTTATCCCGGAGAGCACGCGTCCCCGCCTACTGGGATGAGTTCTCGAGGCTTTCTCACTCACTTCTTGCCTCCAGATGAGGAGGGCGCGGCCGATAGATTTTTACTGCCGAGGCGAGAGGGCGACCGTCGGGAGTACAATGTCGAGTTTGATTCATTGGCTCGATATGTCCCAGCGTTAGTAGCGATTATGGAGGATGGTGCACCGCTACGTCACGAGCTAGATGACTATATGGCCGAGTCATGTGCGGTGTTTCTTCACCGGTATGGACATTACCGCATGCAGCTCATGCTCTTGGATGTGAGCGAGCGTAGAGACCACGGGTCGACAGCAGCAGCAGAAGACCAGACGGCAGGTCTTTTGGTGGCTATCGTGGTGGCGGCCTCGAGCGAGCCTAGATTTGCACCACTTCCACCAGAGCACTCGCACCGCCCTCGCCACCCGAGGATATTCGAGGGCCGAACAGGGCCCCAGGACTTCAGACGTCCAGAGCGGAAGAGGTACTGGCCGATCGGGACCACCCCCTCAGTGTGGCCGATGCGCAGATCCCACTTCGGAGTTGTGGTGCTACGGAGCTTGTTTCGGGCCAGGCCGCAGGGTCACTATGCGAGGAACTGTCACCGGGCGGCAAGGCCGATGGTAGGGTCACCTACGAGTTCTTTCACGTCTTCTTCATCCCCGACAGCTACTCGCCGGAGGGCAAGGTACTCATGGACCAGCGGTCGCGCAGAGGTCGTGGCGCGGTCCCGATTCTAGCGGTCCTCGAACCGCATTTATGCTTTGTCCACCGACAGATCGGGAGGCCTCACCGATGTCGCCAGGTACCTTATCGGTCGGGTTTGATGTTTATGCCTTGATAGATTCGGGTTCTACTCATCCTATATATCTCCCTTGTTGCTAGTAGGATAGGATAGAGCACGAGTCCATAGACCCTTTCGAGGTAGCTACGCGGTGGTGATTCTGGTAGCTCGGCGGGTATATAGAGCTTGTCCTGTGACCATTTACAGTCGTCGGACCCTAGCCGACTTGATAGAGTTAGAGATGATTGACTTCGACGTGATCATGGGGATGGATTGGCTAGCTTCTTGCTACGCCAATGTAGACTGCAGAGAGAGAGTAGTACGGTTCCAGTTCTGCGAGCCGGTTGTTGAGTGGGAGAGGAGCACGGTATCGCCGAGGGGTAGGTTTATTTCCTACCTCAAGGCTAGGAAGATGGTGCAGAAGGGGTATATCTACCATCTCGTTCGGGTGTTTGATACTGAAGCTGCGGTACCATATTTTCCGTCAGTTCCAGTGGTCAGAGAGTTCCCAGACGTGTTTCCAGACGACCTCCCGGGTATCCCTCCTGAGAGGGAGATTGAGTTTTGTATTGACATATTGCCGGACACTCGCCTATTTCCATTCCGCCATACGTAATGGCACCGCCAAGTTGAGAGTCAAGGATCGGCTTAGAGATTTCTTGGAGAAGCGGCTTCATCAGCCTAGTGTTTCTCCCCGGGAGCGCTGTATTGTTCGTGAAGAAGAAGGACGACGCCGCGCATGTGTTGATTATGGCGGTGAACAAGGTGACCATTAAGAACGATACCCTTCCCGTGATTGATGATTTGTTCGACCGGGTGCGCGAGTAGATGTTTCTCCAAGATTGATCTGCGATCGGGCTATCATCAAGTAGTCGAGAGGTGGATGTCCCTAGGATCGCATTCGGACCAGACGCATTATGAGTTCAGTGGTCATGTCTTTTGGTTGACCAATGCTCCGGCAGATTCATGGATTTGATGAACCGAGTGTTCAAACCATTTTTGGACACGTTTGTGATAGTGTTCATTGATGATATCTTGGTTTATTCGCGCCAGAGCGAGCACGCGAGCATTTGGCGATCGTGTTGTGCTTCCAGACGCCAGCTTATACGCCAAGTTTTCCAAATGTGAGTTTTGGTTGATTTGATGGCGTTTCTTGGGCATATTGTCGGGCTGATGGCATTCGAGTGGATACGCCAAGATCGAGGCGCAGACTTGCCTGACCTACTACTCCGGCAGAGGTTCGCGATCGGGCCTTGCAGGATATTATCGTCGGTTCGTGGAGAAGTTTGCTTCTATCTCTGCACCATTGACTAGGTGACTCGAGGCACCAAGTTTGATGGTGATGCTTGTGGCGTGGTTTCGATTCTTTGAAAGAGAGATCGACGACCGCCCCGTTCTTACTCTTCTAGAGGTCGGATGGTTATGTCATGTATTGTGACGCGCAGCATCGGGTTGGGATGTGTGTTGATGCAGCATGGCGGGGTTATAGCATATGCATCCCGACACCAAGAAACACGAGAGGAACTACCCCACCCATGATTTGGAGTTGGGGCGTGATTCACGCTTTGAAGATCCGGAGGCACTATTTGTATGGGGTTCACGTGGATATTTTTACAGA
Organism: Przewalskia tangutica; assembly: GCA_029844215.1. NCBI lineage: Eukaryota > Viridiplantae > Streptophyta > Magnoliopsida > Solanales > Solanaceae > Przewalskia > Przewalskia tangutica. The sequence goes on from CM056727.1 coordinate 122,166,303, forward strand.
CCACAAGAGCCTCGGTATATCTTCGGCCAGGGAGCTGAACTTACGGCAGGCGGTGGTTAGAGTTGCTTAAGGATTACGATGTTGATATCTGTACCACCCGGGAAGGCCAATGTTAGGCGTATGCTTAGTCGTAGTCGATGGGGAGCCTATCGATGCGGCTAGAGAGGAGGACATGGTTCGTGATTTGCATCGATTAGCGAGCCTTGGTGTCCGCTTGATTGATTCGATAGCGGTGGGGTTAGAGTTCGTGAGGTTGCCGAGTCTTCCATCGTCGGCGAGGTGAAGAGGCAACAGCTCGAGGATCCGCTTTGACACGTTATCGTGATACGCCTCTTCGTGAGGCAAGGGTCCTTTGAGGTAGCACCATGGGTGCTAAGGTTTGAGGGCAGTTGTGTTCCGGATGTTTGAGGACTTGGCGAGGTTCTGGGGAAGCACACGCAAGCGTTTCATCCATCCGGGTCGACCAAGATGTACCACGACCAGATCCGTGTATTGGTGGGATGGCTTGAAGAGGACGTTGCGAGTTCGTAGCTCGCCCGTGTTGTCGCAGTGAAGGTAGAGCACCGAGGCCCGGTGGTTTGTTGCGACGATTGAGATCCCGACACGGAAGTGGGAGGTAATCAACATGGACTTCATCACGGATTACCTCGCACTCGGAGGAGACATGATTCTATATGGGTTATCGTCGGCGGTGTGAAATCAGCCCACTTTCTTCCGTCGGACGACTTTTTCTGAGGATTATGCGGACTTTACATCCGAGAGATCGCCGATCGCACGGAGTCCCTACTTCGATCATATCGCATGCAGGAGCCCGATTACGCTAACTTACGGAGGTCCTTCCAGGGGTTTAGGGACGCAGTGAGCACGAGTCGCATTTCATCCACGCATGCACGGACAGCAGAGCGCACTATCCGCACTCTTGAGGATATCTGCGAGCCCGTTATTGACTTCGATGGTAGTTGGGAGGATCATTTGCCTCTAGTTGAGTTCGCGATAATAATAGCTACCACTCCAGATTCGATGGCGCCTTATGAGGCCTTGTATGGGAGGAAGTGCAGATCGCCATAGGTTGGTTCGATGTGGCGAGAGTGCGGCTAGTGGGACCAGATTTGGTGCAGTGACGGTGGATAAGGTGAAGCTTATCCGAGAGCGCTATCGACACCGTAGTCGGCAATCGTCGATGCAGATCATCGTCGTCGACATCCGGAGTTCGCGATTGATGATTGGGTTTTCTGAAGGTGTCACCCATGGCGGTGTGATGAGATTCGGGAGGAAGGAAACTCACCAAGGTACATTGGGCCGTTTGATTGTCCGCAGGTAGGCAAGGTTGCTATGAGTTGGATCTGCCGTCCGATCTGGAGGCAGTGCATCCGGTGTTTCACGTAACTATGCTGAGGAGATGTATCGGGGATCCATCTAGGGTACACCCGATTGACGATGTCCAGGTGACCGAGGGGTTATCGTATGAGGAGATTCCCATAGCGATAGTCGATCGTCAAAGTTAGGCGTCTGACCAACGACATGGCTTCCGTCAAAGTCTTGTGGCGAACGAGCTCGAGAGGAGATGACTTGGGAAGCGGAGGAGGACATGAGGCAGAAGTATCCTCACCTATTCCCCACACCTCCAGGTAATTCACTTTCCTACTTGTAAATTTTCGTTATCGAATTTGCCTAAGTGTTGTTTTGTGGCCGTGTGGCTTTTGCAAACTGCTTAAGTTATGAAGAACCTTATCGTGATCTGTCTTGGGAAGGAACATTCGGGATCAATGTTTCTAAGGAGGGGAGAATGTTATACCCCGTATTTCCAGAGTATGTACGTAAGGGAATACGTACAAAAAGTTTGGCCTTAAAGTTTAGGCCTTGGACGATTTTTTTGGGCACAACTCACAAAACGAATAGTTTTCCGACGAAACGTTTCCACAGCTTTCGTAGGAAAATTCGGCTATGCCATTTCTAATTTTTATGGATTTTTCCGAGAGACGAAACATTTTGGACCAACGGGAGGGCGACACTTGTCACCCTCCAATTGATGGACTTGAAATCGTCCATTTGGACGAATTGGACTTGGTGTTGCACGTTTTTTGTGCCTTGGCACAAGTCAAGGATTAGGTAGGATATTTTTGTGTGCAAGTTGGCCAAGGACACTTGCCCTAATCTTGGCCTTACACTTGCCTAGCACTTGGCTTAATCTTGGCCATTGGTTGGCCACTTCTTGACCTATAAATACCCCTCTTGAGATGAAGAGTTCTTCATCCACAAAAGCTTCCAAGTCTAAAAATCCTCTCCTCTCCCTTTGTAGCCTTTTCGTCCAAACACCTCCCCCTCCCCTTGTGAAGGCCCTTGGCCGAATACCCCTCTAGCCTAAGTAGTTTGGCCGAGGCCCCTAGCCTAGCCAAAACCTACCCTCCCTTGGTAGAAAAGTTGCCTTCTTGTATTGTTATAATGCCCAAAATACCCTAGCCCAAATCCCTTAGTACTTAGTAGAAGTTGTGAAGAACTTCTAAGGTTTCCTGAGCATACAACTTAGAGCAAAACCTTGCTCAAAGCGCGACTTTATCTAGGATATTATTGGGCTACCGAGGTAACTAATCCTAACCCTCTTTGAATTAGAGAATACTTCTTGTAGTAGTATAAGAATAAGTATAAATACTTAGAAGAATATCAGAATAGAATTGAACTGTTATCACAGTAGGCGGTTTAAAAGAAGAATAATTGAACTATGCTTATATAGGATCGTTTCACAGACTTATATAGCTCACCGGCAGGGAAACTTTGCCCGACTTTCCGTAGAGAATTGTGAACCCTCTGTTTAGAATGACCTTCAGAGTAGTCTTTGATAGATGTCCGTGACTATTATAGTGACTCTCCGCGCGACATATTCAACTGGCGGTGGTTTTCGAGAAGGTATGTGATTCTTCCTAAAACATGATATTTTATAATATATATGTAGTACGGTGACGCATACGTGTTAATCGAATAATAACTACGCAATGTCTTTGACTTAAGCCCGAATAATACTTACGGAATGCCTCACGCTTAAGCTCGAATAACACTTACTAAGAATGCCTCACGGCTTAAGCTGAATAATAAAGAACGAAAACATTTCAAAAGAATCTTGAATCATTTTTAATGTAAGAGAACTAATTGGTTTTAAAGCGAAGCTTAAGAGTTATACTAGCTTTATGGGAAGTTAAGTATAACCACTTAAGAGTGATAAAAGAAACAGGTTGCTATGTGTTTATAACGACTTATATTGAATCGTGAAAAGAATAATAAGATGGTTTGACAAGTAGACATGATATGATGCTATGTGTGTTAGTGTCTTGTAACGCTTTGTATATGAGACGACTCTTGTTGTGCTTTGGTTGTTTAAAAGATAAGCTGGTATGTTAGGGTACTATCACTCACCCTTGACATACACGGGGTTGCCGCCTCCGACGCTGGTAGACTCAGTGATGCAGGACCATGATTCGAGAATACCTCATGCGGGTCCAAGGACCTATGCGAGCTACGGAGTTCCGTGTTAGTGATGCGGGTTACACCTCACGCGGTCTATGTGCCATGCGGACTACGAATCCAGACGACGCCGAGGAGTAGCTACCCTCGATGCGGGTTATGTACCTATGCGCCTATGTGAGTGGCTTATGCGACTACGAGAGTCCGTGATTAGGCTTGCATGGTGATACTACGCAGTGGCCTGCCGATCATTCGCAGCCTAGAAAAGACACATGCTTACCTATTGTTGCTCTTGTTTATGATGTGGCACTATGTGCGATTCCTGGTTGTTTCATACATACTTGCAAAACCGATTTTAAAATAATATGTTTTCATTTAAGTATTTTACGATTTCATATACTTAGTACTGTTATCGACCTCCTTCGGGCTGCTCATGCCGCAGTAAGGGCAAGCAGTGCTAGATCCACATTCTTAGGATCTCTACATTGGTGTGAGCTCCATCCTTTCCGAGGCTCTACTTTTGGGTATGATCTCCCTTGTAGATAGTTTTGTCTGATCCAGGTATGGCGGGCCTGTCCCGCCATAGTTGTATATTTCAGAGGTCCTGTAGTCATGTTGTACAAAGATCGGATGTAATCGCTAAAACCATGTTTATATATATATGCCGAAAAGGCGACGTTTTCACATAAATCGTGTCTTATTTTATAAATCGTTTCATGTCTTGTTTTATATTTCACGATTATGTCACGACCAAATCGGGCCCGTGATCGTGCCTTAGCCCGGCACCCTAGTGACACAACATCGAGTAATCGAACATAAAACAACAACATGAGATAACAGAAATATAAAACAATAATCAGGAAACTTGCCTTCGCATATATATAACCATCAACTCTTTTACAAATGAACAGCTTAATCCTTTTTACCAACCCCGCCACAACAGATTATGCACTTCTAAGAATGATACGACCACAATGGCGACAGGCCCCGCCAAACCCCCGAATGTAAACACTTACGCCGGCTGGGACTATACCACTGATAAGCCTCGGAGAAACGGAGCTTCCCAAACGCCGAATCGCGACTCGAGAGCTAGGATCAACGATCGATGCCTCAACTGCGGCATGAACGCAGCCTCGAAGGCGAGGTCGCATAACAGTACCGAGTATGTGAAACTAAAGATAAATCAGAAATGAAATCATAGTAGTCTATACAAAGCAGAGACATGTATGATAACCAAACTACGATTCACCATAAATAAGCCATGTCAAGTCGTGGACTCACACCTCAAGTCATCACTCAATTTAACAATGGGTCTCACGCCCACAACATCAATCGTGCGTGGAATACCTTCCTCACCGCCAGCTTTATGATATACAAGCACCAAGGAATACATATGAACACCGGTCCCACTGTGTCCTAATAAAGCTGCATGGTAAGCACGAAGGCCTAGCCGACTACTAACACCTACGCATCAACAAGGTCATAAAGCGTATCATAAGATCTGTCTGCATCGTCACATGATCAAAGCCGCCACTTGCCCGCAGATCTAATGCGCGCTGCCTAGTCTCGAACTTCCCGCACTCGCATAGGCCAATCTCATCGCCCGCATGAGGTATTCCCGCATCGAGGGTAGCTACTCCGGCATCGCCCCGACTTTCGAGTCCGCACGCCACAAGGACCGCATGCCCATAAAGGACGACACTAACCCGAACTCTCGTAGCTCCGCATAGGCCCCGTGACCCGCATGAGGTATTCTCGAATCACGGTCCTGCATCACCGAGTCTACCCCGTCGGAGGGCGCTTAACCCCTAATCATCTCAAGAGATGAATGCCACAATACTATCATAACGATCGATAGTTAATAAGCACAATCAAGGGAAACCCTTACACAAACATCACAAGATACTAACACACGTAGCATCCTAACACGCTTACTTATCAAGGCAACAAGAAAGTATTACAAGGCTATCACAAACCAATACAATCAAGTTATTCACACAAGGTACTTTCTACTAACAAGTTCGTATCTATCCCCAAAGTACTTCACACATTAAAATCTAAAAAAGATCTGCTTCTTTCACATAAGTCACACAATACCCGTAGTATAAAATAGAGTGATCTGTCCCTTTTAAGAAAACTAAAACTCTTACCTTTGTAAAATCAAGTAACAACATTATTTTCCAAACGCCCAAGTTTGCCTAATTTCAAATGTTCACGTTTCTTATTTTAGAAAGGTTTCGTAGTTCATAGTCTTATTCATTTAAGAATATAATTCTCTTTTAAACAACTGAGAAACATAAGCCTTATATGTGAGTAGGATATTCTTGTTTATAACAATCTTATTACAAAGACCATGATCTAGGAAATATCATTTTGTCTCATCTTAGCTTCTATGCAGATGGAAGTTTCTACTGGTTTTAATAATACTTAATTATTCAAAACATTTCCTTATTAACGCCGCAGTTGGTTTGTCGATACACATTCGATTTCCAAATCAAGAAAGCATTCTTAAGCCGTTATACCTAACTTCCCATAAAGCTAGTATAACTCTTAAGTTTTCAAACACCAAGTATTACTTCTCCTTTCAAAATGATTCAAAATCTTTTGAAATACTTCAAGTTCTTTCTTATCATATAACAAGCCGCTTATAGTTCAAATCGCTTACCTTTTAAAACCACATGTATTTTCTTACTAACATAAAGTCGTTATAACCAACTTCCCATAAAGCCGTTATAACACTTTATGTTTTAAACCACTCAAACACATTTAGCACGTATGACGTCTACCGTACTACATAGTTTCACACATATCATGCTAGAAGAGATAGGAAGAGGTTCACATACCGCGACGAGTATCGACTACAGCAAAATGCTCCAAGTACGTCCACACGTCGTCTACCCCGTAAGCCACGTAGATCGCGCCACCCGTAGTACATCAACCTATAAGGCCACAAGGCGCTTATTAACATTTTGATCTCATCTTAGAACATTCGACAGAAAATTCGGCAAAGACCTCCCCGCAACAACAGAAACCTCCTCCTCTCTAACGAGGCCGCTACCAAGCCAACCGGGGTTATACATCTAACCCCAACTGCACAATTCTACTCCACTACTACTACAAGTTCATCGTAATACCCATGTAATTACAGATTCGATTCTTCAGCTTAAGTCGAAGGACATTGCCACAAGCTATGTTGATTATATATATATAGTATACTTCAACTATATAATCTAACGACATGTAATTTCCAATTACAAATAGGACAAGATATTTACCTCGATAAGCCCATAATTATCCGAGTTTAATGTCGATCCCGGGCAATCGCTTAGCTCCAACTCCGAGCGCCCAACCCGCTCTAAACCACCCTTAGAAGTTCTAACCAACTTCTACACAATACTCCAACTGACTATGGAGATTTTCCTGTGGTTTCGGTTTGGACCGACGGGAAGTATAATAGTATTTCGGCTTTTCAGATAGTATAACCTTAGAATACTACAAGGTATACTGGCTAAGGTAATTTGGGCATTATAACAATACTGAGAGTATTTCTACACCACAGGGGTATTATACGAAGCAACTAGGCAGTGGGTACCCCACTACCACACTACTAGAGTGGGTGTACTTCGGCCAAGGCCTCAGGAGTGGGTGCACCTCGGCCAAGGCCTCACAAAGGAAGAGGAGGGACGAAACCATAAGGAAGGGGGAGGATTCTAACACTTAGGAAATATTTAGGATGAAGAAGTTCATCAAAGGAGAGGGTATTTATAGACAAGCCAAGGCCAACCAATGGCCAAGATCTAGCCAAGTGTATAGCAAGTGTAAGGCCAAGATTCACCCAAGTGCCCCCTAGACCCTACTCCTTAAAACCCTCACAAATATCTACACAAAAATCAACCAAGACTTTGCTCATTCAATCGGCCCTAACGCCCCTTCAAGTCCACCCACGAGAGGTGCAATGTTTTGCCCTCTGGTTGGTCAAAAACGTTTCGTCTCTCGTAAAAATCCGAAAAAATAATAAATGACATAGCCTTAATTTACCCTTCTTATGTTTGGTAGAACTTTTGGTCTAAAAACGACTCTAACCGTGTCACAGACAAACATATTTCGGCCAAGGTGCCACATGGGGTGACACGTGTCGCCCCGATTCGCCCAAAATATTTCGTCTTCCGAAAATATCTATAACGGCCAAAATCTCAAAATCAAAGCGGCTCTACAAAACCAGAATTTCTCCCGTGGCCCCACGTGACCATTTCCGAAAATAAAATTCCATAATTCTAATATAATCTAAGAAGTCCAAAAACCAAATATGGGAATCCAATTCCCATTAACGAACCTTTTTCCTTCACAAAAACCGGAAACTTTTCCGTGGAAAATTCACCTCTTTCTTCCTTTCCAATCTTTGCCGTGATTCTCGCACGCACGCCCTCGCATACATACCACGAACTACGGGTATAACATTCTTCCTTAGAAACATTCGTCCCGAATGTTCCTTCTAAGTCTCAAACAAGCGGCGCCAAAGATAGTCTTCACTACTATACTTACGAAACAATCCTGCCATACCTGGCCATAGAAATACCTGCGCAACATACTTATATCCAAGTCTACGAGGAAACACCTCTAACATCACCACAAATAATACCACTTTTGTCACTTTGTCGCGAGCCTTGCTCGACGACCCAACAAATGGTACCGGCCGCACGCGATCACCAAGCTCGCCGTGACACTAACCCTTACCACATTTCGACATCGCTTTAGTTTCCAAAACTCGGTTACTATCTCTTTACGTGGGCATCATTAATCGGGAACATTCGGATGGATCTTGATACTTTCGAACATAACAATACGAAAGACCGGACGCCCCGCCTCCTAAGTCGGACGGCAAAAGCTAACATATAGGCAACCCGCCTATTCTTCACATGAACTCTGCGGCCCAAAAGTAACTCGCTAAGTTCCTTCTGTTTCCAAAACTCGTCACACCCTGACCGGGGTGGTACTTTCAAGAAGACCGACCGTCAACCTGAACTCTAAGCGTCGTCGCCGATCATCCGCACGATTCCTCTGAGCTGCCAGAACTTCTTCTAGACGAGCTTTACCCTATCCACAGTCTGCTGGAACAAGCCTGATCCAACTATCTGAACCCTGCCAACATCGAACCAATCGACCGGCAACTTACACTTCTGCCCCAACAAGGCTTCGTAAGGCGACATCCGAACACTGAAATGGTAGCTTAAACGCTCCCTCCACAGGAGACAACAATCCTCGCAACTTCCCCTGAAATCCACACACTGGCCCGAGGGCGAATGCGATTCTGAGACTCACCTGAGTCCTTAACCCTGCCTGGTAAAACTTCCAGAAACAAAAACAGCCGTAACCTGGGCTCCACTGTCTGCCATAAGGTGAAGGTAGGCACCCCGTGCAGCCTTACAACCTTTCTGACAAATCAACACTGCCGAGTGAACGGTCCCGACCGAAGAACACGATGGGCTGCCCCCATCGACCGACCACTGGTCGAACGCATCCACGAACTCGTACGCTGGTCAACTAAACTTGGGCCTAACACCCTCGTGACTCCTAACACAAGGCGACCACCACAACCGGACCCACCACCAAACATGCCGCTGGTTGACCCGCAACACGGCCTCAACCCGACCCGGCATTGCGCAAAAACACTAGCTCCCCGGCGAACAATCTCACTAAACACGTTACGAAAACCTAACTGCCTTCTTAGCTCAACTACCTCTTTCATTTCATACCACTTAGGACCTATCCCAAACATAGCTCTCGTGCACTATGCACTTCGATAAGTATCAAACATAACACTACACCTTTTCTCGAGATGGCCTTACCTCTAAGGTCTGTACGTATAACACTCTAAGGCTCACACCTTCTCTATTCCCCAAAATCTTACTCGCTAACCCACCATGATTTCTCATCACAACTACCACGCCGCTATCGTAACATAGCACTTAAGGTATACTCACCTTGAAAGTTACCGCGACTCACGCCCGCCCTCTTCTCGCCGCCCTGGTTAACCCGTCAATCTCTACGTTACCGCTGTACATAAGCCCGCATACGTGCCATGCCAAGCCCAATCAAGAATTACTCTTGCACAACCTCTCTTAGGTAGTCATCAAGACTCGTGGTACATCGGTATAATCTCTCGTAGCCAAATCTATAGCTAGTAATGGTCGCCTCTTTGCAATCTATATTCACCGTTCCCGCCGTGGAACCGGCGTTCAAATATCGTGGACGCAGTAGGAACCGCCGTCATCGTGCTAAACTCACGGGCTAGTGACGTCGCAGAAATCCCGAATGAAGCACTACCTAGGTAATGATTGGGCTGTGCCCTCGCAACCTTCTCAACTCAACTCAGCCTCCGGCCGCCCGCCTCCCGGGCCCGGGTTGCCTACGCGAGGCATAACGATAAGGGAATGAATTTCGTCGGAGGGTCCAACTTACAACACTTTCTAAGGCACGATCTCGAGTGAGAAGAATAGAAACCAATCCTAAATATCCTATAGCCTCCTCGATTATTGGTGTGGTGCACAACACACCGATAATCAAGACTTCTGAATCGGATACGGCTCAGACACTTTCCGAGGATTAATCGCTCGATACCACTTTTGTCACGACCAAATGGCTGGATCGTGCCTTAGCCCGCACCCTAGTGACACAACATCGAGTAATCACGAACATAAAACAACAACATGAGATAAATGTAAATATAAAACAATAATCAGGAAAACTTGCCTTCGGCAGATCTATAACCATCAACTCTTTTACAAATGAACAGCTTAATCCTTTTTACCAACCCTGCCCACAACCGTACTCCGGACCTCTAAGAAATGATACGAGAACAATGGCGGGCCAGGGCCCCGCCATACGCCTGAATGTAAGCACTTACGCCGCAGGGACTATACCACCGATAAGCCTCCGAGAAACGGAGCTTCCCAAACGCTGAATCGTGACTCGAGAGCTAGGATCAACGATCGATGTGCCTCAACTCGCGGATGAACGCAGCCTCGGGCGAGGTCGATAACAAAAATTTAGTATGTGAAACTAAAGATAAATCAGTAAATGAAATCATAGTAGTCTATACAAAGCGGGAGACATGTATGATAACCAAACTACGATTCACCATAAATAAGCGATATGTCAAGTCAGGGACTCACACCCTCAAGTCATCACTCAATTTAACAATGGGTCTCACGCCCACAACATCAATCGTGCCCGTGGAATACCTTCCTCACTGCCGGCAGTTTATGATATACAAGCACCAAGGAATACATATGAACACCAGGTCCCACCTGTGTCCTAATAAAACTGCGAGGTAAGTACGAAGGCCTAGCCGACTACTAACACCTACGCATCAACAAGGTCATAAATCAGATTATAAGATCTGTCTGGCCGTCACATGATCAAAGCCGCCACTGGCCCGCAGGATCTAATGTGCGCGTCTAGTCCTGGAACTTCCCGCAGCTCCGCATAGGCCAATCTCATCGGCCCGCATGAGGTATTCCCCGCATCGAGGGTAGCTACTCCCCGGCATCGTCCTGGACTTTCGAGTCCGCATGGCCACAAGGACCGCATGCCCATAAAGGACGCACTAACACGGAACTCTCGTAGCTCGCATAGGCCCCGGGACCCGCATGAGGTATTCTCGAATCATGGTCCTGCATCACCGAGTCTACCCGCATCGGAGGGCGCTTAACCCGGAATCATCTCAAGAGATGAATGCCACAATACTATCATAACGACTGATAGTTAATAAGCACAATCAAGGGAAACCCCCTTACACAAACATCACAAGATACTAACACACGTAGCATCCTAACACGTTTACTTATCAAGGCAACAAGAAAGTATTACAAGGCTATCACAAACCAATACAATCAAGTTATTCACACAAGGTACTTTCTACTAACAAGTTCGTATCTATCCCCAAAGTACTTCACACATTAAAATCTAAAAAAGATCTGCTTTTTCACATAAGTCACACAATACCCGTAGTATAAAATAGAGTGATCGTCCTTTTAAGAAAACCAAAACTCTTACCTTTGTAAAATCAAGTAACAACATTATTTTCCAAACGTCCAAGTTTGCCTAATTTCAAATGTTCACGTTTCTTATTTTAGAAAGGTTTCGTAGTTCATAGTCTTATTCATTTAAGAATATAATTCTCTTTTAAACAACTGAGAAACATAAGCCTTATATGTGAGTAGGATATTCTTGTTTATAACAATCTTATTACAGCATCCATGATCTAGGAAATATCATTTTGTCTCATCTTAGCTTCTATGCAGATGGAAGTTTCTACTGGTTTTAATAATACTTAATTATTCAAAACAGTTCTTTTATTAACGCCGCAGTTGGTTTGTCGATACACATTCCGATTTCAAATCAAGAAAGCATTCTTAAGCCGTTATACCTAACTTCCCATAAAGCTAGTATAACTCTTAAGTTTTCAAACACCAAGTATTACTTCCTTTCAAAATGATTCAAAATCTTTTGAAATACTTCAAGTTCTTTCTTATCATATAACAAGCCGCTTATAGTTCAAATCGATTACCTTTTAAAACCACATGTATTTTCTTACTAACATAAAGTCGTTATAACCAACTTCCCATAAAGCCGTTATAACACTTTATGTTTTAAACCACTCAAACACATTTAGCACACGTGACGTCACCGTACTACATAGTTTCACACATATCATGCTAGAAGAGATAGGAAGAGGTTCACATACCGCGACGCAGTATCGACTACAGCAAAATGCTCCAAGTACTTCCAAACGCCGGCTACCCTTAAGCCACGTAGATCGCGCCACACGTAGTACATCAACCTATAAGGCCACAAGGCGCTTTATTAACATTTAGATCTCATCGTAGAACATTCTACCGAAAATAAGGCAGCACCTCCCCCCCCCGCAACAGCGTAAACCTCCTCCTCTAACGAGGCCGGCTACCAAGCCAACCAGGGGGGGGTTATACATCTAACCCTAACGGGTACAATTCTACTCACTGCATTACTACACAAGTCTCACTGTAATACATCTATGTAATTACGCTCGATTCGATTCTTGAGCTTAAGTCCAAGGACATTGCCACAAGCTATGTTCAGTTATATATATATAGTATACTTCAACTATATAATCTAACGACATGTAATTTCCAATTACAAATAGAGGGACAAGATATTTACCTCGATAAGCCCATAATTATCCGAGTTTAATGTCGATCCTGGGCAATCGTTTAGCTCCAACTCCGGGCGCACCTACCCGCTCTACAGCACCCTTAGAAGTTCTAACCAACTTCTACACAATGCTCCAACGGACTATGGGGATTTTCCTGGGTTTCGGTTTGTGGTGACGGGAAGTATAATAGTATTTCTGGGCTTTTCGTATAGGTATAACCTTAGAATACTACAAGGTATACGGCTAAGGTAATTTGGGCATTATAACAATACTTGAGAGTATTTCTACACCACAAAGGGGGGGGGTATTATACGAAAGCAACTAGGCTAGGGGGGGGGTACCCCACGGCCACACTACTAGGAGGGGGGGTGTACCCCTCGGCCAAGGCCGCTCGGAGGGGGGGGCACCCCTCGGCCAAGGCCTCACAAAGGAAGAGGGGAGGGACGAAACCATAAGGAAGGGAGGGGGAGGATTCTAACACTTAGGAAATATTTAGGATGAAGAAGTTCATCAAAGGAGAGGGGTATTTATAGCACAAGCCAAGGCCAACCAATGGCCAAGATCTAGCCAAGTGTATAGCAAGTGTAAGGCCAAGATTCACCCAAGTGCCCCTAGACCCTACTCCTAAAAACCCACCCAACTATCTACACAAAAAATCAACCAAGACTTGCTCATTCAATCGGCCCTAACGCCCCTTCAAGTCCACCAACGAGAGGGTGCCAAGTGTTGCCCTCTCGTTGGTCCAAAACGTTTCGTCTCTCGGAAAAATCCGCAAAAATACTAAATGACATAGCCGTAATTTACCCTTCGTAAGTTAGGTAGAACGTTTCGTCAACGACTCTAACCGGGTGTTGTGACAAACATATTTCGGCCCGAGGGTGCCACGTGGGGGTGACACGTGTCGCCCCGATTAAATCAAAATATTTCGTCTTAGAAAATATCTATAACGGCCAAAATCTCAAAAATCAAAGCGGGCCCTACAAAACCGTAAATTTCTCCCGTGGGCCCCACGTGACCATTTCCGAAAATAAAATTCCATAATTCTAATATAATCTAAGAAGTCCAAAAACCAAAGATGGGAATCCATTCCCATTAACGAACCTTTTCCTTCACAAAACGGAAACTTTTCCGTGGAAAATTCACCTCTTTCTTCCTTTCAATCTTTACTGCGTATTCTAAATGCGTGCGCCCTCGCATACATACCACGGAACTACGGGTATAACATTCTTCCCCTTAGAAACATTCGTCGAATGTTCCTTCTAAGTCTCAAAACAAGCGTGCGCGATATAGTCTTCACTACTATACTTACGAAACAATCTGCCATACAGCCCGCGAAATACTGCGCAACATACTTATATCCAAGTCTACGAGGAAACACCTCTAACATCACCACAAATAATACCACTTTTGTCACTTTGTCGCGAGCCTTGCTCGGCGACCCAACAAATGGTGCCGTGCGTCACGATCATTGAAGGCGTATGCACTCGAACCTTACCCACATTTACGATCTCGCTTTAGTTTCCAAAACTCGGGGTTACTATCTCTTTACGTGGGCATCATTAATCGGGAACATTCGGATGGATCTTGATACTTTCGAACATAACAATACGAAAGACGGACGCCCCGCCTCCTAAGTCGGACGGCAAAGCTAACATATAGGCAACCCGCCTATTCTTCACATGAACTCTTAAGGGCCCAAAGTAACTCGGGCTAAGTTCCTTCATTTCCAAAACTTCGTCACACCGACCGGGGTGGTACTTTCAAGAAGACCGACCGTCAACACGAACTCTGCGTCGTCGCCGATCATCCGCACGATTCCTCCGAGTGCGTAACTTCTTCTAGGCGAGCTTTACCACATCCACGATCTGCGGAACAAGCTCGATCCAACTATCCGAACCACGCCAACATCGAACCAATCGGCCGGCAACTTACACTTCTGCCCCAACAAGGCTTCGTGGCGACATCCGAACACCGAAATGGTAGCTTAAACGCTCCTCCACAGAGACAACAATCCTCGCAACTTCCCCGAAATCCTGGCGGCGAGGCGAATGCGGTCTGAGACTCACCGAGTCCTTAACCTGCTGGTAAAACTTCGAGAAACAAAACAGCGTAACACTGGCTCCACATGCGCCATAAGGTGAAGGTAGGCACCGTGCGACCTTACAACCTTTCGACAAATCAACATGCCGAGTGAGCGGTCCCGATCGAAGAACACGATGGGCTGCCCCATCGACCGACCATCGGTCGAACGCATCCACGAACTCGTCTGCGGTCAACTAAACTTGGGCCTAACACCCTCGTGACCCTAACACAAGGCGGGACCACCACAGACCCGCACCACCAAACATGCCGCGGGTTGACCCGCACATGGCCTCAACCCGACCCGGCATTGCGCAAAACACTAGCTCCCCGAAGGAACAATCTCACTAAACACGTTACGAAAACCTAACGGTCTTCTTAGCTCAACTACCCTCTTTCATTTCATACCACTTAGGGACCTATCCCAAACATAGCTCACGTGCACTATGCACTCGATAAGGATCAAACATAACACTACACCTTTACTCGAGATGGCCTTACCTCAAGGTGCATGCGTATAACACTCTAAGGCTCACACCTTCTCTATTCCCCAAAATCTTACTCGGTTAACCCACCATGATTTCTCATCACAACTACCACGCTGCTATCAGAACATAGCACTTAAGGTATACTCACCTTGAAAGTTACCGAAGGACCTTGCTGCTCGCCTCTTCTCGTCCTTGGTTAACCCAATCTCTACGTTTTTCTGCTGTACATAAGCGCATACGTGGCCATGCTCAACCAATCAAGAATTACTCTTGCACAACCTCTCTTAGGTAGTCATCAAGACTCGTGGTACATCGGTATAATCTCTGGTAGCCAAATCTATAGCTAATGTAAGGTCGCCTCTTTGCAATCTATATTCACTTGTTCGCCGTGGGCGAAGGTTCAAATATCGTGGGCGCAGAGGCTGCCGTCACATGCTAAACTCTGGGGCTAGCGACGTCGCAGAAATCCCGAATGAAGCACTACCTAGGTAATGATTGGGCTGTGCCTCTGACGCAACCTTCAACTCAACTCGCAGCTCCGCCGCTGCCCTCTCGGGCGGGTTGCCTACGGCGAGGCATAACGATAAGGAATGAATTTCGTCGGAGGTCCAACTTACAACACTCTAAGGCACGATCTCGAGTGAGAAGAATAGAAACCAATCCTAAATATCCTATAGCCTCACGATTATTGGTGTGGTGCACAACACACCGATAATCAAGACTCTGAATCGGATGCGTAGACACTTTCCGAGGATTAATCGCTCGATACCACTTTTGTCACGACCGGCTGGGCGTGATGGTGCCTTAGCCGGGCACCCTAGTGACACAACATCGAGTAATCGGCGAACATAAAACAACAACGTGAGATAACAGAAATATAAAAAAATAATCTGTGAAAACTTGCCTATCGTAATATATATAACCATCAACTCTTTTACAAATGAACAGCTTAATCCTTTTTACCAACCCTGACCACAACAGTACTACAGACCTCTAAGAATGATACGACCACAATGGCGGGACAGGGCCCCGCCAAACCCCTGAATGTAAACACTTACGCCGACAGGGGACTATACCACTGATAAGCCTCCGGAGTAACGGAGCTTCCCGCCAATCGCTGACCACGAGAGCTAGGATCAACGGCGATGTGCCTCAACTGCGGCATGAACGCAGCCCGAAGGAGGTCGATCTAACAAAAGTGCAGTATGTGAAACTAAAGATAAATCAGAAATGAAATCATAGTAGTCTATACAAAGCGGAGACATGTATGATAACCAAACTACGATTCACCATAAATAAGCGATCATGTCAAGTCGTGGACTCACACCTCAAGTCATCACTCAATTTAACAATGGGTCTCACGCCCACAACATCAATCGTGCGTGGAATACCTTCGCCGCTAGCTTTATGATATACAAGCACCAAGGAATACATATGAACACCGTGTCCCACCGTGTCCTAATAAAGCATGCAGGTAAATCGAAGGCCTAGCCGACTACTAACACCCATGTACCAACAAGGTCATAAATCGTATCATAAGATCTGTCTAGGCCGTCACATGATCAAAGGCGGCCCACTTGCCCGATATCTAATGTGGCGTCTAGTCCTGGAACTTCCCGACTCGCGTAGGCCAATCTCATCGCCCGCATGAGGTATTCCCGCGCGTCGGTAGCTACTCCGGCATCGCCCCGACTTTCGAGTCCGCATGGCCACAAGGACCGCGTGCCCATAAAGGACGACACGCTAACACGGAACTCTCGTAGCTCGCGATAGGCCCCGGGACCCGCATGAGGTATTCTCGAATCATGGTCCTGCATCGCCGAGTCTACCCGCATCGGAGGGCGGCTTAACCGGAATCATCTCGAGATGAATGCCACAATACTATCATAACGATAGTTAATAAGCACAATCAAGGAAACCCTTACACAAACATCACAAGATACTAACACACGTAGCATCCTAACACGTTTACTTATCAAGGCAACAAGAAAGTATTACAAGGCTATCACAAACCAATACAATCAAGTTATTCACACAGGTACTTTCTACTAACAAGTTCTGTATCTATCCCCAAAGTACTTCACACATTAAAATCTAAAAAAGATCTGTTTCTTTCACATAAGTCACACAATACGTAGTATAAAATAGAGTAGTATCCTTTTAAGAAAACCAAAACTCTTACCTTTGTAAAATCAAGTAACAACATTATTTTCCAAACGCCCAAGTTTGCCTAATTTCAAATGTTCACGTTTCTTATTTTAGAAAGGTTTCAGTAGTTCATAGTCTTATTCATTTAAGAATATAATTCTCTTTTAAACAACTGAGAAACATAAGCCTTATATGTGAGTAGGATATTCTTGTTTATAACAATCTTATTACTGACCATGATCTAGGAAATATCATTTTGTCTCATCTTAGCTTACATGCGGATGGAAGTTTCTCGGTTTTAATAATACTTAATTATTCAAAACATTTCCTTTTAACGTATTTGCAGTTGGTTTGTCGATACATTACGATTTCAAATCAAGAAAGCATTCTTAAGCCGTTATACCTAACTTCCCATAAAGCTAGTATAACTCTTAAGTTTTCAAACACCAAGTATTACTTCTCCTTTCAAAATGATTCAAAAATCTTTGAAATACTTCAAGTTCTTTCTTATCATATAACAAGCCGGTTATAGTTCAAATCGATTACCTTTTAAAAACCACATGTATTTTCTTACTAACATAAAGTCATTATAACCAACTTCCCATAAAGCCGTTATAACACTTTATGTTTTAAACCACTCAAACACATTTAGCACGTATGCGTCTACCGCATTACATAGTTTCACACATATCATGCTAGAAGAGATAGGAAGAGGTTCACATACCTCGCGACGAGTATCGACTCATAGCAAAATGCTCCAAGTACTTCCAAACGTCGGCTACCCCAGCCACGTAGATCGCGCCACGTAGTACATCAACCTATAAGGCCACGGCGCTTATTAACATTTAGATCTCATCGTAGAACATTCTACAGAAAATTCGGCCTCCCCGCTTGGCGTAAACCTCCTCTCTAACGAGGCTGCCAAGCCAACCGGGGTTATACATCTAACCTAACGGGTACAATTCTACTCCACGGTACTCTACTACACAAGTCTCTTGTAATACGGTCTATGTAATTACTGATTCGATTCGATTCTTGAGCTTAAGTCGAGACATTGCCAAGCTATGTTGATTATATATATATAGTATACTTGACTATATAATCTAACGACATGTAATTTCCAATTACAAATAGAGGACAAGATATTTACCTCGATAAGCCCATAATTATCCGAGTTTAATGTCGATCCCGGGCAATCGTTTAGCTCAACTCCGAGCGCTCAACCGCTCTAAACCACCCTTAGAAGTTCTAACCAACTTCTACACAATACTCAACGGACTATGGAGATTTTCCTAGGGTTTGGTTTTGTACTGACGGAAGTATAATAGTATTTACGGGCTTTTCGTATAGGTATAACCTTAGAATACTACAAGGTATCTGCTAAGGTAATTTGGGCATTATAACAATACTTGAGAGTATTTCTACACCACAGGGGGTATTATACGAAAGCAACTAGGCAGGGGGTACCCGGCCACACTACTGGGAGGGGTGTACTTCTCGGCAAGGCCTCTGGAGGGTGCACCCCTCGGCAAGGCCTCACAAAGGAAGAGGAGGGACGAAACCATAAGGAAGGGAGGAGGATTCTAACACTTAGGAAATATTTAGGATGAAGAAGTTCATCAAAGGAGAGGGTATTTATAGCACAAGCCAAGGCCAACCATGGCCAAGATCTAGCCAAGTGTATAGCAAGTGTAAGGCCAAGATTCACCCAAGTGCCCCTAGACCCTACTCCTAAAACCCTCACAAATATCTACACAAAAATCAACCAAGACTTGCTCGTTCAATCGGCCCTAACGCCTTCGAGTCCACTGCGAGAGGGTGCCAAGTGTTGCCCTCGTTGGTCCAAAACGTTTCGTCTCTCGGAAAAATCCGCAAAAATACTAAATGACATAGCCGTAATTTACCCTTCGTAAGTTAGGTAGAACGTTTCGCCAAATCGGCGACTCTAGCAGGGTGTTGTGCACAAACATATTTCTACCCGAGGGTGCCACGTGGGGTGACACGTGTCGCCCCGATTAAATCCAAAATATTTCGTCTTCCGAAAATATCTATAACGGCCAAAATCTCAAAAATCAAAGCGGGCCCTACAAAACCGTAAATTTCTCCCGTGGGCCCCACGTGACCATTTCCGAAAATAAAATTCCATAATTCTAATATAATCTAAGAAGTCCAAAAACCAAATATGGGAATCCAATTCCCATTAACGAACCTTTTTCCTTCACAAAAACCGGAAACTTTTACTTGAAAATTCACTCTTTCTTCCTTTCCAATCTTTACATGCCGTATTCAAATGCGTGCGTCTCGCATACATACCCTGGAACTACGGGGTATAACAGATTACTCTGATGTATGACTACTTGGGTGCCCCGGTAAGGCACCAGTCACGGGCCCCGGAATGGGTCGTGACAATAAGAGTTCATAATTGAATTTTAAATTCTTAAGGGACTAAAGTGTAAATTTTGAAATTTTACAGAATTCCCGAAAATCAGAAAATGTTTAGGGACTGTTTGACATTTACATAGATTATAGAGTTTAGACAAATAGACCCATAGTTATCATTAATAGTATATTATTGAATAATATAGAAATGTGCTAAGTGTTAAATGTGATGCATTTATATTATTAGCATAGCGTCCACAATTATTGTCTGGGTAGGCGGCGCCCAGTAATTGTTTAATTTCAAATGACCGCTATAACTGTCTGGGTAGACGGCGCCCAGTATGTGATTAAAACCATCTTTTATCATGCCTATTGGATTTGATGGTTTCCCATCTAATTGTATTTAGATATTGCATGATAGGATGTCATATGATGTATGACTTGGTTGTTGATCTTGAATGAATCCCCGAAAACTAAAATGTTCCCCAAACATTAAATACAAGTCTAATTATAACGTGTCGTCCATTATAATTGTTAGGGTTCTAAGTCCTTTTCGGCGATAAAAGTATTTATGCCAAAGCATTTGCTCTAAGTCTAAAAGGACCAATGCCCTTTCATAAATGTGTTAAAATGAAAGTAAATAATAAAGTTTTGTAGGTATTTACACCAAAGTGTTTGCTTGCAAAGGCTATGTTTACTTAGGCATTTAAACGCTGTCGTGTAATGAGGTTGACTTGTTTAGATGAATCTTGGCGCCAAAATGTCGGACTAGTCTAAAGACGTAAGATTAAAATGAAAGATATTTAATCAAACCAAGAGTTGTAGAGTTGTTTTACAATTAGTTGAGGACCTACCAAAGTGTGCTATTGAAGTTATCAGCCTAAGCAAACGCAGATATAACATATATTTGAACCTTGGCCCATTATGACCTTTATATTGATTTAGGTCCGTATTATACCTTGGGGTCGTAGAAGTTGAAAAATAGTGGGAGCTAATTAAACAAAATGCAATGTTAAATTAGTTTATTATGAATGTGTATAATTTAGGAGAATGAATTTTGATTGCATTTTCCTGTTCTATCTATTATCTTCAGATCTTCAGAAATGTCAAACTTTTCGTTGAAAATGCTCATGGAGTCAAACAGACTCACCGGACCCAACTTCATTGACTGACTAAGAAATGTTAGAATTGTCCTTAGACAGGAAGATATTGAGTATACATTGGACAAAGTATTCCCCATCGCTCAAGAGGGGGACTCTGCAGAGTATGCAACTTTTGACCAAGTTGCTTATAAGAAACATTATAAGGATGCCACCTCTGCTCAATGCATGATGTTGTCCTCTATGTCTCCTACATTGCAAAGATAGCATGAAACTATGGGGCCCAACTAAATGTTAGCCCATTTGATGAGTCTTTATGATACGCAGAGTCAGACAATTGAGTATGACCTGCACATAGAACTTTTCAAGTGTAGGCTAAATGAAGGGGTTTCACCTCATGTGTTGATGATGATTGAGTTGATTGAGATGTTAGCTTCTATAGACATAAAGTTTCATGACAAAGTCGCCACCACCCTCATCCTACACTCACTTCCTAAGTATAATATGAATGGAAGTAAAACGACATTGCTGGAGTTACATAATATGTTGAAAACTTCTGAATCTTCGACCTCTAAGACCAAGCCTATTCTGATGGTTGACTCCTCTAGTCGCCCCAAACCGAAAGGTAAGGGACACAGAAGGGGAAGGGCAAAGTTGTTGCTCCGACAGCAGCAATGAAGCCCAGAGGAGGGGTGAAGAAGAAAAAGAAACTGCCGGCATCGGATGTTTGCATGAATTGCAACGTGAAGGGGCATTGGAGAAAGGATTGCACTGCTCCAGGCGGAGGAATGACACCAGGTGCTAATGTGCAAGGTATGTTTGTAATTGAAATTAATCTATCTATAAATGATTCTCATTCCTGAGTACTTGATACCGCTTGTGGCTCACACATTTATACAAATGTGCAGGGGCTAACTGATAGCAGGAAGGTCGGGCCTCGCGAGGTGGACCTGCAAGTCGGAAATGGAGCACGAGTTGTTGTTGTGCGCGTGGGAACTTATAGGATAGATTTACCTTTTGGAAAAGTTTTAATGTTGAACAATTGTTTTTATGTTCCTTCTTTGACAAAGAACATTATTTCCATTATTGTACTTGATTCAGAGGGTTTTTCCTCAAACACGTCTAATGGCAATATGGTTGACTTTAGATAATGTTGTGTATGGAATTGCGCCTCTTGTGAATGAATTATATACATTAAAATGCCACAGAGAAATTTCAATGTACAAAATAAAAGGGCTAAGTTAAATGAAAGAAATTCTACCTACTTATGACATTGCAGACTTGATCATATCAATCAAACAATGATAGAAAGGTTGAGAAAATTAAATTACCTCGAACCATTTGACTTACAATCTTATGGTAACTGTGAATCATATTTGAAGATGACCATTAAACCTCTTTCTGGAAAGGGGATCCGTGCCAAAGAGGTGCTTGAGTTGGTACATACAGACGTATGTGGACCATTTCCGACTCAAGCTAGAGAGGATTCTCTTACTTCATCACTTTCACAGACGACTTATCAAGGTTAGGATTTGTGTATCTTATGAGACATAAATCCAAGGCTTTTGAGAAGTTTAAGGAGTTTAAGTGTGAAGTTGAGAAACAACTCTCAAAGAGTATCAAGACTCTCCGATCTGTTCGTGGGGGTGAATACTTAAGCAAAGAATTTCTTGACTACTTAAACCTTCATGGAGTTCATTTCGAATGGACACCTCCTGGAACACCACTGATGAATGGTGTTGCTGAGAGGAGAAATCGAACCTTGCTTGACATGGTTCGTTCCATGATGAGATTTTCAGCTCTTCCTACATACCTTTGGGGATACGCTATTTTGACCTCAATATATGTTCTAAACAGAGTTCCATCTAAATCAGTCGAAAAGACACCATATGAGGTATGGTGTGGCAATAAGCCATCACTTACACATGAGGCCCTGGGGGTGTCCTGCATATGTCAAGAAGTTGATCACTGATAAGTTGGAATCTAAAAGTGAGAAATGTTACTTTGTTGGGTATCCAAAGGAAATTAAAGGATACTACTTCTATCTTCCTGGAAAATATAAGATATTTGTTTCTAGGAACGCAACTTTCCTTGAAGACGAATATGTCTACAAGGATAAGAGTTGCACAGAGATAGAACTTGAAGAAATTCAAGAACAAAGTAATATAGAGGTTGAATCCTTTCCCGATGATAAAGGCAAGAATTCAGTGGGAGCTTCTGGCGAAGATTGGGTATTTAGGGTACCTCCTTCGGCCAGTGGGAGTGCTATGAGGAGTAATGCAGAAATGCAAGATTTTCCGGCACAGACCTTGGGAGCAAGTGCACCAGTTGCATTTCCTTCCATTCAGGAAAGATATGAAAATGATATTCCCGAAAGCTCTAATGTTGGTAGATCGACCAGCGCATAAGAACCTACTCACAGTCAGAACATACCTGTAACTGAACTGCAAGACAATCAACTCCGTAGGTCTACTAGATCTCATCGTCATCTGGAAAGACTAAATCTGCTTGTGGAAACACAAAATGAGCTAGATATTCAGATGATGACGAGCCTAGAACCTATAACAAAGCAATGCTAGAAATTAATTCGAAGAGATGACAAGAAGCCATGAAATCCAAAATAGAATCTATGTATATCAATCAAGTGTGGAACTTAGTTGATTTGTCAAATGGGGTTAAACCCATAGGATGCAAATGAGTCTTCAAGAAGAAGATTGATGCATTTGGCAAAGTTCAGACTTATAAAGCTAGACTAGTGGCTAAAGGTTTTACTCAGCGTCCTGGTGTGGATTATGATGAAACCTTTTCACTTGTGGCTAAGATAAAGTCTATTCGGATTTTGCTTGCGATAGCTGCACATTATGATTATGACATTTGACAGATTGTTATACCCCGTATTTCCAGAGTATGTACGTAAGGGAATACGTACAAAAAGTCTAGCCTTAAAGTTTAGGCAAAACGTTTTTTTTGGGCACAACTCACAAAACGAATAGTTTTCCGACGAAACGTTTCCACAGCTTTCGTAGGGTAAATTCCGGCTATGCCATTTCTAATTTTTGCGGATTTTTCCGAGAGACGAAACATTTTGGACCAACGGGAGGGCGACACTTGTCACCCTCCAATTGATGGACTTGAAATCGTCCATTTGGACGAATTGGACAAGGTGAGCACGTTTTTTGTGCCTTGTGCACAAGTCAAGGAGTTGGTAGGATATTTGTGTGGAGTAAATCTTCACCCTACACTTGCCTTGCACTTGTCTTAATCTTGGCCATTGGTTGGCCACTTCTTGACCTATAAATACCCCCTTAGAGATGAAGAGTTCTTCATCCACAAATCTTTCCAAGTCTTGAAAAATCCTCTCCTCTCCCTTTGTAGCTCTTTCGTCCAACACTCCCCCCTCCCCTTGTGAAGTTTGGCGAGGCCTACCCACTAGCCTAGCCAAAACCTACCCTCCCTTGGTAGAAAAGTTGTCTTAGTATTGTTATAATGTCCAAAATACCTAGCCCAAATCCCTTAGTACTTAGTAGAAGTTGTGAAGAACTTCTAAGGTTTCTTGGAGCTCTGGAGCGTACAACTTAGGAGCTAAACCTTGCTCAGTGCGACTTTATCTAGGATATTTTGGGCTTACGAGGTAACTAATCCTAACCTCTTTTGAATTAGAGAATACATCGTAGTAGTATTAGAATAAGTATTAAATACTTAGAAGAATATCACAGAATAGAATTGGTATTTACCACGATAGAAGGGTTTAAAGAAGAATAATCAAAGCGTACTTACATAGGATTTGTTTTCTGATGAACTTATATAGCTCGTGGGTGAGAGTCGCCCAACTTTCCATAGAATTGTGAACCCTCTGTTTAGAATGACCTTGAGTAGTCTTTGATAGATGTGCGTGACTATTATGGTGACTCTCTGCGCGACATATTGACTTGGCGGTGGTTTTATTGAAAAGGTATGTGATTCTTCCTAAAGCATGATATTTTACAATATATATAGTACGGTGAGCGTCATGTGTTAAGCGAATAATAATTACGGCAATGCCTCACGGCTTAAGCTTTGAATAATACTTACGTGATGCCTCGCGGCTTAAGCACGAATAACACTTACGGCAATGCCTCACGACTTAAGCCTGAATAATAAAGATCTGAAAGCATTTCATAAGAATACTGAATCATTTTTAACAGAAGAGAACTAATTGGTTTTTAAACAGAAGCTTAAGAGTTATACTAGCTTTATGAGAAGTTAAGTATAACCACTTAAGATTGATAAAAGAAACAGTTTGCCTATGTGTTTATAACAGACCTATATTGAATTGTGAAAAAGAATAATAAGATGGTTTGATAAGTAGGCATGATATGATGCTATGTGTGTTAGTGTCTTGTAACGTTGGTGTAAAAGAGTATTCTTGTTGTGCTTATGTTGTTAACGATAAGCTGTTAGGTTAGTGTAACATCACTCACCTCTTGACTTATTACCGGGGGTTAAGCTGCCCTCCGATGCGGGGTAGACTCAGGCGGTCTGGACCATGATTCGAGAATACCTCATGCGGGTCCAAGGGACCTATGCGGAGCTACGGGAGTTCCAGGTTAGTGTGCGGGGTTATACCTCATGCGGTCTATGTGGCCATGCGGACGACGAGTCGGGGCGATGCCGAGTAGCTACCTCGATGCGGGGTTATATACTATGCGGGCCTATGTGATTGGCCTATGCGGACTACGAGTCGAGATTAGGCTTGCATGGTGATACTACGGGCAATGGCCTGCCCGATCATTCGCGACCTAGAAAAGACTATTACGATTTACCTATTCTTGCTCTTGTTTGTGATGTACTATATGCGGTTTCCTTGGTTGTTTCATACATACTTGCAATGTTTTTAAAATGATATGTTTCATTTAAGTATTTCTGATTTCATATACTTAGTACTGTTATCGACCTCCTTGGCTGCGTTCATGCCGCGGTAAGAGCGGCAGTGCTAGATCCACATTCTTAGGATCTACGTTGGTGTCGGGAGCTCCATCTTTTCGGAGGCTCTACTTTTGGGTATGATCTCCTGTTGTAGATAGTTTTGTATGATCGAGGTATGGCGGGGCCTGTCGCCATAGTTGTATATTTCCTTAAGTGCGTAGTCATGTTGTATGCGATGTCGGATGTAACTGCTAAACCATGTTTATATATATATGCCGAAAGGCGATGTTTTCTCACATAAACTGTGTCTTATTTTATAAACTGTTTCATGTCTTGCTTTATATTTCCGCTGATTACTCTGATGTATGACTACTTGGGTGTCCCGGTAAGGCACCAGTCACGGGCCCCAGAACGGGTCGTGACACAGATGGACGTCAAAACTGCATTCATCAATGGTAATATAATTGAGGAAGTGTATATGAAACAACCCGAGTGTTTTTCATGTGAGTCCAGACCAAATGTTGTGTGCAGGCTACAGAAGTCCATTTATGAACTTAAGCAAGCCTCTAGGAGTTGGAACATTTGCTTTGACAATGCTATCAAATCTTTTAATTTTGGTCAGAAGCAAAGAGGATCCTTGTATTTATTTCAAACGCAAGGATGAGGGTATTGTCTTCATTATTATATATGTTGATGACATATTGATAATGGGAGATAATAGGACCCTCATGCAGTCAGTTAAGGATTGATTGTCCAAGACCTTCATGATGAAGGATTTAGGTGAAGCCTGCTACATTCTGGGAATTAGGATCTATAGAGATAAACCTAATATATTGTTGGGGCTGTCACAGTCAGTCTACATAGACAAAGTGCTTAGATGTTTTTCAATGGAGAATTCCAAGAAAGGCGGTCTTCCGATGGGTCAAGGCATCAAGTTATCAAAGAAGGGTTGTCCTTCTAATGCTATTGAACTTGAGCGCATGAAGAGGATCCCATATGTTTCGGCTATAGGATCAATCATGTATGTCATGACATGTACTAGGCCAGATGTGGCCTTTGCACTTAGTATGACTTGCAAGTTCCAGCAGAATCCTGGCGAGGAACACTGGAAATCAGTCAAGAGTATTCTCAAGTACCTCAGGTGTACTAAAGATTACTTCTTAGTCTATGGTGGAGTTGATGAGCTGGTTGCCACTGGGTATACCGATGTTAGTTTCCAAACAGATGTTGATGATTTCAAATCTCAGTCTGGTTACACTTTCATTTTCAATGGAGGAGCAGTGAGCTGGAAGAGTTCCAAACAGACTACTACTGCAGACTCAATTACTGAAGCGGAGTACATTGCTGGATCGGAGGATGCTAAAGAATCTGTCGCGATTTCTGAGTTCCTGAAGGAACTAGGGGTTGTTCCGAGTGCTAGTTGTCCAATAACTATTTATTGTGACATAACTGATAAGATTGCACAACAAAGGAACCAAGATCAACAAACAAAAACAAACATGTACCAAGGAAGTACCACATCCTGAGAGAGATGGTGGAAGCCGAAGATATCAAGATAGATTATATTCCCACAGACAATAATCTAGCAGACCCGTTTACTAAACCATTAAGCTTGGTGAAGCATAATGGTCATTTTGAGAAAACCCATTAAGCTTGGTGAAACATAATGGTCATTTTGAGAACATGGGTATTAGATATGTTGGTGATTGGCTCTAGGCTAAGTGGGAGATTAAAAGTATATGTATGTCCTAGAGACAATCTGTATTAGGACACAATGTACTTTATACACATTCGTATTTATATTAATGGTGATTAATATTATGGCAATTTGCATTTGTTGAATTATTAGTTGATTGTTTATAATTTTCTATAAATGCATCCCTAGAGGTTACGTGTTTATTAATGATGTGAGAATTAATGTTATAACGTAACTTTTAAATTACATCGACTAATGATTATCCAAATTGGGATATCGATGATATGCAATACGTCGACATGTGGTCTGCATCATATCCTTAGGGGATGTACCATGTCTCACTTGCTACGAGTTATGGCAACTCGTGATGGACACATAGATACTTGTTGAAGTATTGGTATGCCCTGCTGATGTACTGTTTTGTTATATGTCTATAATGGCATCGGCGTGTGGGAGATAAAAGTCCTTAGACTTGAGGTCAATATCATCTTGTTTATGGAGTAATGTACTTTGATCCTGTCCTAAGCTCAAATGCCTTATAGGTTGAGACGCGGCTTGTTTTGGGTGCATTACGAAGTAGATTAAAGGTGGTATGTGAGCCAAGAAATGATTCATTCCTTGAATTTATATTCGAGTGAACACTTAGGTACTCATATGGTATTAGGCTGACTAAGTCATTGGCCAATGTAATGGACATGTCTGTGACATGGTCAAAGAATTTGTGTACCTCCATGCAAATAAATAAATAAATCAAGGAACATTTTTGCTACTATATAGTTTAGAAAAATTTATAAAATTCCCTTCAATGTTACTCTTTCCATTTTTTTTTTGAAATGATATATATTAAAAAAAAATCAAAAGATACCATGTGGTCTTATAGAAAAAAATTAGGGTAGCATTATAAACTCTTAACACTGTGCTCTTCCAACAGGTAAATAGATCAAGAAATAACTCGTGATATTTCATTAGGAACTATGGCTTTTCCCTTCAGGAGCCATGGCTTATTATGGGAGATTTCAACACGGTTATGTGTGAGGATGAGCGTCTCAACATGGCTTCCCTCTCGAACTACGACACTAAAGACTTTGTCGAATGCTGTCGCGAGATCGGTCTATCCGATATGCCATTTACGGGTTGCCTGTACACTTTCAGTTGGGCAATCAGACTTAGCAAACTCGATAGGGCGCTGGTAAATGGTCCTTGGCTTCAGGCGTGCTAGAACAGCCAAGCAAATTTCAGGATGCCTGACACCTTCTCCGACCACTCACCGTGCGTCATTTCTTTCACTGACCAACAACGGCCGAAGAATAGGCCTTTTAAGTTCTTCAATATGTGGTCTTCACATCCTGATTTTGGCAACATTGTGACTAAAGCTTGGGACCAATACATCGACAGCAATGCACATTTTTCCTTTTGTCTGAAGTTGCACAGCCTTAAGATGCCTCTCAAGAAGCTTAACGAGAAAGATTTCTCACACATTTCCTCTCGAGTTAAGAAAGCTAATGCTGATCTCGATAGTGCCCAACAGGACGCCATGGACAGCCCTCATGATATTCAGAAACATGTGTTGACCACTGACCTTAGGCACAAATTTGTTATCCTTTGTGAAGCCGAGATGAGTTATCTCAGACAACTGGCCAAGTGCGAGCATCTTAAGCATAGCGACAGGTGCACTAAATTATTCCACGAAATGGTCAAAAGAAACTCGAAAAGGAACTACACTGCGGCAATCATGAATCAAGATGGTTCTCTTACGACATCGATTAACCAAGTGGCGAACGAATTCCTGAATTATTACAAGGGGCTTCTCAGTACTAAAGACCCATGTGAGCCCATTGACATGGGGGTCATTTACTCGACAAATCGTCTTTCCACTGAACAGGGAGATAGTTTAATCAATGAGGTTACTGATATCGATATTAAAGTAATTAAACATGCCCTTTTTGACATAGGGGATGAAAAAGCCCTGGTCCGGATGGTTTCTCGTCTGATTTTTTCAAGAAATCATGGAACATTGTGGGTAAAGAGTTCTGTGATGGCGTTAAAGAATTTTTCAGCTCTGGGAAGCTCCTTAAGCAAATTAATTACATCTTCATTGCACTTATTCCGAAATCTTCCCCCCTGCCCCAGTGTTAGTGATTATCGGCCAATCTCCTATTGTAACATTATGTACAAGGTAATCACCAAGATCTTAGCTTCTCGGATCATGCCTATTCTTGATTGTCTTATCAATCGTGCTCAATCAGCTTTCATTCAAGGAAGGATCATGACTGAAAACATTGACCTGGCACAGGAACTCCTCAAGGGTTATAATTATAAGAGGGTCTCAAATAGGTGTATGCTAAAGGTCGACCTTCGTAAAGCTTTTGATTATGTTAATTGGGAATTCCTCACGTCCACCCTCATTGGTGTGAACTTCCCCGACCAGTTCATTTCCTGGATTATGGAATGCGTCTCTACTATTTCTTATTCTATAGCTATCAATGGCAACATCCATGACCACTTTAAGGGACAAAAGGGTCTGAGGCAGGGTGACCCGTTATCTCCCTTCTTTTTCATCATTTGCTTGGATTATTTATCATGATTGCTTAAGACAAATACTCGTACAACATTTTTTAATTACCACCTAAAGTGTTGAAATTTAAAGATCACCCACCTTACTTTTGCGGATGACTTACTGCTCATGTCAAGGGGTGACATAACTTCTGTGAGCATCCTTATGGATTGTTTGGAGAAGTTTAAGAATTGTTCCGGTGTGAAATCGAATGCTCTTTGTCACGACCCGACCTGGGGCCCGCGACTGGTGCCTTACCCCGGGCACCCTAGTGATACAACATCAGAGAAAAACCAGCGGAAATAAAAACTCATGAAAGAAAAACAGTGAAATAAGAAAACAGGCTAACCCAAACGGTTACCTTTTTGTACATAAATGAAAGCTTGAACAGTTACATCCTTTACAACCCCTGCCCACACCAGTGCTACAGACCTCTAAGAATTTTATAACAATAATGACGGGACAGGGCCCCGCCATGCCCCTGAATGTACAAAAGTCTACAACGAGGGAGCGTACCACGTGACAAGCTTAGGAGATATGGAGCCTTCCGAGAATCGAGCGGTGATCCTAGAGTGCGGATCAACAAGCTATGTACCTCAACTGCGGCATGAACGCGGCCCGAGAGTCGATCTGGCAATTGCAGTATGTGGCGAAAAATCGTAAATGAAATCATAATAGTCTATATAAAGCAGAGACATGTATGATAACCAAACTACGATTCACAATATATATAGCGATCATGTCAAGTCGAGGACTCATGCGTAAAATCATCACTCAAGTACAACGGGAATTTAACCCGCTGTGCGCATGCCCGACATCTCACCTCGGTATAAGCATGGCCCTGGAACCGTCCTAGTGGGCTCATACCCGTGGACCATCCAACGTGTCGGTATGCCCAAAGGAGATAACAAGATAATAATCACTGTGGAAGCATACCCGTGGGCCACCCAACGTGTCAGTATGTCCAAACAAATCACAAGATAATACTCACTGTGGACGCATACCCGTGGGCCACCCAACGTGTCAGTATGTCCAAACAATAACAAGATAATACTTGTTGACACCCAATTTTGTCCCATCTTTACTGAACATTTCATTTAGATCGTCCTTTTATCTCCAATTAATTTTACTATGCTTCTCAGTCTTGAAAATCGTCAAAAAATAAGTAGTTTTAATATTCTTCACTAATTATCACATAATTTTACAATATCGAGTATTACATTTTTTTTATATATTAAAATATAAGCAAAACAATTTTAATATCTCGTCGTCAGTATTGATGATCGATTTTCTCTTAATATGTTCTTCAATTACTAAATTAATCATTTTTTATGAATATTATACTCAAAATTAAACACATATATTAAATCTTTTGTATCGTATTTTATGCGTGTGCATTTTTAAATTAATTAAGTTGAAGGAAGCATATTTTAATTAATTGAGAAATTTGGACTAATTATCTATTAATCTCCCAACAATAGAACACCTATTTTCTACCCAATTCTCATTCCCTAAATAACTACCCAGCCAACTCCCCAGGCCCCTATACCTTTCCCTGAGCCCAATCCTGCAGCCCAATTCTCTTATGACCCGCCCCAAACCTCATTTCTTCAACCCAAACTAAATCGATTAAACCAAACAATCCCTTCACAACCAGCAAACCCAAATCAAACCAGAACGCCCCTTTACCCAAAATCCCCGAAAATTCGATCGATATACACCACACGCCCCTTTACCCACCAGACAAACCCCATCTCTACCACACCTGACGGACCATAGGACAAGCCACACCACCGTCGCCCTTCACCGTCACCCTCACACCTCGACCCACCGGTTAAACCACGCCCCCGATGCATTGTCACACATCACTTTCTCTGTCCCCTCACGACAGTCGATTGCAGAGCTTTGATAGCTCATGCAGAGGTCGATTTAGACCTATGAAAAGAGAACAAAGCGAAGACCCCTCGGTCCTATGCTCACTCACACGAATATCCGCCCAACAACTCTAATCTTAGAGTTTTCTCCTTTTCTTTCCAATTGGAATTTCAAATTGAAACCCCTCAATTTGTGGCTATAAATACATCCATGTAAGTTTGTGTTTAAGGGTCTTTTTTTTTTAACGCAAGATCGAATTTGGAGCTTCTAAAAAGCCCAGAACAAAACTCACTTTTTTTTTACTTTCAAAAGATCATTCTGTTTTCCAACATCAAGAACCGAAAACCTTATTTTTACTACTTCAAAAAGCCATAAAAATCAGAAAGGAAACTTTGGTTTTATCATTATTAGTCCGAATTAGAAACAGTATGACATCTCGAAGCTCTCACACCTTTTATCGCATAGCATAGAAACATCTCCGGGCGGAATCGACAAGTCGAAACACGTCTCGGTTTGCCACCCGTAGAAGGTAAACACAATTCCATTTTTTATTTCTCATTTAAAGTTACTTAATATGACTTGTATGATGCCTTTGTATGTTTGATAAGCCTGTCTAGTTGGTGTTTTGGTTAAATTGTGACTATTAAGATCTTTTAATAGGTTATTAAGTATGTCCAGTTGGATATGAATCACTATTAGAGTTTATAATAATGATTGTTAATAGGTTAGACCACGGATTAGTATGCTCGACTAGTTTAAATCATTGTTAGTTTTTATGGCTGTTTTGTATGATTATTTGTGATTTAAGTGTGTCTTGTTAGTTTGAATTTGGTTATTTAAGTATGACTACAATAAGTCATGGTATTGATGGTTAAACTGTCCAGGGACTGGTTTGGCATGTTTAAATTGGCTGTAAACATCATTGGTTGAATATTTGGTAAAAAGATAAATAAATATCTTTTGTGTTAGTTTAGGGCAGATCCTATTCATTCGTAAACTATCTAGTTGACTTGAGAACTTAGTTTAAGGTCTGTTTAGCCATATGTAACCTGCATATGTGATCTTGAGTTGTTTTAGCATGAGAGTTGTAATGTATTTTTAGCTAAATCTAGGCTGTATAAGTTGTGCAATGTCAATGCATCTGATGTAGCTTGAACCCGTGAGTGTGTATATCTTTGGGAACCCCTAGCCTCATATATCTGCAATATACACTGGAATGATCACCTTGTCTCCATGTATCTGCCTGTTTGGAACTTATTTAGTTCCTATATGGGTCTATATTAGATTATTGTACTTCTTTGGTCACTTGGTGTCAAAATCCGCTTGCCGAGTCGTTTAGACAACTTCTATACCAACATCTTTTATTTACATGGATTGGCTTGTGTTGCACTGAGCCATTGTTGGCTGCATTCCTCTAATAAGCATATATGAGGGATAGTTTGGTACTAACATAGTTCAAACCATTGAGAAATCTGGGCATATGATTGGAATAGATGTTTAAGTGGGGAAAATGGATTTACTTCAGTTCTAGCCATTTGCTTCGATGTTGAGTCATGTATCTTAAATTAAACTGGCATGCTATGTGTTGCCATATTATTTCACCCATGTTTGGTGTCTCTGTCCCGGTATCACTGATCATTAATTCATATATAATATGTTAGTGTGGTTCATATGAGCATGTAAGAATAGGGTTAATATGAAAAGCTCAACTGTGATAGGTGTTAAATATGTCGATATATGCTCTATGTTTACTTTACAACCTGGGAACTTGTCATTTTGTCTACATTACATGAAAATATACCTGTAATATGCCTTGAATATACCAGAAGTAAGGCCCAGGTATGTACCCAGTACATACTGGAAGTTACACCTTTGTATACCCACGAGCAGACCATACAGTTCTTTCTTTAAAATACTAGGTGTTCCATCGTGTCAAGTACCTGTTGAATATTGGGTCAGATGCTAATCGAACCCTCGAATCTGCTCATAATATAGTCACTAATTTTTATAGCGAATGATTGTTTACCTTATTTAATGAATTCTAAGGTATGTTCTAATCCTTGTCTTCTTCTTTGTTTTACATGAAACGCATGGGGAGCAACGAAGAGTCTTATATGAGACTCACCGCATTTCGCCATGCGAAGACTCGCGTCTAGGTTCCTTGCATTCTCCTGCCTCAGGACTTCTAAACAAATAGGGCGGGATGATATCTTCATCCGTCCTAGTCACTTCTCTTAAACTCCTTACTCTCTTTTCTTATTTATTTCGTCATTTTATTCTTCTTGTTATGAAATTGTATAACTCTATACAATTATTGAAATGCGTAGAACAGTTGGATTTAGGATACTTGTAGTAATTAGACTTTAGTAGATTTGGAGGGTAGTTTAAGATGGAAATTCACCCTTAGTTTGATTATTTTAATGTTGTCAAACATGCCTAAATTCTGATTTTTTTTAAAACTCATAACAAAGAATGATCTTTTCTCACAAATTCAAAGTAATCTCTTTCCTATAACAAGACCTGTATTTTTATAAACTATACCACGTCTACTTTGTGTTTGTTTAAATATACATTTTCTATCAAAAATCGATTCGTTCCTTACTAATGCAACATATACGTGTGTTCATAAAGTATTTTTATGCAATTTCTGCAATGCCCTTATAAATGTATATTTTTTATCCAAAAAAAAAATAACCTCACATGTATTTTATAATCAAGCCTTATTATTCTTTTATGCATTTCCTTACTTTTTAAAGCACCCTTTTTACTTAAAGTATTTTCAGAACATGCATTTCTTTAATACAATAACTAACCTAAGTTTGACTGGACAACTGCAAGTTAGCGGATCCTTTAGGATGCCTAACCCCTTCCCTTTAGGATAATGAAGAACCCTTACCTAGAATCTCACATAGTTTCACAGACTTTTAAAATGGAGATCATTCGTAGTATTTTATGCTACATTTTCAGTGTCCTAATTCACTATAATAATTAGGTGGCGACTCCTTTAAATAACATTTTAGGATCCGACCATGTAGCAGTAATCCCGTTTCCGACTCCGGTTGAAAATGGGGTGTTACAATACTCACTGTGGACGCATATCCGTGGGCCACCCAACGTGTCAGTATGTCCAAACAATAACAAGATAATCGGCCCTCCATCGAGAGACTTGGTAGCACAAAATCAAACACTTGCACAATAAAGGCTATCTCAACAAGCATAGGCAAGTTACACACAACTCAAGGTACTTTCATTTTATGTCAAAGTCCGGGTTTTAACCCCCAAAGTATTACATACTTGAATTCTTTCAAAAAGAAGATCTCCTTCTTTTCTTACGTAAAAACAACTCGATACTAATATCCGTAGTACCAAACACGTTCATGTTTTAATCAAGTACTTTAAACACTTTAAACACAACGTCAAGTATACCATTAAAACCCAAGTTACTTATACTTTTAAACTCAGGTTACTTCTCTTTTCCCAAAATCAAGTTACATGACCTTTCAAAAAAAGCCTTTAAGTCTCCTTACTTTAGAATATCAAGTCTTTTATCTTTTGAAAACAACAAACCATTATTTTACCTACATAAAGTCGTTATAACTAACTTCCCATAAAGTCATTATAACACTTTATGTTTTAAACCAACCAATCACAACTATAAGCATTTATGAGACCAAGAGGACTTATTCTTTAACAACCGAGTACCCATTACTAACGAATAAGATTTTACTACTTTTCCACACAATCAAGCCCTTTACACTTCATATCAAGTCAAGGCACAAAAGGGAAATCAAATTTCCTTTAACACACGTGCGTCTACCGCACTATATTTTTCACAAATAATATGCTCAAGAGGATAGGAAGAATCACATACCTCGCGACGATTGTCGACAATTAGCAAAATGCTCCACAGTACTATACCCTTCAAGTAGGATACGCTACTCGTAGTACTTCAATCCTAATATGGTCATAAAACGTCTATCAATCTCTAGCTTCGAACGTAGAATAAACTAAGTGCAAAGTCCCTAAATTCTACGGAAAATCGGACATCACTTCCTTTGTTTTATCATACTTTGCCACCTTTTTCAAGGCCGAATTCAATAACCAACACCACATTTAAGGCTCAATTAATTCAGCAAAAACAAGGGGATTACACGCCTAACAATACGTGTAAAATTCCGCCCCACAATAATACAGAATAAACCAATACTTTCCATGCCATTCTTGGCCAACAAAATAACCAATCCTAAATCTTTTCCAATTATCTTTTCAATCCAAGTTATTTAGTATGACATGTAATCAAGCCGAAATCGATTAAAGCTACTACACTCCTCTAGTAGATAACATGCGACGACTTTAAGTAACGACCAAATTGTAATTCAAATTCAAATGACTCAATCATGTCAATTTCGGATTTCTAGCCTTCAAAAATCCATAGTACTTACCAATCTCTAATACATGCTTCACGTGGTCTAAATCAACTATAACAAGTATTAGAACTTATATCCAAGAGAAGGGGGAAACTTTTACCTTTTGGAATAGCCCACAAAAGCCCCTTTCTTCCACTTCTTTTCCGTCAAACTCGTCCCCCCCGCGCTTCCCACAAGTTTACCCACACTTTGCCTTCTTGCCGCCGCTCCAACAATTTCCTTAGGCTAGGCTTTCTTCAAAAATCTAGAGAGAAAGGGAGAGGAGTTCTTAGGAGGGTTTCCAAGATGAAATGGCCAAGTCTTCCAAGACTTGGCCCTAAAATAGGACCCTTTTCTGGTCAAAAGGATGGGAGGGACACTTGTCACCCTCCCATAGGCTTTTAACAAAATATCCCACTATTTTCGCCCTTTACCGCAGAAAAATCCCGCCTTGGCGCCGCGGCCCCGCCGCCGGCGCCGCGGCGCTTCCACTTCAGAGAATAATTACCTGCATTCCGGCGCCGCGGCCCTGCATTCCGGCGCCGCGGCGCTGCAACCTCAGCGAACCCCCAGTACAACCGGCGCCGCGGCCCTGCCTCCGGCGCCGCGGCGCTGACCACGACAAAACTCTGCTTTGCACATTGCGCACCGAACTTGTAACTTCCATAACTTTCGACCCCGGTGTCCTATCGACGAGCGGTTTGTTGCGTTGGGAACTAAATTTAACGGGCTACACACTAGGATTTTTAAACACCTAACAATTCTTAACAACTGGGGTACAACACTCCAAGGTAGACTCAAAATCCGTCCAACATACGTTTGTCAACTTATCTTTCAAACTTTCAAATCTTATCTTCTTGAATTTACGGAGTGTAACACTCTTAACTCCAGCCTTTACACGACAGACATTAATGATAACGATTTGGACGACAT
This sequence comes from Przewalskia tangutica, assembly GCA_029844215.1. Taxonomy (NCBI): domain Eukaryota; kingdom Viridiplantae; phylum Streptophyta; class Magnoliopsida; order Solanales; family Solanaceae; genus Przewalskia; species Przewalskia tangutica. Next base: position 122,203,515 of record CM056727.1, read on the forward strand.
CAGGGATATCACAGCCTTTGATATTGGGGCTATGCCATTTCGCTATCTCGGGATCCCTCTTGCTGCGGAAAAACTAAGAATGGTTCATTACGAGCCCTTTATTAGCAAGATCTCTACTTATATTAATGCTTAGAGTAGTGTCACACTCTCATATACGGGTAAAAGTGAGCTTATTAAGTCTGTCTTTCAGGGTGTCGAGTGCTTTTGGCTTTCTATCCTTCCCGTACCGGCGATAGTTTGCGATAAAATTGTTAGCCTTTGTCGTACCTTCCTTTGGCACTCTAAGCAACCTCTTGTCTCTTGGAAGGAATGCTGCCTACCCAAAAAGTGAAGGTGGGCTCGGTTTTAGAGACACGAGGGCATGAAATCGCTCTCATTTAGCCAAGTGTCTGTGGGACATCCACAATAAGAAAGACACATTTTGGATACAATGGATCACACAAAAGTATCTAAATCGGGACAACATTTGGACTTGGAAAGTGCAGGGTGATGATTCCCTTCTCATCAAGCGTATACTGGATATCAGAGATCAAATTCTGGATACTACTGGCTCTATTGATCTTGCGGATACCACCATGGAGGGTTGTCATAATGATACTTCCAGCGTATCAGTTAATCGAATGGCCTATGATTTCTTCAGACTACGCAGTTCGAGAATTCAGTGGCACCGTGACGTATGGAATTCTTGTGACAGGCTCAACCAAGAAGGTTTATGTAGGGAATCAAACTCGTGACCTTGCGGTCCCGCGCTGTACTGCTACACCAACTTGGCTACCCTTACGGGTGAAAGGAAAGGAAAACACTTTGACACTACAAACTGTGGGAAATTCGTGGACGAAAGTTATTTCAGGTAGGTCTCATTTATATTAGGTTCCTGTTGTAGTTTAATGCATAATGATTATACAGTAATGGGTACCAATGATTAAATAAAGATGAGGGGGTTGATGTAGAAGGGAACAAAATTCTAGTTTTAGGGTTCAATTTGCTTGCTGTGAATATGGAGAATTGTAGCCTTTGTTCCTAACTTTTCTTGGCAAATTGGGTAACTCCCTTCTCTTGTCCTTTTATCTTTTCATACAATGAGATTAAGCCTTGGTGAAATTTTCCATTCTCTAATTATGTTGTGCTGTAGGCCACACTTCAACGTTTCCTTTAATGATAAAAGAACTGTTCTAATTTACTATTTTTATTGGGTAAGGATCATGAATAATGATGGGTAATAATGAGGATGCATGTGTTTCTAAGCCAAGCTACTGGTTCGCCATTTTCTTCGTGTTTCAAAATTTCTCTTATGATTTTGATGTTTTGACTATAAGTTTGATATATTGGGTATGTGAAATCGAATATTTAGTGTATTGGATTATAGAACACCTTCAAATTCATGGTATTTGAATTATGAAAATGATATTTTAATTCTAAATTAAGATTTTGGGGGTAATTGAAGGTTTTGAGCCTTAGTCTTAAGGAATGAAAATTTATGATTTGAGAGTCCGGATGAAATTGACTAATTTTCTAGATATAGGATCATTATATTATGGGTAAAATGATTTTTCAATAAAATTTTAGTTTTGACCTCGGGATTTGGATTTGACTATTTTGAGTCTATTTTGGATTTTGGGTAATAGCATAGCGATATGGACATCAATGATTTGTATTTTGACGTAGATTACTAAATTGTTAGATTTTGATCATTCGAAGGCGATTCAGAAAGGGAAGGCTCAAACCAGATAGTTCGTGTCTCTCGTTCGGCTTCGAGGTATGTTACAACTTACTTGAATAAGGCTTTGATTAGAGAATCGTATATATGTCATAGAAAATAACGGGGATAGCATGATAGGGATAGAGGGAAAGGATATTGCCTACAATGTTGTGACAACATCACATACAACATTTCTATAAACGATTTTGCATATTCTTCCGGCCAAAACAATATATGATTGTTACTGTGAGGTAAAAATGACCTAGACAAGCTAACCAGGAAGCCGTGTTTAAAACGTGAGAAAAGAAGAAGTCAAGCTTGGAAGGAAAGCAACGTGAAGACCAAGTCAATGTAGTTGAGGATTTCATGGAGGCTGAATGTTGCTGCCTATTTTCTCTCAACTTCCGTAACCAACCAATGAGAATTTCAAGGAAGTTTCACACTATAAATAGAGGAGGAACTTCATTTGTATCAGTATCCAGATTACAAAGAAAAGAATAACCAAGGGAGCTCTCGGAAATCCACTCAAGAAACTGGATCAAACACCACTGCCTAAAGTAGTATAACAACATTTAGTTTCACATTATTATTGGTGCCCATATTCTAGATTAAGCTCATTGTTGAAGCAATTATAATGAAGATGTTGTATGTTTCCTTATGGGTGTTTTGTCTTTAGCTGAAGTCATCTGCGACTTCGTTTTTTGCAATTTCTTTTTATCCTATTTCAACAAATTGTAAAAATAAATTCATTTGTAATTGTATATGGTATATACAATTCTTCGGTCATTGACCATCAAGAGCTATATTAATATATACCCTTGAAAATATAAACTTTGTGTCTTTTACTTTTTCCGTTGCATTTACTCTTTAAGGTTTATTATTGTTTTATTGGTTGCTGCCTCAAGTGTTGACACAACCTAACATAAAAAACTGTTTAGCTTTTCAACGTTCGAATTTTTAGTTTTCCTACTTTTAATTGTTTATCCATATCCTCAGACATAACAATTACTATATATCTTGATGAAAATTTATCAAATATTAGTATAATTTTAAAATGTCAAAGCGGCTTCAAAGGTATGGAGAAAGTAGAATGGCAATTGGGTTGGTACTGATATCTAATCTTGACGATTAGACCAAAAAAAACTTCACGAAAGGATATATATATATATAGTGGTAAAACATTCTATGTTGCATGTTTGTGTACGTAATGCATGAAAGTACTCTTATCTTAAACACGTGTTACAAGCGCGTGTTAAGCCTAGTTAATAGTACTTCTTATGATGTAATTCCATTTATACAATGAACTATACTTCTTATTTCAGATTGAATGGGTAACATTTTAAAAGCCTAATTAGGTTAACAAAAAACTATAAATAATTAACAGGATAGGCAATGCACGAGATTTCTTGAATGTTTTATCTGCTATTACTTTCATAAATAGTGATAAAGGAGTCGATGAATCTTTAATCGTCTTGTTTTCAATTTCGATAAATATTTATTTGATACTCACCCAAGCTCATCTATTAAAAAAATAAAAATATTTACAATAGATGCATAATATATATTTACATATAATTTTTTTTACTTAATCATGATTAATTAATATATATTCAGACATCGTTAAATTATTATTAAGTATATACTGTGTCAAATGTTTTGTAAAAATACTTTAAATCCGGGATAATTAATAAGAACTTCTACTAGATAACTTGTCATTTAATAATGTCAAACAAAAATATAAAGAATTGTTGACTACTAAGCAAAATGTTTGTTACATGCACTATTATAGAGAGATCAAACACAAAGCAAAAGCAATAAAAAACCTTCATTCTAAGTCTTCTTCTTCCCTGCCCCATACTTGCATCGCCCCATTGTCATCTCTGTGAAAGGGTATGGTGAGTGCCTTAAAAACCATGCTACGAGGCTTGATCACTACTTGCTTGTTGGATGCCATAAATTTGTAAAGAGTTGGGAGGATGGAACTAAGGAACCATACATTTGTGCTAATTGTGGGTGTTTAAAGAGCTTTCATCCCATGGATAATCTGACAATGTAAAGTAAAAGTTTATTATTTTAGATTAAAAATAGCTATATTTACTTAAGTTTAGTATTTTCAATTGTTTTAAATTTACTACTCAAAATTGCTTACTCAATTTTTTTTGTCTAAATTCCTTGAAATGTTAATTATTTTTTTGTATTTAATTGCATAAATATGTTGAGAATTTAATGATCATAAATCTCACTCACGAGCCTAAAGACGAGAATCATTCGAACGTGAGAGTAAATGATCACCCAACGAATGGATGAGCTCTACGAAAGAAAGTGGTAGTGAGGTTACAAAGGCCGTGGTTGAGTCTTGGTTGATTAGTTTGTCTTTTCTTGATATGACGTGGCTAACAGGCTTTTTATTTGAAACGTGACGTAGAAAGGGGGTTCTTCTGTACTGAAGCAAACTATCTAGCGTAAGTACAATTAAAAAGATCAAAGTTATAACTTCAGTAAGTACCATTAAAAAAAATTAAAGTTATAATTGTTGTGCTGGGTTCGTGCACAACACGACAACAACCCACTAATATACTTCTAAGCTTAGATGCTGGGATATATGAAAGAACACTTTTTAAGACTAGAGGTGGATGCAGGGAGATAAATTTGTGTGACCACAATCATGAATTGGAATTGAATGACCAGTACCAACAGTTATACCACGATTGTTGCTCAAATTGAAATAAGATGAGAGATTATCTGGTGCGGATGTCATGTGAAAAAGTGACACTGGTGTCCATATATCAATTTGTGTCCGGGAGATTTAATCCAAGAGTATGCATCACGACCTTGATATCCGTGGGCGTCAGAACTCTGGATGGGCGCGATTGCGAGCTTCTGGTCGAGGCCCAGCGAGCGACTGTTGCTAAGGCCGGAAAATTTGTTTGGCCTGATTATTCGAAAAACTGGGCTTGAACCAATTATAGAAATTGGCCCATTTTGCTGGAGACCCTAGAAAGGGTAGTTGGGCCATTGGCCACCAGCCCAGCCTCACAACCAGTTAGCCCAAGGTTGTGGCTAGTAGTGATGCATCCCAATTGGCCCATTGCCACCATGTCCGCCACTCCCGTCACTGCTCCGACCACCGCCACTGCCATTGCCACTTCTGCGGCTGCCGTCATGTTTTTTGCCTCTATTTTTCTAATTTTGAATTTTTTGTCGCCACCGTTGTTACGATTTTGGCTAGAATTATCCGTGAACGAGTGAAGGTCGTCTGACGTGACCATCATCATGATGACATTTGCTCCGGTAGCCGTTTTTTTAGCCAAGTCGTCATCTTCTAATGTGAGCATGGAACGGGCCTGGTAGAATGGTGGGAGGGGAGTACTTTGACGAAGAAGCATCCCAACGTCATTATAGGCCTCGGATAGGCCTACAACCATATGAAAAATAAGACGTTCATTGGTGACGGGCGCATCAATGTTCTTGAGTTGATCCGTCAATTGCTTCATCCTTTTACAATAGGCCGAGACATTCGAAAAATCCTCCATGTTGATGTGAGAAAATTCATGCTCAAGAGTGATAGCACGAGAATTTTGTTTATCTTGAAATACATCACGCACTCTATTCCAAGTTTCCATCATCGTGGCGTCAGATTCAATAATCGTCTGCAAGAGGTCCGCATAGTTAATGGAATAAATCCACTAGAGAACGGTAGCATCAAGAGTCATCCATAACGTAGGATCATCCTCGAGGGTAGGCACATTCTCCTTGCCTGTTACCAAGTGGATGATGTGATGAAGGACATGATGCGAGCGTGCGTGAATCTTAAATAATTCCGCCCACGTCGCGTATTGGGCGTTTTTCATCTCAAGAACAATAGGGATGTGGTTCTGGATGTTGGAGACGGTAAGGACAGGATGAAACGTGTTCTTAGACATGATGAAAGAACGAGAAGAGAATTAGGGATTTGAGAATCAAATTTGGGAGGGAGAGGTCACGACTCTGAATCCGAGAACCAGGTAGGGCGGCGAAAGTTGTATTTTGAGAAGGAATTTTTGCTCTAGACTTCTGATACCATGAAAGAGAATAATCTCTTGATTATTTTCATTAATGAATAGATATATATATATATATATATATATATACAAATATACTCTTCTTCTAGGTACATTTCCTGTACTTGTATCTACTGTAAATTGTTCTCTGTGGTTCTTTGGAAAGGGCTAGAGCTAGATGCATGATCTCATTAATTCTTTTTGACTTACTACTGAGTTTATTTCTGATTCTTCATTATTAAAAATGTCTTCCCAAATTGCATCGAATTTATCTGATTTCTCTGTACACACTTGTTCTGCCCTATATCCTAAATTGTCAGTTCTTAATTCGCAAATTTTGAAATGACTTATGGCTTCTTTTATGTTCATTCGAGGCATTTTACAACCCTTACATTTAAAAGTGTGGTTCGGGTCTTTTTTATGTAAGCTTTTTGCTTTATCTATGGCTATGTCTACTTCAAAACCTTCTTCTATTAGTTCTATGTTCATGAAATTTATCTCAGTGATTTCATCTTCTTCTATTGTACTTTCTTCTTCCATATCCCTTAGAGGCATATAATTATAGTCCGTAAATCTTATGGATGTTTCACCTAGAGTTTGTATATACGGGTGTGATTACAGTTGCAGTCTTCTTTTTATTATTGAAGTTTTCTAATTTCCATTCTAGTCCTGCGTAGTCTTTCGGGTCTATTTTTATAGGTTTTATTAAATTAATACCTCTGTTACCCATCAATTCTACTACATCATTTATTCTTATTTTAAATTTTGTATTACTATTATCAGTCATTTTTCCTAGGAATCCTATGCACATAAGTAGATTATTACCGTTATGCATTTCTTCGTATCCTTTAGTCTGTATTCCTATTTTTATATGTTTTCCAAATTCTGCTAAGTTCATTATAAAGTCTGGGCTTATATAGAAAATTCCTCCATTATTAGTCATGTCTACTTCAGTCATTCCTATTATGGATTTTTTCATGTCTGACCATCTGTCGTCGTAAATTACTACTAGTACTTTACTTCCTAAATTTTTTCTGGTTAAACCTTTTAGCCCTATGACAATTAATCCCATATGCATTGGTGTTCTAGTTGTCTTATAAATTTGTTTTTGAGATGCGGAATTTACTATGAAAATAAATCTACCTTTTCTTACTATAATTTTAATAATTTTTCTAATACAAGACTAATACCATAATTACACGTGTAAAAAAATTCTACACTATGGTGAGTGAATATACAAAAACCCAGCCTTTGATGTACACAGTTTGTCCGTGTATATGACGTCTTCTATCACCTAGTTTCAGTGCCTCTTCTTTATTATCAGAAACACCATCTTCAGTAATCGTCTTAGGGATACAATTACATTTAGGATTCTCAAAGAAAATTAAGACATGGATATAAATTAAGAAGTTAATCTTTATTTATTAGCATAAAGTTATGTTAATTAATCTCCAGCGTGTCTTTTTACTATATTTATTTTGTCAAATATAGTACTATTCTGTTTATAACATTTCTCTTACAGAATATTCTTTATAATTAAGTAATATTTATTAGTTAAAATAATGCTGTTTAAATATAAATATATACACATGTACTTGTCACATATTAAAGTTAATATAAATATATATACATCTCTGTCAATTTAGGTAAATCAAACAAACCAAATAACATCAGTTTAAAAAAAAAAACAAATCAAATTAAATAAAAAGAAAACGATTTAATAGGTGCGGTTTTCGAGTTTCTTAGTAGTAGTATTGTTTGGGCCCAAACTTATAGCCCAAAGGAGGTAAGCCCAAATAGGAATGCTAAATTAGGGTTGCAGTTTTGATCATATATATAGGTAACCTTTATACTTTTGTTCTTCCCTAACGGCCCCTTTTGCAGCCTCAAAGCAGATTTTGCTACGTCTTTAAGGTCAGAAACTCTAATTCCTAAACTAAGCAATTTCAAATCATACGGTTGTATTTCTATTTTGGGTGGGGATTCTTGAATATTTGGAAGAGTTGACACGATATATTTAGTATGAGGGTTTATGGAGTCTATTATATGATTCTATTTACCTGACTGAGTTTCGTGTTCGACTTAAAACAGGTTACTGGGTTTTACATACAAAAATGTCTGGGTAAGTGTTCCCATTTGTAAGATCTCTTTGTTAAAATTCAGTTTGTTTGAATGTATCTTTATAGTGTTAAAGTTGTTGTATCTTTTTTGGTTTTGTTGTAATCTCTTACCAAAATAATAGTCTGCAAATGTATATTTTTGTATATTAATTGTCTTAGTAGGCGTCTGGGCTTGCGTTTTCAAACCATGGTTTCATAATTTGATTTAAAATCACGTTTGTTTATGCAATTTGGGACCCCAACTTCATGTCAGGATTTCCAAATAGTCCAACAAAGTGTTATTTGAGATTCCAAATCATGATTTCAAATTTTTTAAATATAAAATTTGGCCCATACGTTTATATTTTGTACAAAAAGATCTATAAATTAGTAGATATATAACAATTGATCGACTTTATATTGTATTGAATATAATTGTCCAATACATAACTAAACTTGTGGAGATTAATTATTATTAAAATGTCTTTTTTTACTTTGCCAAATATGAGTTTAATTTCATAACTAAACTTGTGGTGATTAAAGCTTCCTAATATAACTCAAACTGGAAACCGTAATAACGTGAATGACTCCAACTAAATCCTATTATTTAGCAAAATTATATATTGATGGTTACTATGCGGGTATGAGTATTAAAAATGTACCCGTCACGAGAGGCGGGTTGATGGTGAATTTACAGTTATACCCGTCTTATATCCGCCTTCCCGCTCCACATCCAACCGCCCGCCTAACCGCCCCATAAGCCTAATAGTTGTAGGCTTGTAGCGGTCCCTAAGCTCGTAAGCCCAATGTCAATAATAAGTGAGTACAGTTTACTTAGTTCTGACTTCAGCACTCTTCTATTTTTTTCTTAACGCCTCCCTCTCTCCGTCTCTCGTTCACTCTTCTCTTCACGCGCCGTCTCTCCTCCCTCTCCCGTTCTTCATCACTGTCACCGTCACGCTGCCATCAGCCTTCACGCCTCCCTGTCCCTGAGACACTGACAACAGGTATTGATTAATTTTAAATACATTTTCTATAAATCAAATTTTTTAAATAGATTGAAGAACACCAGTGTGCTTACATGCAATGCCTTTAGGTTCATATTTTGTTAAAAATTCATCCCTTTTGTTTCTCTATTTGAAGTTGGCTTTAGACATAACAAAATAGGCATTAGAAAAGCCAAAGGGCACACAGAACTCAACTAGGCTTAAAAGTACACTGGTGTTCTTTTCCTCTTTTCTTTTAACACACACCGTAAGTTGTAAGAGACTATTTCAGATCTTTTCCTCTTTTCTTTTAAAACACACCGTAAGTTAAATCCAACAACCCTTAACCTGTTTCTCTTTAAAGCATCATCACTCCAAACCGACAATAGCGCCGGCGAGGCGACCTGAACTGCTCGCCGGATAAAAGTACCGTAGGCAACTAGGGTTTGGAGATAGGGACTCCGAAATTGCTGGTCGTGTGTAAGTTTCTCAACATACTATTACTTTGTTGTGGTCTTCGTGTTTATTTGCACATATGAACTTGCTTGTTGTATTGTTTGTCTTTGCTTCGTGCCCATACACAATACACATCTAATCCTAGACTAATTTTACAAAATAGAGCTGAAGAAACTGATTAAATCCCACAACATGGGGTCTGGGAGGGTAGAGTGTAACCTCTGCCATGAAAGGTAGAGAAGTTGTTTCCGGAAAAAATTGTCAAGAGAAAACATAAAAAAGGTCAGATAAGGACAAGAAATTTAAAGCACTATGAAAATGAAAATAACAAAAGCGACTAAACCATGATAAAGCAGTGTGAAAAAGGAGCAATAGGTACCACAAATAAAATAAGGGTGGCTCAGTTGGTTTGAGCATGGGACTGACTTCCCAATGCGAGTTCTCAGTTTTGAAACCCCTTGCCTTCGACAATCGGGTTTTGTCTTTTGGGTCGAGCTCGTCGCACGGGGCTTGCCTAGTGCGGTTTAACTCTTTTTACGGCTATTTCACAGTAGCATGGTCTACCCTGTGCGCATCCGAAGGATAGCGACGGCGAGTTCCTTTGTCAACAACAACAAAAAAAGGTTACTACAGATAAAATAAGATTATTGAAGTACAAGACATATTAGATAGCAACACTCTGATTTTCTGATCCACTACAGCTTTCGGTATAAGGATGTAGTTCAAAACTTTGGTAATTTCAGTTATTGGTGCATTGAAAATAATCTGCATAAGAAATTCATTCAATACCATATCTTTGGTGGAATTGCTATAGAATTTTACCATTGTGGTGGATGACATGCTGCAAATATTATTTATAAGTTTAGCTATAAGAAATGACTTTCATGCTTTGCAAATATGTTAGTGTTGTATGGATACATAAGATATTCCAAATACTTTACATCACCTTCAAAATTTGCTTGACTATTGGTACACATGCTCTATGACATGAAGCAAAGCACTATTGGATGAGAAATTCATTTTATTCTTAGTAAAAAACTAATAATTATGTGATTGAAAAGGAAATCAAAACCAAAAAAATTGCTTGGTCTGATTTGGTTTATATATGTTGATTTATTTTTCCCTTTTAAAGAAAATATTCGACTCAAACTGAACCATTAACCCTACTAATATTCATCCTACTGGTTAAGCAACAAAAGATTTGTGGTGTATTTACTGTATTTTTTTTGTTTAATACCGTATTAATATTTTATATGGGCCATGTCTGATTGATTTAATGTCCTACGAGGCTGGTCGGGGGCGTGGTGGCTATGGCGGTCCAAAGGCTAAGCAACTCCCATTTGAACTTTTCCCTGTAAGTGAATTCCTTTGGCTCGTCAATGTTATATTCTTCACACGAATTATGGTCCACTATATTTTTCTGGATGGGTAACATTGCTTAATGAGCTTGGTCACAAGTTTGAATGTGGGATGAGTGTTGTGACCGGATTAACTGTTAGATGAAATAATTGAACTCTAATGAATCATCGGTATACCACATAAATAAAGCAGTATGGATCATATAGTGGATGCGACTAATTTGGAATTGACACATATTTTAATATATTTACCATTTGCAGGAAGTTGAGGACTTGGGTAATGCAGCAAGTGTCACTCAAAGAATAAATTTGGCAATTTGGCACTCAAAGTTACAGAAGTATTGGAACTCCTCTCCTTACTATTTAGGAGAGGAAAGTGATGTTTTGAAGAGTACGCATTCAAATAAACTTATACTACTACTTTTTTGTGAGGAAATGTCATACCACTTGTTTAGGAATATATAAAGCCACGTACTAAGCTATCTGTAAATGATTGTCACTATCATTTTGTCACGACCCAAACCTGGAGGGCCATAAGTAGCCTGGTGTCCGCAGGGTGAACTCTTAAGTTGGATTGTATTGTGGTATTTCACTTTTTAGTGTAAAAAGGGAATAGGTAAACGAGACAGGAACTTTATCAGAATTTATGGAATCTCTCTAAGATTAGAAGAGCTATACTTTTGATTTTTTGCTCACTTGTACTGAAATTTCAGCACTACCTTTGTGCTATTTGTGAATACAATTTACCATTTAAAAAAAAAAAAAGAGTAAACACACAGTTAGGGGTGTTCACCGGTCCAGAACCGGAACCGGAATGGACCGGAATCGGAATCCAGAAATTTTCTGGACCGAGGACCGGAATATTCCGGCCCGGTTGGACCGTTTTTTTTTTGTTAAATGCAATTTATAAATTATAAATTTTTAAGAATGTGTTCGTTTATCACTCTCATTAAATATGTTTGTTTTTTTCCTTATCCTTCAATAAACTTTATTTCATTAATATGACTACTTAAAGAAAATCACCAAATGTACTTGGTTCGTATACGAATTATTGAACTACTCATTAATTAAAGTTACACATCACATTTATATTTTCTATTTTCTATTTGGAATTTGGACATTCCTTAAACTAGGGGTGCACAAAAGGTTAAAATCGGACCGGACCGAAGACCGAAATTACAGATTACCCGCCAGCCCGGACGTATTGACATATCTAATATAAGTTGCAAATTGATCAAACTTTATACAGTCATAACTTTGCGCTCGGACGTCCGTTTTACCTAATTTTTTTTTTATTTCGCGTATTTTTTCGATACGGGGTGGCCAAACTGCTGAAGCGGTTTGATTCCGCCGATTTCTCCAAAAACGTCCATCTTGCCCCTCAATTTCACTTTTTCCCCAAATCGTTACGTTTTTCCCCTTTTCAAATCTAAATATCTCGCGATGTACAATTGATTTCAACGTAAAAATTGCGTGGCACCGCATCCGAGAATGTCAATTTCAGTATTGAAAATTCAATTTAAAAAAAAAACTTGGCCCTAAAACAATTCACCTTAATTATATAATATTATATATTAGAAATTTAGAAAATTAGAAATTATATATATTAGGAATTATATAATTCAATATATATTATAAATTATACATATTATATATATTAGGAATTATATATATTATATATATTATAAATAAATAAAAACATCGGTCGACGAATCGAACTCGACCAGGACCGTAAACCGAAACTTATATTTCAAAGGACCGAAGACCGGATCGATAATTTCGGTCCGATCCATTTTTTCGGTCCGGATCGATTTTTGTGCACCCCTACCTGAAACATCGACATAAATTATAGGTAGGGAGAGAAGAAAGTAAAGTAGTTGTAAATTGATCAAACTTTATATGATCATAACTTTGCGCTCGGACGTCCGTTTCACCTTTTTTTTTATTTCACGTATTTTTTTGATACGGGGGTGGTCAAACCGCGGCCAGGCCAATTTTCTAAAAAACGTCTTTTTCCCCGCTCAATTTGAATTTCCCCCCAAATTGTTACGTTTTTTCTATTTTCAAAGCTAAATATCTCGCGATATACAATAGATTTCAACGTTCCAATTTCCTGGTAATGTGTCCGGGAATGTCAATTTCAATATTGGAAATTCAATTTATAAAAATAAAATAAAAATAAATCCGGTCCATTCCGGTCCGGACCGGAAAATTCCGGTTTTTACCCGGACCGGATCGGAAAACAGGAATCCACCATTTTGACGGACCGAGGTCCGGACCGGAATCAACCGGTCCGGTCCATTCCGGTCCGATTTTCTGGTCCGGACCGGTCCGGTCCATTCCGGTCCGATTTTCTGGTCCGGTCCTGTTTTGTACACCCCTTCACACAGTCAAAACACTTATTTCAACCTTATCTAATACTCGTATTTTATGCGTGCTGCAATACTAGCAGATTGTCGTTTCAAGGAGTGATCATGGACAGTTCTTTCAGAGGATTTGTTTTTTCTTTTTGAAGATTAATCTTTCTGCATAATTTCCACTGCCTTACTAACAGATACAGAGAAGATTAACATTGCCCCTGCGCAAGGATGACACACACAAATTGAGAAATGGTCCAAATTTTTAAAAAATAGATTCTTTTCTTACTATTTTTCTCATGAGAATATATGAAGGTCCACAATACAAATAAGGGAAGCTACATAATTCTTAAAGAAAAAACCACAAGGTTCAGGTCAAGTACAGTTTGGAAAACATTTTCTGTTAGAATGGTCAATCCTTCTGCATTCTTTGAAAATTAATCTTTCGCCTTCTACATTATCTGATAATTAACTTGCCATGATTATGGATTATTTGATGCTTGGATTTTATGTCCATACTGCACAATATTAGATTCCCAATTTTCTACACCTTGCATACACCTCTGCATGATTAGACATTTAATGTCTTTTATTTTATATCTGATATTCTGAACTTCAGATTACTTCATTTGTACACGTTACTTTATAAAAACCTCTGCTAGTTTCAGACATCGATCTTACGTGCATTACAAATTATGCTTCTAGAAACGAAAGGAATGGATATAGAAAGGTTCTCGGATAGTACCTCGGAGAGGGCAGTCAAAGCCACCATTGGCGCACTTCATAAGATGGATCCCGCTATGTTCTGCAGAACTAGCAAAAGGTTTTGTATTCCTTAATTCTCAAATTCTTGTGCTCGCTTATTGGATCTCTTGAGCCTATTTTATTTACTTAGTTAGATGCTTTTATGATTATAAATATAATGGTGGAAGGAGGAGAAACATCCGCAAAAGAGTGCGTTGGAACCCAGACTCTGGTAAAGTACCATGAATTTATCTTTTTTTCTTGCTGTTTGGTCTTTCTTTTTTGCAGAATTTCTAGCTTTATAAATTGGTTTGTCCATCTTGCGGGCCTAATATTATGTCTCACTCTTGTGGATAATAATATGGCCTTGGAGTTGGATCCTTTCAAAGCTTCATGGAATGGATGTTTGATGGTATAGGCCAAGGACAATTATTGAAGAAACTCATCTTTGTGACACGAAGCACCAATACACTCCCTGGTCAAAAATTCAAAATGTGACTTAAAGCTTCTGATGTGGCCTCGTAACGTTGCTGTAGAATCTTTATATGTATCTTTTTGTTCTCTCACGTTTATCCAATATTATATCTAAAACCTGTTAGATTTTCCTTTTTATACAGCACGCCTCAATCCCAATGTTTAGGATAATTGCCTTCCTTTCTGTTTCAATATATGGGCATTTTATAGATCTTCTGAAGTGTTGACTGTTGAGTTGCAAATCATGTTCGCTGAACATACCATGCGTAAAATCTTTAGGTAATAGGATTACTGATTTATAGCAATGCTCTTTGAACGCTAACCTGGATCAGAACCTCTAGGAAAGCACCATGAGCACATTGCCTGACAGACATTGGCTGTGTACAAAATCTACTTGGAGACAAGCAAATAATGGTCATTTGCAACTATGGACCTCCAATCCTTATCAAAATAGAAAAGAAAAAAAGAGTCAATCCTTTTCTTCTTCAACTTCATTTTGTATCTTTTCTACTTGAAAGACTTCTTAAAGTGAGATAGCATTGGTTGTATAGATCCCAAGAAGTTCATGATATGGCGAGGTTGCTCTAAACTTGATTTTGTCAATAGATATATTCGTGGAGTCCGAATACTTCTCATTGTACATTGACAAGTCCGTGAAATGATTGTAGAACATTAGCTATTTATGTGACCCTACACAAAAAAAGCTCTTTTCCCCTTGGGATATATTCATTAAGTGGGTATGTGCCATTGTGGTGGGCTAGGGTTCTCAGTGATCTTGTAATTCATGTGAGTTCCTTGAATTTGGACTATAATTACCTAAAGAAGTTGTACAGGAACTGACATCACATTGAAAAGAAATGCAGAGCTTTTCTCTCTTTTGCCTTACGTTTGTTGTAATTTATCGAGCTCACGAAATTCTTTTTTGGTGACAGACATGAAAAAATTTGATCTTCTTGAGAAGCTTGATCTAAAGTCTAAGGTTAAACCTCTACATTTACAGAAAATGTTTCTTTTGAGGCGTTTTAGCAAAAAAGTTAATTCGTCTACTGCAATGTTTATCTTTTGATTGTTATGTTGCTTTACACTGCAAATGCTTAGGGCGATGATGAAAAGAAAAAAAATGGCGAAGACGAGGATGAAGAACAAGAGGAGAAGATTGAAGAGGAAGAAGAAGAATTTAGTGATGACGGAGATTACAATCAGGTATGTGGGAAAACCTTCTGCTTCCCTAACTTGACAGCCATATTTAAGGAACTTGAATCAGAATGCTTTGTGTTCCTCTAGATTGAATTATACATGCATTGCTTGTCAATTGTTTGTATACCTAGATCAATATCATTTAGTGGCATCCTCTATGAAGAAGTGTATATCTACTTAGCTTAAGTATATTGAAACTCTTGAACAATGACACAGAATCTTTATGATTACGATGATGATGAAGACGACTACAACATGAATGAAGATAATAATGGTATGGTCCAATTTGCGGTTTCTTTTCTTTTATTTGATGCAGCAGTATTCATTACTTCTTATTGCCCTTTTGCAATGCTTATGAATTGACGCTAAGCAACCTGTGTTGCAGTTGAAGCCATGTATTGAAGGTTGCTTGGTGGAGTGGCTTTTGCTAGCTTTCAGATTTTTTTTGCAGAGACGGACTTCTTTAATTAATGTTATTAGACTTTTAGAAAGCTTAGCTCACACACATGTGTTGTAAATTAGCAACAGCTATTTATCTTTGGACAATCAAGAAAGAACATTTCTTGTTGCGTGTCAGAGAGGTTCCCTTTGGATTGTCAGCAGAACAAACTAGCGATCTATGTATATGTTTAGGCTGACAATGCACCTGGACCTTCGGTTTAAAGAAACTACATCCATGTGCATGGTCTGCCTGGATGGTATTATTGATCGTATTCTTCCTTGTTCTTTAATGCTTGAATTCCTGTCGTTTATTTTTTCCGGCGATGTTGGTTCAGGTGTTCCTGCTCTTTGAAGTTACCCTTGAATCAGATTTATGCTCTGGAATGATGGAAATCTTTTTATATTTTAGACAGGAGCATAAATCTCCATTCGTTCTCTTTTTTCTTTGTTTTTCCGGTTATGCAATTATACACAGATTTATGTTGTCTGATTGTGTTTTGCTTTCTTTCAACTGTGCTCTTTTTGTCAAACAAAGTGATAAGAGAGGGTTATCCCAAATAGAGGTGGCAATTTGAGCCCGTATTTAGAGACTTAGTCCATTTAACCCGCATTTTAGTGAATTGGTTCACTCATATTTCTGATTGGTAAATATGGGTTAAAATTTGGATATTCATATATATGTGACTCACTAGATCCAATAACTCAGTAAATATT
Organism: Przewalskia tangutica; assembly: GCA_029844215.1. NCBI lineage: Eukaryota > Viridiplantae > Streptophyta > Magnoliopsida > Solanales > Solanaceae > Przewalskia > Przewalskia tangutica. The sequence continues at coordinate 122,220,080 of CM056727.1, forward strand.
TCTCGGATCTATAAAAAATACATCAATGCACCCCATCCCACTTTCTGTCACCCACCCCACCACTTACACTTACCCCCTACCCTACCTACCCACCTCTACCACCCACTCCTGCTCCCTACACCCCACATACCTCTACGCCACCTCTTACTCTCCCTCCCCCAACCCACACCTACCAATAACACCCACCCACTACCACCACCCTGCCCCCACATCCCTCCCCCATCCCGCCTCCCGAATTTTTTATTTTATATATTGCATTGTACTTCTCCAGTGGGATCTATCTAGAAGATCAAGATGAATTGCATTCTTTTGTTTAATTTGTGGTGTAAAGAATTTTTAGATGATGTAGGCTCACTTTTAGATGTTAGAATCCTCATAAGTAAGAACAAGGACTCACGTTTGCTTCCCTTTTTAACTGTAAATATGACTTCCTGTATTGATATTTCTATACATACAACCTGTTAACATTTTCAAAAACACACTTGATTCGCCCTTATCATCACTACTCAAATCAATAACCCAAACTTTGCCTCCTCCCAACTTAGATATAGGAATTCTTGCAGAGGTCATATTTTTGACAGTTCAGATCATTGAGTAACGATGACGCTATCCTAATACAAGATTTCCAGTTTTTGCTTCTATCGGTGCACTTCTAAGAGAAGGATGCCACATTAGACAGTTCATTTATATCACCATATAGATTATTTTCCCAGTAATGTGTACCTGAAAACATGTAAGTTCAAAGACATTTGAATATTTCACCCAGAGTTCTACCTGTTTAATGTCAGAAAAGATGATTCTGGAAAAGGGAAATAAGTTGCATCAAGTTGAGAAGTATACACCATATACCCCTTCTTCCATTGTCATGAATCATGATAATGGGTAAGAGCAAATGCAACTTCAAAATGACTCCACCTGGTTTTTCTTATAACAACTAGAGCGGTTCAAAAAAAGTTTCAACTGTCTGTAAATAGATAACAAAGCTAGAACTGATTAACATTTCTAGCAACTAAAAGAGAGACAAAGGGTAAACGTCTCGTGAGGAAGAAGGAAGATATACATAAAAATTTGCAGTGGGGTCCACTACTGCTATATAGTCTGAAAACTTTCATAAGTTTCATGTCAATTGGGGGACCATCCCCCTCTAATATGGACATTATGGTACTGCCAAACAAATATAAATTTAATTCTACCTCTTAACACTTTAGAAATGTTTATTAAACTTTTTGTCATTAATTAAAATACTTTGCAATACACAAAAATATCATTTATTATTAAAATGTCTTTTTTTACTTTGCCAAATATGAGTTTAATTTCATAACTAAACTTGTGGAGATTAAAGCTTCCTAATATAACTCAAACTGAAAACCGTAATAACGTGAATGACTCCAACTAAATCCTATTAATTAGCAAAATTATATATTGATGGTTACTATGCGGGTATGAGTATTAAAAATGTACCCGTCTCGAGAGGCGGGTTGATGGTGAATTTACAGTTATACCCGTCTTATATCCGCCTTCCCGCTCCACATCCAACCGCCCGCCTAACCGCCCCATAAGCCCAATAGTTGTAGGCTTGTAGCAATCCCTAAGCTCGTAAGCCCAATGTCAATAATAAGTGAGTACAATTTACTTAGTTCTGACTTCAGCACTCTTCTATTTTTTTCTTAACGCCTCCCTCTCTCCGTCTCTCGTTCACTCTTCTCTTCACGCGCCGTCTCTCCTCCCTCTCCCGTTCTTCATCACGCCACACCGCTGCCATCAGCCTTCACGCCTCCTTGTCCCTGAGACACTGACAACAGGTATTGATTAATTTTAAATACATTTTCTATAAATCAAATTTTTAAATAGATTGAAGAACACCAACGTGCTTACATGCAACGCCTTTAGGTTCATATTTTGTTAAAAATTCATCCATTTTGTTTCTCTATTTGAAGTTGGCTTTAGACATAACAAAATAGGCATTAGAAAAGCCAAAGGGCACACAGAACTCAACTAGGCTTAAAAGTACACTGGTGTTCTTTTCCTTTTTTCTTTTAACACACACCGTAAGTAGTAAGAGACTATTTAAGATCTTTTCCTCTTTTCTTTTAAAACACACCGTAAGTTAAATCCAACAGCCCTTAACCTGTTTCTCTTTAAAGCAACATCACTCCAAACCTAATAAGCGTGAGGCGACTGAGCGCTCACGGATAAAAGTACCGTAGGCAACAAGGGTTTGGAGATAGGGACTCCGAAATTGCTGGTCGTGTGTAAGTTTCTCAACATACTATTACTTTGTTGTGGTCTTCGTGTTTATTTGCACATATGAACTTGCTTGTTGTATTGTTTGCCTTTGCTTCATGCCCATACATAATACACATCTAATCCTAGACTAATTTTACAAAATAGAGCTGAAGAAACTGATTAAATCTCACAACATGGGGTCTGGGAGGGTAGAGTGTAACCTCTGCCATGAAAGGTAGAGAGGTTGTTTCCGGAAAAAATCGTCAAGAGAAAACATAAAAAAGGTCAGATAAGGACAAGAAATTTAAAGCACTATGAAAATGAAAATAACAAAAGCGACTAAACCATGATAAAGCAGTGTGAAAAAGGAGCAGTAGCTACCACAAATAAAATAAGGGTGGCTCAGTTGGTTTGAGCATGGGACTTCACAATGCGAGTTCTCAGTTTTGAAACCCCTTGCTTTCGACAGCCGGGTTTTGCCTTTTGGGTCGAGCTCGTCGCACGGGGCTTGCCTAGTGCGGTTTAACTCTTTTTACGGCTATTTCATAGTAGCATGGTCTACCCTGTGCGCATCCGAAGGATAGCGGCGGCGAATTCCTTTGTCAACAACAACAAAAAAAGGTTACCATAGATAAAATAAGATTATTGAGGTACAAGACATATTAGATAGCAGCACTCTGATTTTCTGATCCACTACAGCTTTCGGTATAAGGATGTAGTTCAAAACTTTGGTAATTTCAGTTATTGGTGCATTGAAAATAATTTGCATAAGAAATTCATTCAATACCATATTTTTGGTGGAATTGCTATAGAATTTTACCATTGTGGTGGATGACATGCTGCAAATATTATTTCTAAGTTTAGCTATAAGAAATGACTTTCATGCTTTGCAAATATGTTTGTGTTGTATGGATACATAAGATATTCCAAATACTTTACATCACCTTCAAAATTTTCTTGGCTATTGGTACACATGCTCTATGGCATGAAGCAAAGCACTATTGGATGAGAAATTCATTTTAGTCTTAGTCAAAAACTAATAATTATGTGATTGAAAAAGAAATCAAAACCAAAAAAATTGCTTTATTGTGGTCTGATTTGGTTTATATATGTTGATTTATTTTTCCCTTTTAAAGAAAATATTCGACTCAAACTGAACCATTAACCCTACTAATATTCATCCTATTGGTTAAATAACAAAAGATTTGTGGTGTATTTACTGTATTTTTTTTGTTTAATATTGTATTAATATTTTATATGGGCCATAATACAGGATTCAATTTAATGTCCTACAGAGGGCGGGGTCGGGGGCGTGGTGGCTATGGCGGTCCAAAGGCTAAGCAACTCCCATATGAACTTTTCCCTGTAAGTGAATTCCTTTGGCTCGTTAATGTTATATTCTTCACACGAATTATGGTACACTATATTTTTCTGGATGGGTAACATTGCTTAATGAGCTTGGTCACAAGTTTGAATGTGGGATGAGTGTTGTGACCGGTTAACTGTTAGATGAAATAATTGAACTCTAATGAATCATCGGTATACCACATAAATAAAGCAGTATGGATCATATAGTGGATGCGACTAATTTGGAATTGACACATATTTTAATATATCTACCATTTGCAGGAAGTTGAGGACTTGGGTAATGCAGCAAGTGTCACTAAAAGAATAAATTTGGCAATTTGGCACTCAAAGTTACAGAAGTATTGGAACTCCTCTCCTTACTATTTGGGAGAGGAAAGTGATGTTTTGAAGAGTAAGCATTCAAATAAACTTATACTACTACTTTTTTTGTGAGGAAATGTCATACCACTTGTTTAGGAATATATAAAGCCACGTACTAAGCTATCTGTAAATGATTGTCACTATCATTTTGTCACGACCCAAACCTGGAGGGCCATAAGTAGCCTGGTGTCCGCAGGGTGAACTCTTAAGTTGGATTGTATTGTGGCATTTCAGTTTTTAGTGTGAAAAGGGAATATGTAAACGAGACAGGAACTTTATCAGAATTTATGGAATCTCTCTAAGATTAGAAGAGCTATACTTTTGGTTTTTTGCTCACTTGTACTGAAATTTCAGCACTACCTTTGTGCTATTTGTGAATACAATTTACCATTTAAAAAAAAAATGAGTAAACACACAGTCAAAACACTTATTTCAACCTTATCTGATACTCGTATTTTATGCGTCCTTCAATACTAGCAGATTGTCGTTTCAAGGAGTGATCATGGACAGTTCTTTCAGAGGATTTGTTTTTTCTTTTTGAAGATTAATCTTTCTGCATAATTTTCACTGCCTTACTAACAGATACAGAGAAGATTAACATTGCCCCTGCGCAAGGATGGCACGCACAAATTGAGAAATGGTCCAAATTAAAAAAAAATAGATTCTTTTCTTACTATTTTCCTCATGAGAATATATGAAGGTCCACAATATAAATAAGGGAAGCTACATAATTCTTAAAGAAAAAACCACAAGGTTCAGGTCAAGTACAGTTTGGAAAACATTTTCTGTTAGAATGGTCAATCCTTCTGCATTCTTTGAAAATTAATCTTTCGCCTTCTACATTATCTGATAATTAACTTGCCATGATTATGGATTATTTGATGCTTGGATTTTATGTCCATACTGCACAATATTAGATTCCCAATTTTCTACACCTTGCATACCCCTCTGCATGATTAGACATTTAATGTCTTTTATTTTATATCTGATATTCTAAACTTCAGATTACTTTATTTGTACACGTTACTTTATAAAAACCTCTGAAGTTTCAGACATCGATCTTCATGCATTACAAATTATGCTTCTAGAAATGAAAGGAATGGATATAGAAAGGTTCTCGGATAGTACCTCGGAGAGGGCCAAGTCAAAGCCACCATTGGCGCACTTCATAAGGATGGATCCTGCCTATGTTCCTGCAGAACTAGCAAAAGGTTTTGTATTCCTTAATTCTCAAATTCTTGTGCTCTGCTTATTCAGATCTCTTGAGCCTATTTTATTTACTTAGTTAGATGCTTTTATGATTATAAATATAACTGGTGGAAGGGAGGAGAAACATGCTGCAAAAAGAGTGCGTTGGAACCCAGACTCTGGTAAAGTACCATGAATTTATCTTTTTTTCTTGCTGTTTGGTCTTTTTTTTTTTGCAGAATTTCTAGCTTTATAAATTGGTTTGTCCATCTTGTGGGCCTAATATTATGTCTCTCACTCTTGTGGATAATAATATGGCCATGGAGTTGGATCCTTTCAAAGCTTCATGGAATGGATGTTTGATGGTATAGGCCAAGGACATTTATTGAAGAAACTCATCTTTGTGACACGAAGCACCAATACACTCCCTGGTCAAAAATTCAAAATGTGACTTAAAGCTTCTGATGTGGCCTCGTAACGTTGATGTGGAATCTTTATATGTATCTTTTTGTTCTCTCACATTTATCCAATATTATATCTAAAACCTGTTAGATTTTCCTTTTTATACAGCACGCCTCAATCCCAATGTTTAGGATAATTGCCTTCCTTTCTGTTTCAATATATGGGCATTTTATAGATCTTCTGAAGTGTTGACTGTTGAGTTGCAAATCATGTTCGCTGAACATACCATGCGTAAAATCTTTACACTCTGGTAATATGATTACTGATTTATAGCAATGCTCTTTGAACGCTAACTCGATCAACCTCTAGAAAGCACCACGAGCACATCGCTCGACGCATATCGGGTCGTGGTACAAAATCTACTTGGAGACAAGCAAATAATGGTCATTTGCAACTATGGACCTCCAATCCTTATCAAAATAGAAAAGAAAAAAAGAGTCAATCCTTTTCTTCTTCAACTTCATTTTGTATCTTTTCTACTTGAAAGACTTCTTAAAGTGAGATAGCATTGGTTGTATAGATCCCAAGAAGTTCATGATATGGCGAGGTTGCTCTAAACTTGATTTTATCAATAGATATATTCGTGGAGTTCGAATACTTCTCATTGTACATTGACAAGTCTGTGAAATGATTGTAGAACATTAGCTATTTATGTGACCCTACACAAAAAAAAGCTCTTTTCCCCTTGGGATATATTCATTAAGTGGGTATGTGCCATTGTGGTGGGCTAGGTTCTCAGTGATCTTGTAATTCATGTGAGTTCCTTGAATTTGGACTATAATTACATAAAGAAGTTGTACAGGAACTGACATCACATTGAAAAGAAATGCAGAGCTTTTCTCTCTTTTGCCTTACGTTTGTTGTAATTTATCGAGCTCACGAAATTCTTTTTTGGTGACAGACATGAAAAAATTTGATCTTCTTGAGAAGCTTGATCTAAAGTCTAAGGTTAAACCTCTACCTTTACAGAAAATGTTTCTTTTGAGGCGTTTTAGCAAAAAAGTTAATTCGTCTACTGCAATGTTTATCTTTTGATTGTTATGTTGCTTTTCACTGCAAATGCTTAGGGCGATGATGAAAAGAAAAAAGATGGCGAAGACGAGGATGAAGAACAAGAGGAGAAGATTGAAGAGGAAGAAGAAGAATTTAGTGATGACGGAGATTACAATCAGGTATGTGGGAAAACCTTCTGCTTCCCTAACTTGACAGCCATATTTAAGGAACTTGAATCGGAATGCTTTGTGTTCCTCTAGATTGAATTATACATGCATTGCTTGTCAATTGTTTGTATACCTAGATCAATATTATTTAGTGGCATCCTCTATGAAGAAGTGTATATCTACTTAGCTTAAGTATATTGAAACTTTTGAACAATGACACATAATCTTTATGATTACGATGATGATGAAGACAACTACAACATGAATGAAGATAATAATGGTATGGTCCAATTTGCAGTTTCTTTTCTTTTATTTGATGCAGCAGTATTCATTACTTCTTATTGCCCTTTTGCAATGCTTATGAATTGACGCTAAGCAACCTGTGTTGCAGATGAAGCCATGTATTGAAGGTTGCTTGGTGGAGTGGCTTTTGCTTGCCTTCATATTTTTTTTGCAGAGACGGACTTCTTTAATTAATGTTATTTGACTTTTAGAAAGCTTAGCTCACACACAGGTGTTTTAAATTAGCAACAACTATTTATCTTTGGACAATCAAGAAAGAACATTTCTTGTTGCGTGTCAGAGAGGTTCCCTTTGGATTGTCAGCAGAACAAACTAGCGATCTATGTATATGTTTAGGCTGACAATGCACCTGGACCTTCGGTTTAAAGAAACTACATCCATGTGCATGGTCTGCCTGGATGGTATTATTGATCGTATTCTTCCTTGTTCTTTAATGCAGGAATTCTCGTCGTTTATTTTTTCTGGTGATGTTGGTTCAGGTGTTCCCGCTCTTTGAAGTTACCCTTGAATCAGATTTATGCTCTTGACTGATGGAAATTGGTTTATGCAGTTATACTCTCCCCTTTTTATATTTTAGACAGGAGCATAAATCTCCATTCGTTCTCTTTTTTCTTTGTTTTTCCTAAGCATGCAGCTTATACATGATTTATCTTTGTCGATTGTGTTTTGCTTTCTTTTCAATCAGGTTTTTTGTCAAAAAAAGTGATAAGAGAGGGTTATCCCAAATAGAGGTGGAAATTTGAGTTCGTATTTAGAGACAGAGTGGCCTTGCTGCCACGATCCGCTGAGATTCAGCACTTTGTCGCTCCGATTCGTCCCTCCCCCTCCCATCCATTCCATTTCTAGCTCTTTCGAATGGAGGTTTATCTGTTGCTTCATTGAGATACGCCACTAAGTGTTGAAAGGCCAGATCTATGTCGGTCGTGTATTTTGTGTTAAGACTAAGACCCGGACTTGTGGCGTGTCAAAACAAAAGATAGTGGTTAGCCGAGTGATGCGTCTAGTCCTACGCCGGCGTGCAGCAACATAGGCCGACGTCCTAGGCCAAAATGGGGCGACATAGGCCGACGTCCTAGGCCAAAATGGGGAGACATAGGCCGACGTCCTAGCCCAACACGGCAAATGACATAGCCGACGGCAAAGAACCCAGGCCAATATCCTAGGCCGACGTGCTGCGACATATGCCGACGCAAAATGACATAGGCCGACGGCAAAGAACATAGGCCGACGCCCTAGTTAAATGGGGCGACGCGCAGAAACATAGGCCGACGTCTTAGCCCGGCGTGCAGCGACATAGGCCGACGTCCAAGGCCAAAATTGGGCGACGCGCTGAAACATAGGCCGACGTCCAAGCCCGGCGTGCAGCGACATAGGCCGACGTCCTAGGCCAAAATGGGGCGACATAGGCCGACGGGCAGGGCCAAAATGGGGCGACATAGGCCGACGTCCTAGGCCAAAATGGGGCGACATAGGCCGACGTCCTAGGCCAAAATGGGGCGACATAGGCCGACGTCCTAGGCCAAAATGGGGAGACATAGGCCGACGTCCTAGCCCAAAATGGGGCGACATAGGCCGACGGGCAGCAACATAGGCCGACGTCCTAGGCCAATGTCCTAGACCGACGTGCTGCGACATATGCCGACGTTCAGCGACATAGGCCGACGGGCAGGGCCAAAATGGGGCGACATAGGCCGACGTCCTAGGCCAAAATAGGGCGACATAAGCCGACGTCCTAGGCCAAAATGGGGAGACATAGGCCGACGTCCTAGTACGAAATGGGGCGACATAGGACGACGGGCTAGTACGAAATGGGGCGACATAGGACGACGGGCAGCAACATAGGCCGACGTCCTAGGCCAATGTCCTAGACCGACGTGCTACGACATATGCCGACGTTCAGCGACATAGGCCGACGGGCAGGGCCAAAATGGGGCGACATAGGCCGACGGGCAGCAACATAGGCCAATGTCCTAGGCCGACGTGCTGCGACATATGCCGACGTGCAGCGACATAGGCCGACGGGCAGCAACATAGGCCGACGTGCAGCGACATAGGCCGACGGGCAGCAATATAGGCCGACGTCCTAGGCCAATGTCCTAGACCGACGTGCTGCGACATATGCCGACGTTCAGCGACATAGGCCGACGGGCAGGGCCAAAATGGGGCGACATAGGCCGACGGGCAGGGCCAAAATGGGGCGACATAGGCCGACGGGCAGGGCCAAAATGGGGCGACATAGGCCGACGCCCTAGCCAAGCGTGCAGCGACATAGGCCGACGGGCAGCAACCTAGGCTAATGTCCTAGACCGACGTGCTGCGACATATGCCGACGTGCAGCGACATAGGCCGACGTCCTAGGCCAAAATCGGGTCGTGACAGAAACATAGGCCGACGTCTTAGCCCGGCATGCAGCGACATAGGCCGACGTCCAAGGCCAAAATTAGGCGACGCGCTGAAAATAGGCCGACGTCCTAGCTCGGCGTGCAGCGACATAGGCCGACGTCCTAGGCCTAAATGGGTTGACGCGCTGAATCATAGGCCGACGGGCAACAACATAGGCCAACGGGCAGCAACATAGGACGACGTCGACATAGGCCGACGGGCAGGGCCGACGTCCTATGCCAAAATGGGGAGACATAGGCCGACGGGCAGGGCCAAAATGAGGCTACATAGGCCGACGGGCAGGGCCAAAATGGGGCGACATAGGCCGATGTCCTAGCTCAGGCAAAGGACATAGCCGACGGCAAAGAACCCAGGCCAATGTCCTAGGCCGACGTGCAGCGACATAGGCCGACGTGCAGCGACATAGGCCGACGTCCTAGGCCAAAATGGGGCGACGCACTGAAACATAGTCGACGCCTTAGCCCGCTGGCAATGACACAGCCGACGTTCAAGGCCAAAATTGGGCGACGCGCTGAAACATAGGCCGGATCCATTCCATCCATTCCATTTCTAGCTCTTTCGAATGGAGGTTTATCTGTTGCTTCATTGAGATACGCCACTAAGTGTTGAAAGGCCGGATCTATGTCGGTCGTGTATTTTGTGTTAAGACTAAGACCCGGACTTGTGGCGTGTCAAAGCCAAAGATAGTGGTTAGCCGAGTGACGCTGCCTAGTCCCACGCAAGGCAAAGAACATAGCCGACGTCCTAGGCCAAAATGGGGCGACATAGGCCGACGTCCTAGGCCAAAATGGGGAGACATAGGCCGACGTCCTAGCCCAGCGGCAAATGACATAGCCGACGGCAAAGAACCTAGGCCAATATCCTAGGCCGACGTGCTGCGACATATGCCGACGTGCAGCGACATAGGCCGACGGGCAGCAACATAGGCCGACGTCCTAGGCTAAAATGGGGCGACGCGCAGAAACATAGCCGATCGCCTTAGCCTGGGCCAGGCAAATGATAGCCGACGTCCAAGGCCAAAATTGGGCGACGCGCTGAAACATAGGCCGACGTCCAAGCCCTGCGTGCTGCGACATAGGCCGACGTCCTAGGCCAAAATGGGGAGACATAGGCCGACGGCAGGCCAAAATGGGCGACAGCCGACGCCCCAGGCCAAAATGGGGCGACATAGGCCGTCGTCCTAGGCCAAAATGGTGAGACATAGGCCGATGTCCTAGCCCAAAATGGGGCGACATAGGCCGACGGGCAGCAACATAGGCCGACGTCCTAGGCCAATGTCCTAGACCGACGTGGTCGCGACATATGCCGACGCTCAATGACATAGCCGACGGCAGTGGCCAAATGGGCGACATAGCCGACGCCCCAGGCCAAAATAGTGGCGACATGCCGACGCCCCAGGCCAAACGGGAGATAGCCGACGCCCTAGTACGAAATGGGCGACATAGACGCATCGCTAGTACAAAATGGGCGACATAGACGACGGCAAGAACATAGCCGACGCCCCAGGCCAATGTCCTGCATCGACGCGACGTATACGACATATGCCGACGTCAAATGACATAGCCGACGCGTGGCCAAAATGGGGTGACATAGGCCGACGGGCAGCAACATAGGCCAATGTCCTAGGCCGACGTGCTGCGACATAAACCGACGTGCAGCGACATAGGCCGACGGGCAGGGCCAAAATGGGGCGACATAGGCCGACGTCCTAGGCCAAAATAGGGCGACATAAGCCGACGTCCTAGGCCAAAATGGGGAGACCTAGGCCGACGTCCTAGTACGAAATGGGGCGACATAGGACGACGGGCTAGTACAAAATGGGGCGACATAGGACGACGGGCAGCAACATAGGCCGACGTCCTAGGCCAATGTCCTAGACCGACGTGCTACGACATATGCCGACGTTCAGCGACATAGGCCGACGGGCAGGGCCAAAATGGGGTGACATAGGCCGATGTCCTAGCTCGGCGTGCAGCGACATAGGCCGACGTCCTAGGCCTAAATGGGTTGACGCGCTGAATCATAGGCCGACGGGCAACAACATAGGCCAACGGCAAAGAACATAGACGACGCCGACATAAAGCCGACGGGGCCGACGTCCTATGCCAAAATGGGGAGACATAGGCCGACGGGCAGGGCCAAAATGAGGCTACATAGGCCGACGGGCAGTGCCAAAATGGGGCGACATAGGCCGATGTCCTAGCCCAGCGTGCAGTGACATAGGCCGACGGGCAGCAACCTAGGCCAATGTCCTAGACCGACGTGCTGCGACATATGCCGACGTGCAGCGACATAGGCCGACGTCCTAGGCCAAAATGGGGCGACATAGGCCGTCGTCCTAGGCCAAAATGGGGAGACATATGCCGATGTCCTAGCCCAAAATGGGGCGACATAGGCCGACGGGCAGCAACATAGGCCGACGTCCTAGGCCAATGTCCTAGACCGACGTGCTGCGACATATGCCGACGTTCAGCGACATAGGCCGACGGGCAGGGCCAAAATGGGGCGACATAGGCCGACGTCCTAGGCCAAAATAGGGCGACATAAGCCGACGTCCTAGGCCAAAATGGGGAGACATAGGCCGACGTCCTAGTACGAAATGGGGCGACATAGGACGACGGGCTAGTACAAAATGGGGCGACATAGGACGACGGGCAGCAACATAGGCCGACGTCCTAGGCCAATGTCCTAGACCGACGTGCTACGACATATGCCGACGTTCAGCGACATAGGCCGACGGGCAGGGCCAAAATGGGGTGACATAGGCCGACGGGCAGCAACATAGGCCAATGTCCTAGGCCGACGTGCTGCGACATATGCCGACGCTCAATGACATAGCCGACGGCGGGGCCAAATGGGGCGACATAGTCGACGAAGCGGCCAAACGGGCGACATAGCCGACGCGTGGCCAAATGGGCGACATAGTCGACGGCAATGACATAGGTCGACGCGGTCGCGACATATGCCGACGCAGTAACGACATAGGCCGACGGGCAGAAAATAGCCGACGCGGCAATGACATAGGCCGACGGCAAGAATATAGGCCGACGCCCCAGGCCAATGTCCTAGACCGACGGTCGCGACATATGCCGACGCTCAATGACATAGCCGACGGCAGTGGCCAAAATGGGGAGACATAGCCGACGCAGGCCAAAATGGGGCGACATAGCCGACGCGTGGCCAAATGGGCGACATAGGCCGACGCCTAGCCAGCTGCAATGACATAGCCGACGGCAAAGAACCCAGGCTAATGTCCTAGACCGACGCGCGTGACATATGCCGACGCAGCCGACATAGGCCGACGCCCCAGGCCAAAATCGGTCGTGATGTAAACATAGGCCGACGCCTTAGCCCTGCCAGCAATGACATAGGCCGACGTCCAAGGCCAAAATTAGGCGACGCGCTGAAAATAGGTCGACGTCCTAGCTCGGCGTGCAGCGACATAGGCCGACGTCCTAGGCCTAAATGGGTTGACGCGCTGAATCATAGGCCGACGGGCAACAACATAGGCCAACAGGCAGCAACATAGGACGACGTCGACATAAAGCCGACGGCGTGGGCCGACGCCCCATGCCAAACGGGAGACATAGCCGACGGCAGGCCAAATGAGGCTACATAGCCGACGGCAAGCAAAATGGGCGACATAGCCGGCGATGTCCTAGCGTGCAGCGACATAGGCCGACGGGCAGCAACCTAGGCCAATGTCCTAGACCGACGTGCTGCGACATATGCCGACGTGCAGCGACATAGGCCGACGTCCTAGGCCAAAATGGGGCGACGCGCTGAAACATAGGCCGACGTCTTAGCCCGGCGTGCAGCGACATAGGCCGACGTCCAAGGCCAAAATTGGGCGACGCGCTGAAAATAGGCCGACGTCCTAGCTCGGCGTGCAGCGACATAGGCCGACGTCCTAGGCCAAAATGGGGCGACGCGCTGAAACATAGGCCGGCGTCCTAGCCCGACGTGAAGCGACATAGGCCGACGTCCTAGGCCAAAACGGGGCGACATAGGCCGACGTCCTAGGCTAAAATGGGGCGACGCGCTGAAACATCGGCCGACGTCCTAGCCCGACGGGCAGCGTCATAGGCCGACATGCAAAGTGAACATGCTTGTGCTTGACTTGTTAAGCATACATTCACAATCAAAAGACGTATAATATGAAAAATAAGGCTATGTTTTTCATTCCACATGCGCCCAACAAAGAACTTGAGACATATGCACCAAATAGTCCCGCCGTCTATTATGAACGTTTTCACCAATGAATGATCCCCATTCGTTTTTTTATATAAAAATGTTAATTTCAACCCTTCCAAGTCATTTATGAATGCACTAGATCCGTTTCGCGCATGTTGGCACACAGAACGCCCATTATGATTTTCTGGCATAAACATGTCTTCTCCTGGCACTTGGATTTTTTTTAAAGCATATATAAGGGGGTAGAGGTGTTGAAGGCACTTGAGGGCGACTTTCATTTTTGGTGGTCATGTCGTCGGCGCGTAGTAGGGGGCACACTTGTGGCACGCATGGGCTCGTCCCGTGCTACGCTACCGGCGTCCTCCGAAAAACGCCGACGACGATGACTCACCGGGCGCTGGAAGCGGGCGTGGTCGGTCGTGGCGGACTATTGACGGGACAAGGCGACACTTTCGTGTCGTGCGGTGAGTTTTAGATGCTGCTCCTCGTGGCAAGCTCTAGGCGCAGAGCGCACGGGGCTCCGCCGACGACCCGTCGAGCGTCCGCCGCGTCGGTGTCGACGCGTTTCTTCTCTCTACCATCCCCATGGGCGTCGCGGGTTATCTATCGTGTCTAGCGGACTTGCTCGACTTGCAACGCCGCAGATTAGCGCGGCCAGATACGATGTCCGAGCGCCGGCCGTGTTCGGCGCGCGACGATGGGGTATTTGGACGTACGGCGCATGAGTGGTGTTCGGCGTGTGCGGTTAGGTTGGATCCCTGCTCGAGCACCGACCTCCTCTCCTGCGTGCCATCTCAGTCATGGGGCGAGCGCCGCTTGGGCTCGCCGAGTCGGCTTCGTGGCCGCATACCTAATTCCCCAGATATCACGCATAATCGCTGCCTTTGCCCTCGTGATTCCGCGCGGGCCGAACCGAGCCGCTCGGCCCCGCGGCATCTCGCCCGTCGTGCGATGGCACGTCCGCGTACCGGCCGTTCGCACTTCTGATTCGTGAATGCAGCGCATGGGGTTTTCACCGCCTTTTATCTGCTCAACGACGCCTCTACGGATGACGGTCGGCCAGATCGGACCCGGCCCGGTCGCGGCGACGCAGACTTCACGAGGAATGCCACTGGCCGATCCTGCCAGTAGTCATATGCTTGTCTCAAAGATTAAGCCATGCATGTGTAAGTATGAACAAATTCAGATTGTGAAACTGTGAATGGCTCTTTAAATCAGTTATAGTTTTTTTGATGATATCTACTACTCAGATAACCATAGTAATTCTAGAGCTAATACGTGCAACAAACCCCGACTTCTGGAAGGGACGCATTTATTAGATAAAAGGTCGACGCGGGCTCTGCCCGTTGCTGCGATGATTCATGATAACTCGACGGATCGCACGACCATCGTGCCGGCGACGCATCATTCAAATTTCTGCCCTATTGTCACACCCCGAACCCCGGGCCCGTGACTGGTGCCCTACATGGGCACCCTTCTACCTTAACAACTAAGTACATTGCGGAAATTAATAACAGCTCATTTTTTTTCATTTTTTTAAAAGCAACCGTACATACAAGGCAAAGCCGACTAGGCTGCCATATAATATACATAAACAAAAGACACTACACTGCACACGAGTCCAATCCCACATATGAATATAGACCTCAGAGTTAAATCAACTATGACGGACAAGGCCCCGCTGCACTCCATAAATGTACAAAAGCTCAGATCAAGGAACTATACCAAAATGATAAACTCAACAAAGGAGCTATCCAAAACTCGAGCAGGTCCTACACTGCCGATCACCAAATCATGCACCTAAACTCATGCAGATAAACGCAGCTCAAGGAGGTCAAGACGTAAGAATGTACCAAGTATGTGAATGCAGGCATCAGAATGAAATCATAACACTAAACAAAGCAGAGACATGTATGATAGCCTACCTACGATACACAATACAATACATAAGCATATATCAAGTCGTGGACGCAGCCCTCAAAGTCATTACTCAAATATAACCACGGGTCTCACGCCCATAATATCAATCACGCCCGTGGAATCCTTCCTCACCGCCAAATTCATGATGTAATAACACCAATAAGGATACATGAACACCAAGTCCCACCCGTGTCCTAAATACCACGTGGTCTCATGCCCCTAATCCCACATCGTAAAAAGCATGACCATAGTGGTAACACAAACAACCGGGACATATATGATACTCAAAATACAACACCTTGGCCTTACTACAATGAGAGAGTAAACAGAGTATCCTTACAATATAAAATAGGAAGCTCATGATCAAAGCAGACCATCCGCCCGCAGATTATTCAAAGAATCCTATTCCCGGGACTATTTCACCCGCATAAGTCGCGTGGACCCGCATGAGGTATTCCTCGTGATAGGTCGGACCCGCCCGCACGGGACTATTTCACCCGCATAAGCCCTTTCGACTCGCATGAGGTATTCCTCGCATAGGACTATTTCACCCGCATAAGCCCTTACGACTCGCATGAGGTATTCCTCGCATAGGTCGGACCCGCCCGCACGGGACTATTTCACCCGCATAAGCCCTACGGACTCACATGAGGTATTCCTCGTGATCGTGGGTAGCAAATCCACTGAATTATGCAATGCTACAAACCCGGATCGACTCAAACAACCGATATACCAATAGCACACAACCTGGCTATTTCAAAGACACATAGGCAAATCCTCAATTAACAAGCCAAAGTCCTTACTAAGGCACACTTAGAATGATTCACAATCAATCAAGCCAAAGTACTTATCCAGCACACTTAGACAAATTCTCAATTAATCAAGCCACAAGATTTATCAAGGCATACATAGAATAATTCTCTTTAATGTGCCAAAGTACTTATCAAGGCACACTTAGACAAATTCTCAATTTATCAAGCCAAAGTACTAATCAAGGCATACATAGAATAATTCTCTTTAACAAGCCAAAGTACTTATCAAGGCACACTTAGACAAATTCTCAATTTATCAAGCCAAAGTACTAATCAAGGCATACATAGAATAATTCTCTTTAACAAGCCAAAATACTTATCAAGGCACACTTAGACAAATTCTCAATTTATCAAGCCAAAGTACTAATCAAGGCATACATAGAATAATTCTCTTTAACAAGTCAAAGTACTTATCAAGGCACACTTAGACAAATTCTCAATTTATCAAGCCAAAGTACTAATCAAGGCATACATAGAATAATTCTCTTTAACAAGTCAAAGTACTTATCAAGGCACACTTAGACAAATTCTCAATTTATCAAGCCAAAGTACTAATCAAGGCATACAGTAATAATTCTCTTTAACAAGTCAAAGTACTTATCAAGGCACACTTAGACAAATTCTCAATTTATCAAGCCAAAGTACTAATCAAGGCATACATAGAATAATTCTCTTTAACAAGCCAAAATACTTATCAAGGCACACTTAGACAAATTCTCAATTTATCAAGCCAAAGTACTAATCAAGGCATACATAGAATAATTCTTTTAACAAGTCAAAGTACTTATCAAGGCACACTTAGACAAATTCTCAATTTATCAAGCCAAAGTACTAATCAAGGCATACATAGAATAATTCTCTTTAACAAGCCAAAGTACTTATCAAGGCACACTTAGACAAATTCTCAATTTATCAAGCCAAAGTACTACGTGACGCACATTCTTTTATAAAAGACTCTTTCTATGTAAAGCCCCAAGATACTAATCGCCACGCCCGAATTCCGCCCGTGATCGTGCCTTACCCCGCACCCTAGTGATACAACATCGAGAAAACCAAATGGAAAATAAAACACGAGTCATGAAACAAGAGATATAATAAATAAACAAAGCCAACCAAAACAAATTGCTTGTAATATACATAAAACCCGAACGCTTATCCTTTTACAAACCCCGCCACAACAAAGCATGCACTTCTAAGATTTACACAACTATGACGGACAGGGCTCTCTCCATACCCCCGAATGTACAAGAACCTACAACTCAGTGGAAACATACCAAAGATAAGCCTCCAAGGAACTGAGCTTTCCAACACGAAATGAGATCCTAAGAGTGGATCCACGATCGATGTACTTCTACCATGCAGATGAACGCAGCCTCAAGGAGGTCAAGATAACAGTACCAAGTATGTGAAATCACAACATCAGAATGAAATCATAATAGCTTAAAAAGGTGAGACATGTATGATAACCAAAATACAAGACGCAACATAAAAGTTAGCCAAGTCGTGGACTCACGCCTCAAAGTCACCACTAAATATAACTACGGGTCTCACACCCACAACATCCATCATGTTCGCATCACGGCCGCATGCTCGAATATCAGACGGTGTAGACATGTCCATGATGCAACACACAATAACAAGTGCCGCATGGCCACATGCCCCGAACATCGTGACGGCAGTAGACATGCCCATGTAACCTCAATAACAATATATCGGGTGGTCAACCCGCCGCACGGCCACATGCCCCGGACATCAGACGGCAGACACGCCCATGTTGCGCAAGAATAACCATATATCGGTAATCAACCCGCCGCACGGCCGCGATGCCCTAATACGCAGACGGCAGATACGCCCATGTGACATCAACAACAAGACAAGAATCAAAATGGAAACATACCCGTGGAATTCTCCATCACCGCCAAAGACGCCCAAGTAAGTTCTCAATAAGTCAACCGCCTCTATCGAGAGACGCCAGAATACGTAAATACCACACTTGCACAACAAAGGCTATCATCACAAGCATAGGCAAGTTTCACAACAACAAGCATAGGCAAGTTTCACAACAACAAGCAAAGGCAAGTTTCACAACAACCAAAGAAAGGCAAGTTTCACAATAACAAGTAAAGGCAAGTTTCACAAAACTCAAAGTACTTTCATTTTATGCCAAAGTCCGGTTTTTAACCCCAAAGTACTACATACGTTAAGTTCTTTAAAAGAGATCCATTACTTTTATAAAAGTCACCCGACAATTCGTAGTATTAGAATGACCAACCCACATTCCCTTTTCAAAATCAAGTAACAACATTCTTTCCTAAGTTCCGCTTGCCTAGTTTCAATTACTCAAGCTTCTCATTTTCAAATGGTTTCATAGTTTCCAACTTAATCACTGATTCCTTTTAGAACAATTGAGTAATATATGTCTCACGGAGAGTAGGTTATTCTTGTTTACAACATTCTTATTACAAAGAAACCATGATCTAGAAAATGTATATCATTTTGTCTCATCTTAGTTTCTATGCAGATTTAAGGTTTCTACCGGTTTTAATACAATTCATCATTATTCAATACATTTTCCTTTATTAACGCCGCAGGGTCCTGTCGATACACATTCTCGATTTCAAATCAAGAAACATTATCCCTTTAAATAAAACCAAGTACTCATTACTCACGAATGAGGTTTCACACAAACATTCACATTAAAACAAATAAGTTAAGTCTCTTATCTTATAAGATCAAGTCTCTTAACTTCTAACATCAGTAAACCATTTTCTTTACCTCTCTTAAGACATTATACCTAACTCCCCATAAAGCTAGTATAACTCTTTTTAAAACCTTTTAAAACCAAGTGTTACTCTCCCTTCCAAAACGATTTATAAATCTTTTGAAATACATTAAGTTCTTTATTATAACTAGCCATTTATAATTCACATCAGTTACCTTTTAAAACCACAAAGTATTTTCTTACCTACATAAAGCTGTTATAACCAACTTCCCATAAAGCCGTTATAACACTTTATGTTTTAAGAACAATCAAACACAGTTAACACATGTACGTCTACCGTACTACATAGTTCACACATATCATGCTAGAAGAGATAGGAAGAGGTTCACATACCTCGCGACGATTATCGACAATAAGCAAAAAGCTCCAAGTACTACAACCTTGCTAGCCCTTTCCACTCCTCGAGTAGAATACGCTACTCTTAGTACTTTCACCTATAAAGGTCACAAACGTCTATTAACCCCAAAACACAAGTTTCTATCTTTCTACAGAAAATTCGGCAAAGACTCTCCCGCAACAACAGAAATCTCCTCCTTTATCGAGGTCGCTACCAAGCCAACCAGTGGGGTTAACACGCCTAACCTGGACGCTGCATAATTCTACTACACAAGAATGCTACATAAGTTCATCAGAATAATACTTCTAGGTAATTACGTCAGCTTCTTCTCTTTATTATCCTTCTACGTGATTATCGCTCAATTCTTTATTCTTCGTGCTTAAGTCAAAAGACATTGCCACAATACTAAGTTCAGTTCTATATATAGTATAAAACAACTATATATTCAACACTTATTTAATTTCAAATTAAAATAGAAGTACAGTAGAGTTACCTCGATAATCCCAAAATTATCCAAGGATAAAGACTATCCTGCGCAACGCATATCTCCTACTCGGAGCGCCCAAACAACCCTTAGAAGTTCTAACCAACTTCTACTTACAACTTCAACAACGGGTGAAGATTTCCTTGTGGTTTCGCTTGTGGCTAAAGGAAGTATAATCGTATTTTCTGGCTTTTGTATGTTGTAACCTCGGGAATACTACAAGGTATTTGGGGCAAAGTTATTTGGACATTACAACAACACTAGGAGAGTATTTCTATACCACAACAAGGGGTATTATACGAAAACAACTAGGCTAGGGGGGGGGGGTACCCCACGGCTAGACACCACAAAGGGGGAGGGGGGAGGCTCTCGGCCAAAGGCCTTAACCAAGGGGAGGGGTGTTGGACGATTTCAAGGTTGAGGGGGAGGGAGAGATTTTTAACACTTAGAACAATTTTGGATGAAGAAGTTCATCAACATGGAGGGGTATTTATAGGTGAAGAAATGGCCAACCAATGGCCAAGATTCTTCCAAGTGTATAGCAAGTGTAAGGTCAAGATCAAGCCATGTG
Organism: Przewalskia tangutica; assembly: GCA_029844215.1. Classification (NCBI taxonomy): domain Eukaryota; kingdom Viridiplantae; phylum Streptophyta; class Magnoliopsida; order Solanales; family Solanaceae; genus Przewalskia; species Przewalskia tangutica. The sequence continues at coordinate 122,240,650 of CM056727.1, forward strand.
TTTGTGGGTCCCACTTGCTCATCAACTACACAAAAATATCCTACCTAACCCTTGACCAATATCGGGCAACAAAACGCGCAAGAATGGCCATTTCGCCGCCCCTTTGTTTCCAATGCGAGGGTGACACATGTCACCCTCCCGCTGGTCCAAAATGTTTCGCCTCTCTAAAAATCCGCAAAAATTATAAATGACATAGCCGGAATTTTCCCAACAAAAGTCATGGAAACGCTTTCGCCGAAAAACGACTCTAATCGGGTGTTGTGTACAAATTTCAAACTTGCCTAACTTAAGGCTCAAATTTTCTACGCACGCCCTCACGCATATACTCAAAATACGGGTATAACATTCTTCCTTAGAAACATTCGTCCCGAATGTTCCTTCTCAAGTCTCAACACAAACACGCGCCAAGATAGTCTTCACCGCTATACGCATTTAAAACAATCATGCCACACCCGCCATGAAATAACAAATGCACAAAATACGAAATCCCAAGTCCACGAGGAATCACCTCTGTTATCACAAAAGTTCCCACCAAGGTCTAACATATACTCCTCCGCACCTTCATTTCACAAAAGAAACGATCACACTCGCTCACTTCTCCCCTACCTCGTCGCACTGCTCAACACTCGAACTCTTCCCAAGACACGCACCACACTTCACCAACGCTCGCTTTCCAACCCTTGGAGTCACTACCTCCAAACTTGGTCATCTTACTAACCTCGATTTCTAAGGCCATTCTCGCATTCACGAACCGATTCTCGCCGAACGATCCACGAACTCATACGACGGTCATCTAAACTGGGCCTAGCACCCTCGTGACTCGCCACCCGCGACCACCCGAGCCGACCTTTCCTCGAACGGACGCTGGTTGGCCCGCAACATGGCCCCAACCCGACCCATCAGAGCGCCAACTTCCGCCTCGACACACATCATCGCTAAGCTACCACTTCCATCTCACACTAACCAGATTTTTTTAATCACACTATAGCACAAAGCTATCCGAACATAACACTTAACACATCATTAACATCAATACATACAAGTATCTGCTGGTTAAGGATATACTCAAACTAGGCGTGTTCAAGCGACCGCTAAAATCGAACTTCCACCGCGACTTCTACCGTGGCCCGCAATCGCTTCTAGTAGTTCAGGCTATCCTACCGCTACCTCGGCCTGGACAATCTCGTTATATGGCCCCGCTGGCCGCAAGAATAACAAGCTCCTCGTACTACGACACTTCAAATGCGGTCTACTACATCGACCACACCGAGGTAGCGATCGTGATCCGCCAACACCCCTACTCCCCGAACATTCAAACCCGGGAGCCCCGACCGCCTCGAATATCCTGGCGGTCCCGGCGTCGCGGAGGACCACTCGCAATGGCGAGGTACATAACTAGTTCGCCTTGAGGCGTCCGCCTAAAGTCGCCAAAATATCCGGCCGTCTTGGCCTTCTTCTCACGAAAGCCGTCCACCTGCCGATCCGCGCCTCGCACTCAAGCGCACGAGCTCAACGCGTAACGTCCATGCCCTACCAAGAGAAACACCAACAACTCTTCGCTAGGTAATCATCGAGCCTCAGAACATATCTGCACTCGATCCTCCATACTAGCTACTAATGCGGAACATACCGCCAATGAGTCGAACTCACATTGTACTCGAATCAGACGCTCGCTCGCTTCAACATCAAAAACTGTTTACCGAGCCTCCTCATTTGTGCGAGGCAAGAAATGTGCCGAAGGCCCCCAAAACTCGCCCCAAACGGCCGGAAGTGCATGCTCTCCCGAAAGCTCCCACGAAGTCAAACCAATCGATCGCGGTATCACGCACCGATGCGAACTAAATGTCACACTCGCCTTCAAGCTTGATCACCCGTGACGATCCTTCTCAGAATCGACGGATGAACTCGCGATCATCCTCCGGCCGACCAGTAAAACTCAAAGCGGCTACAACTAAGGAAATCCCGTAGCCTCAAATCGTCGCCGCGCACTACAAAGCCGCTGAACTGAATCGCAAGGCCCAAATTTATCTCATATCTCGCCACAACCTCGCCAATAATCGCCATCTCTTGTGACTCATCTCCCGCCTGCATCGCGGGACCGAGGCTCGTGTATCAGAGTCTCAGCAGCCATCGCCGCGCTCTAAACTCACAGGCCGGGCGCGCCGCAAAACTCGCCGTCAAGCACTACTCTGTATCGACCGCTCGCGCCTGCATTCCTCAATCCCACTAGCAGCCCTCACGCCGCCTTGCCCTTCGGGCCCCGGTTGCCTTTCGCAGAGGCATAATCGTAAAACGAAACACGCCAGAGGGTCCAACTTACAACATGCCTTCTAAGGCACGATCTCGTAATGAGAAGAATGGAAACTAATCCTAAATGTCCTATAGCCTCCGACATAGATGTGCACAACACACCGATAATCAAGACTCTACTAGACACGATCCAGACACTTTCCGAGGACTAATCGCTCGATACCACTTTTGTCACTTTGTCGCGAGCCTTGCCCGACGACTCCAACAAATGGTACCGGGTTGGCGATCCTCGAGGCATGCCTTCGCCCTTCTCGTGACGTGCCATACGGAGAGCCACAGTCCGTTTCGGTAGAGGCTCGCCTTTATACGCCACCAAGGGCGAGGTCAAGATAACAGTACCAAGTATGTGAAATCACAACATCAGAATGAAATCATAATAGCTTAAAAAGGTGAGACATGTATGATAACCAAAATACAAGACGCAACATAAAAGCCAAGTCGTGGACTCACGCCTCAAAGTCACCACTAAATATAACTACGGGTCTCACACCCACAACATCCATCATGTTCGTGATCACGGCCGTGATGCTCTAATATCGTGACGGTAGACATGTCCATGATGCAACACATAACAAGCGCCGCACGGCCACATGCCCCGGACATCGTGACGGCAGACATGCCCATGTAACCTCAATAACAATATACCGGGTGGTCAACCCCGCCGCACGGCCACATGCCCGGACATCGTGACGGCAGACATCGCCCACGTTGCGAATAACCATATATCGGTAATCAACTCCGCACGGGCCGCATGCCCCTAACATCGTGACGGCAGAGACATGTCCAGTGACATCAACAACAAGACAAGAATCAAAATGGAAACATACCCGTGGAATTCTCCATCACCGCCAAAGACGCTCCAAGTAAGTTCTCAATAAGTCAACCGCCTCTATCGAGAGACGCCAGAATACGTAAATACCACACTTGCACAACAAAGGCTATCATCACAAGCATAGGCAAGTTTCACAACAACAAGCAAAGGCAAGTTTCACAACAACCAGCAAAGGCAAGTTTCACAATAACAAGTAAAGGCAAGTTTCACAAAAACTCAAAGTACTTTCATTTTATGCCAAAGTCCGGGTTTTTAACCCCAAAGTACTACATACGTTAAGTTCTTTTAAAAGAGATCCATTACTTTTATAAAAGTCACCCGATACTGTAGTATTAGAATGACCAACCCACATTCCCTTTTCAAAATCAAGTAACAACATTCTTTCCTAAGTTCCGCTTGCCTAGTTTCAATTACTCAAGCTTCTCATTTTCAAATGGTTTCATAGTTTCCAACTTAATCACTTGATTCCTTTTTAGAACAATTGAGTAATATATGTCTCACGTGAGAGTAGGTTATTCTTGTTTACAACATTCTTATTACAGCAGCCATGATCTAGAAAATGTATATCATTTTGTCTCATCTTAGTTTCTATGCAGATGAAGGTTTCTACTGGTTTTAATACAATTCATCATTATTCAATACATTTTCCTTTATTAACGCTGCAGTGGTCTGTCGATACACATTCTGATTTCCGAATCAAGAAACATTATCCCTTTAAATAAAACCAAGTACTCATTACTCACGAATGAGGTTTCACACAAACATTCACATTAAAACAAATAAGTTAAGTCTCTTATCTTATAAGATCAAGTCTCTTAACTTCTAACATCAGTAAACCATTTTCTTTACCTCTCTTAAGACATTATACCTAACTCCCCATAAAGCTAGTATAACTCTTTTTAAAACCTTTTAAAACCAAGTGTTACTCTCCCTTCCAAAACGATTTATAAATCTTTTGAAATACATTAAGTTCTTTATTATAACTAGCCATTTATAATTCACATCAGTTACCTTTTAAAACCACAAAGTATTTTCTTACCTACATAAAGCTGTTATAACCAACTTCCCATAAAGCCGTTATAACACTTTATGTTTTAAGAACAATCAAACACAGTTAACACATGACGCCTCACCGCACTACATAGTTCACACATATCATGCTAGAAGAGATAGGAAGAGGTTCACATACCTCGCGACGATTATCGACAATAAGCAAAAAGCTCCAAGTACTACAACCTCATAGCCCTTTCCACTCCTCGAGTAGAATACGCTACTCTAGTACTTTCACCTATAAAGGTCACAAACGCCTATTAACCCCAAAACACAAGTTTCTATCTTTCTACGTAAAATTCGGCAAAGACTCTCCCGCAACAGCGTAAATCTCCTCCTTTATCGAGGCTCGCTACCAAGCCAACCAGTGGGTTAACACGCCTAACCTGACGCTGCATAATTCTACTACACAAGAATGCTACATAAGTCTACTGTAATACACTCAGGTAATTACATCAGCTTCTTCTCTTTATTATCCTTCTACGTGATTACTGCTCAATTCTTTATTCTTCAGCTTAAGTCAAAAGACATTGCCACAATACTAAGTTCAGTTCTATATATAGTATACAACAACTATATATTCAACACTTATGTAATTTCCAATTACAATAGAAGGACAGAGTGTTTACCTCGATAAGCCCAAAATTATCCAAGTATAAAGTCGATCCCGAGCAACGCTTAGCTCCTACTCCGAGCGCCCAAACAACCCTTAGAAGTTCTAACCAACTTCTACTTACAACTTCAACAACGGGTGAAGATTTCCTTGTGGTTTCGCTTTTGGCTAAAGGAAGTATAATCGATTTTCCGGGCTTTTGTATGTGTAACCTGGGAATACTACAAGGTATTTGGGCCAAGGTATTTGGACATTACAACAATACTAGGAGAGTATTTCTATACCACAACAAGGGTATTATACGAAACAACTAGGCTAGTGGATACCCCACGCCAGACACCACAAAGGGGAGTGGAGGCTCTCGCCAAAGGCCTTAACCAAGGGAGGGTGTTGGACGATTTCAAGGTTGAGGGGAGGGAGAGATTTTTATCTCTTAGAACAATTTTGGATGAAGAAGTTCATCAACATGGAGGGGTATTTATAGGTGAAGAAATGGCCAACCAATGGCCAAGATTCTTCCAAGTGTATAGCAAGTGTAAGGTCAAGATCAAGCCATGTGTTTGTGGGTCCCACTTGCTCATCAACTACACAAAAATATCCTACCTAACCCTTGACCAAAATTGGGCAACAAAAACGTGCCAAGAATGGCCATTTCGCCGCCCCTTTGTTTCCAATGCAGGGTGACACATGTCACCCTCCCGCTGGTCCAAAATGTTTCGCCTCTCTGAAAAATCCGCAAAAATTATAAATGACATAGCCGGAATTTTCCCAACAAAAGTCAGTGGAAACGCTTTTAAAAACGACTCTAATCGGGTGTTGTGTACAAATTTCGAAACTTGCCTAACTTAAGGCTCAAATTTTCTACGTACGTCCTCACGTACATACTCTGAAAATACGGGGTATAACATTAACACCCGTAGTATCAATGCATGTCTATTTTTCAAAGTAAGTTACTACACGTTTAGAAAACTCATTTCAAGGCTTGAAATCAAGTAACTTCAAATTTTCACAATCTTGGCAACTTATGCCCTTTTATCAAAATAGACAACTTTCTAAATCTTCCATAAAACCGTTATAACCAAATTCCCATAAAGCCGTTATAACCCTTTATGGTTTTAGACATATCCATTCCTTTAATAACCAAGAGACTTATGCTATTAAAAACCAAGTATCACATACTTACAAATCAAGTTCTTAACTTTCAAAACACTTCAAGTCTCTTAATATATAGAAAACAAGTTTCTTCTACTTTTAAACCTCAAGTAACTCACTCCTTTGAAACAAGTTACTTCTCTTAAAACATGTCATTTCTCCTCTTTAAATCAAATAAGTAAATCACTTTTGACTTCTAAAGTCATTATAATGACCTTTAGGTTTTAGAATTAAGGCACTAGCCAAAAGATTTGGAAACCACTTCCTTTTTAAGACTCCATGTACTTTAAGTAAAATACCTTCACTTTTAAGAATCCAAACTTCATCAAGAAAATGGATTATACAACTTACAATCTAAACATCAAAGTACAATCAAGGAAGTACATAGAACAAATTCTATTCTAGGCAATCTAAATACAACCAAGGAACGGATCATTTAAGGCCGAGTAGAACATACTTTCTTAATCTTAAGGAATCATGCTAAGAGAGATAGTTCACATACCTTTTCGCTAAATTCACAAGCTGCCGAATACGCCAGACGTAGAAGTGTCAACCTATAAAGGTCACAACAAGGCTATCAACTTCTAGTCTCTATGTAGAATAATACTAAGTATTTAGTCTCTAATTCTACGGAAAATCGGGCAGCACTTCCTTTGTTTCTACTCACTTTGCCACCTTTTTCAAGGCCGAATACAATAACCAACAAGCCACATTTAAGGCTCCAAACAATAACTAAACAAAGGGATTACACGCCTTACAATACGTGTAAAATTCCGCCCCACAATTCATACCAAATAGTTTAATACTTCACTAGTCATTCTCGCCAACATACATAAGAACACTAAGTCTTTTCCAACCCTTTTCAAATTCCAAGTTCCAAGGTCTAACATGTTATATAGTTATAGACTACTTCAACAACTACAATTTCCTTCTTTACACAACATGTGATTACTTAACTAATAATCGACTTGAATCAAGTCTTAGGCTAACATGCTAGATTTCTGGATTAGGGTTCCAATAGCCAATACACTAATCCAACAACATAATATATTACTCATGCTTGCTAATATCCATAGCTACAATCAATAAGCAATCTTAACTACTAAAACGACAAGATTATACCTTTATAAGCCCTTAAAATTTCCAAGATTCCAAAGTCGCTACTAGCAATTCTTAGCTCCTTTCCTTAGGTTCCAATCTGCTCCAAGCACTCCTTAGAGGCCTATGAAGAACCCATCTTCAAGTTCTAACTTCAAAGTCAAGAACTCCCTTAGTTTCGCCATGCACTAACGTGAAAATGCTTTTTTCCAAATCTTTCTATTGAGATAACCTTACAATACCCTTGGGGACATTGGGTTAAAGTCTTGTGGCTAATGGATCAAAACTACAAATTTTTCATGTGAGAGCTTAGCCAAACCCGAGAGCTTATGTGTGTGCACAAAGTGTTGTGAAATTTTTCTAAGTCTCCAAGACCTTGTCTTGATACTAGTAGTATACTTATAACACAATGGATGGCTAAGACTTAAACAAATGTGAGGTTAGGATGAGTTTCACTTGGATCAAGCCTAGGTGGACAAGTTGACTTGTCAACAATATCAAGCTTAGAAGATTTATCATCTACATAGGTCAAATGACCATAACACCCTTGCATATATTTCGACCAATCCATGTGGGAGTGTCACGTGTCGTTCTCTCATTCGTCCATAAAATTCCGTAACCCTCGTGGGCCCCACAAAAATGTAAAATTCCTCGGGTGGGCCCCACGTGACCAAATCCGTAAAAATAAATTTCCATAATCTTCAAATAATGCCTTTTGAGAATCCAATTCTCAACAACGAACATTTTTCCTTTCCGACGTTCGGAAGATTTTCCGTCGGAAAAACAATTCTTCCTTTCGTACTAATTTCCAAGTCTTGTTTCCTTTCGTACATTCTCTTATATAAGTTCTGGACTTTCGGGGTGTAACACCTATCAACTTTCGATGGTAGGATAGTGGCCTACCATGGTGGTGACGGGTGATGGAGAATTAGGGTTCGATTCCGGAGAGGGAGCCTGAGAAACGGCTAACACATCCAAGGCAAGAGCGCGCAAGAAATTACCCAATCCTGACACGGGGAGGTAGTGACAATAAATAACTATACCGGGCTCTTTGAGTCTGGTAATTGGAATGAGTACAATCTAAATCCCTTAACGAGGATCCATTGGAGGGCAAGTCCGTGCCGCAGCCTACTGTAATTCCACCCAATAGCGTATATTTAAGTTGCTGCAGCTTAAAAGCTCGAGTCGACTTTGGGATAGGTCGACGGTCCACCTCACGTGCACGGCCGTTCGCCCCTACCGCACAATGCGCCCGCCTTAATTGGTCGGGTCGTGCTCTCCCACGTTACTTTGAAGAAAATAGAGTGCTCAAAGCAATCCTACGCCATATACATTAGTACGGGATAACATTATAGATTTCGGTCCTATTACGTTGGCCTTCGGGATCGGAGTAATGATTAACAGGGACAGTCGGGGGCATTCGTATTTCATAGTCAGAGGTGAAATTCTTTGATTTATGAAAGACGAACAACCGCGAAAGCATTTGCCAAGGATGTTTTCATTAATCAAGAACGAAAGTCAGCTCAAGACGATCGATACCGCCCTAGTCTCAACTATAAACGACGCCACTGGATCATGATGTTGCTTTTAGACTCGCCACACCTTATCAGAAATCAAAGTATTAGGGTTCCGGGGGGAGGAGGGTAGCAAGGCTCAAACTTAAAAGAATTGACGGGCGGCACCACTGGAGTGAGCTCGCGCTTAATTTGACTAAACACGGAAGCTTACTGTGTCCGCACATAGTGCGATCGATGCATCGAGAGCTCTTTCGATTCTACGCGTGGTGCATGGCCGTTCTTAGTTGGTGGAGCGATTTGTCTGGTTAATTCCAATAACGAACGAGACCTCAGCCTGCTAACTAGCTATGCGGAGGTATCCCTCCGCGGCCAGCTTCTTAGAGGGACTACGACCTTTTAGGCCACGAAAGTTTGAGGCAATAACAGGTCTGTGATGCCTTTAGATGTTCTGGGCAGCACGCGCGCTACACTGATGTATTCAACGAGTTTATAGCCTTGGCCGACAGGCCCGGGTAATCTTTGAAATTTCATGGTGATGGGGATAGATCATTGCAATTGTTGGTCTTCAATGAGGAATTCCTAGTAAGCGTGAGTCATCATCTCGCGTTGACTACGTCCCTGCACTTTGTACATACCGCCCGTCGCTCCTACCGATTGAATGATCCGGTGAAATGTTCGGATCGCGGCAACGCGGGCGGTTCGCTGCCCGCGACGTCGCGAGAAGTCCATTGAACCTTATCATTTATGGCGAGAAGTCAGAATAAGGTTTCCGTAGGTGAACCTGCGGAAGGATCATTGTCGAAACCTGCGCAGCAGAACGACCCGCAAACACGTTTTAACGCCGGGGGGGGGGGGCCGCAGCGACATAGGCCGACGGGCAACAACATAGGCCGACGTCCTAGGCTAAAATGGGGCGACGCACAGAAACATAGGCCGACGTCTTAGCCCGGCGTGCAGCGACATAGGCCGACGTCCAAGGCCAAAATTAGGCGACGCGCTGAGACATAGGCCGACGTCCAAGCCCGGCGTGCAGCGACATAGGCCGACGTCCTAGGCCAAAATGGGGCGACATAGGCCGACGGTCAGGGCCAAAATGGGGCGACATAGGCCGACGTCCTAGGCCAAAATGGGGCGACATAGGCCGACGTCCTAGGCCAAAATGGGGCGACATAGGCCGACGTCCTAGGCCAAAATGGGGCGACATAGGCCGACGTCCTATGCCAAAATGGGGAGACATAGGCCTACGGGCAACAACATATGCCGACGTCCTAGGCCAATGTCCTAGACCGACGTGCTGCGACATATGCCGACGTTCAGCGACATAGTCCGACGGGCAGGGCCAAAATGGGGCGACATAGGCCGACGTCCTAGGCCAAAATGGGGCGACATAGGCCGACGTCCTAGGCCAAAATGGGGAGACATAGGCCGACGTCCTAGCCCAAAATGGGGCGACATAGGCCGACGGGCAGCAACATAGGCCGACGTCCTAGGCCAATGTCCTAGACCGACGTGCTGCGACATATGCCGACGTTCAGCGACATAGGCCGACGGGCAGGGCCAAAATGGGGCGACATAGGCCGACGGGCAGGGCCAAAATGGGGCGACATAGGCCGACGGGCAGGGCCAAAATGGGGCGACATAGGCCGACGGGCAGCAACATAGGCCGACGTGCTGCGACATATGCCGACGTGCAACGACATAGGCCGACGGGCAGCAACATAGGCCGACGTGCAGCGACATAGGCCGACGGGCAGTAATATAGGCCGACGTCCTAGGCCAATGTCCTAGACCGACGTGCTGCGACATATGCCGACGTTCAGCGACATAGGCCGACGGGCAGGGCCAAAATGGGGCGACATAAGCCGACGAACAGGGCCAAAATGGGGCGACATAGGCCGACGGGCTGGACCAAAATGGGTCGACATAGGCCGACGTCCTAGCCAAGCGTGCAGCGACATAGGCCGACGGGCAGCAACCTTGGCCAATGTCCTAGACCGACGTGCTGCGACATATGCCGACGTGCAGCGACATAGGCCGACGTCCTAGGCCAGAATCGGTCGTGATGTAAACATAGTCGACGATAGCCCGACGGCAATGACATAAAGCCGACGTCCAAGGCCAAAATTGGGCGACGCAC